>CM053769.1:173600577-173698416 GCA_028658325.1 Potorous gilbertii
AGACCAGATCTGAAAAGAAAATTTGACTTTCAAACACAAGAATGAGAAGAAGCATGAAAAAGTAAACAGCAAGGAGAAGTCACAAGGGACTTACCAAAGTTGAACTGTTTACAATCCTATATGGAAAGACAATATTTGTAACTCTAGTATTTTGTATACTATTTTGGGAGTCCAGACCCTTTATTTCATTGGTGTGGGGAATTCCCTTTACCAAAGCCAAAAGGCAACTGTTTTACAAGTTAGTCTTCAGAATTACTTGTGTGGCACCTGCCTCTGAGTCAAGAAGGCCTAAGCTTTAATTTTGCTTCTAATACATGCTGGCTTTGTAACCTCGGTCAAATCACTTCAGTTAAGCTCCTAGTACCTCCAAAGGATTCTCTATTTCCTAAATACTATAAGGAGATACTACATAGTATAGGAGATATTTACATGGAATTTTCTTGCATAATATTTGTATTTTTCACACATGACAGTTGTCAAAATTATTCTGGCATATAAAATGTCTAAAATAATTTGTACTTTCTATTGTTGTTCAGTCATTTTTCAATCATATCTGAGTCTTCACAACCCCAATGGGGGTTTTCTTGGCAAAAATGGTGAACTGGTTTGCCATTTCCTTCTTCAACTCATTTTACAGATGAGGAAACTGAGATAGGAAAACAGGGTGAAGTGACTTTCCCAGGGTCACACTGCTAGGAAATGTTTGAGGTCAGATTTGAACATAGGAAGATGAGTCTTCCTGACTCCTGGGTCAGCACTCTATCAACCATTCTACCTGGCTGCTCTCGTTCAGTTGTATTCACCAGTTCATTTCCAGAGTAAGGATATCTTGAGATTGGAATTTTATGAGGAACAAAGTAAATCACACCTAGACATGGCCACCCTTGCTACTTCCTGCCAAGTTTCCACATTATTTATTTGCTCCACCCATTGTAGCTTTGCTGGCTGGTGCTATGAGGTGCTTTGGAAATCTTTATTACAGCAATATTTTGTCAAATCCATCGCTCCCCTACCTGCTCCCAATTTGTACTTTACCTTCCTTTTAATATTCAACCATATATGTATATTAGCAGTATATAAAGAAGTCAACTAAAAACTGAATACATACCCTTTTGGGTTTTTTTCTTAAACAAAACAAAATCAGCTATTTTTTAAAAAAAGTAATCTTTAATTGTTGTTTTCTGTTTACCTATTGCAATTCTTCTCATAGTTGCACTCCGTGTGGGTTTTTCTGGCTCCAGAATCCAAGTCTTCTGATCAATCTCATCCATGACATCCCAGAATGCCTTTAGTGATTCTAATGCTGCCAAAAACTGACTATGAATGTTTGTCAGTGAACTCTGTGGGAAGATGAAGGTTAAATTAGCCATGATATTCTACGAAAGGAGGATGACTTCTTTCCCTTAAAATGGAGCAAGTCACAAATTTTTAAGATTTCATTTTCAGCTGAAATTGTTTTGTGGTGGGTCAATATCAGTTCATTTTCTCCCCATTCTTACTTAAGTAACTGTTTGTTCTTGATTCTTTTTTTAAGTTAAAAGTAAATCTACAAATTTTGGGAACAAAACAATTCTTCTAAAAGCATTTTGGCCATGACTAGTACATATCGAATGGTAATGACTAAACTACACAGATCACATACATGTACACACTGTTATATGTTCTTGTTAAGCTATAGCTTAAGGATGCTTTCCATACAATTCCAGCATGAAATCATTTTTTGTAATTTCTTTCTAGCTGTAGTTATCAAATCAAATGAAGTGCTCGTTGTAATTTGATTAAACTGGATCGGCTTTAAATGCCATTAGTATATAACTTTGTTATGCACTTCACTGAAGCAAAAGTATAGAAAGGATTTTACATTTCTTTCGTGAATTCAAATGGTAATTACAAACAATATTTTTCTCTACATTTAACTTTTAACCACTCTTTGAACTCAGTGTTTCGGACATTAAGCATTTTATCAATTTGCTTAAACACATTTTCCGTAAGTGAAAATTAAAGTACAGTATCACTTTTTTCCAATGATTGAAAATACTATTTTAAAGGGAAAAAATGTAGCAAGTTAGGAGTTCCTCCTAAAGTTCTTATTAAAAAAAATCATAAAGTATGTTCAGTGGAGTTAATTATCATATGAAAGGTTTTGTTTTTGATGGAATAATGAACAGCAAGATATGGTTTCTTTTGGGGAAGGATGCAAATAGGTCATTTTTCAATCAAATCTACTTACAGGGAAAAACTCAAAGCTTTTACTTAGAAAACCATTTATATAAAAGATTTATTTACTGTTTCAAAAACATACACATAATCTGGTCTGATAAAACGTAATATAGTAGATATAATGTAACATAACATAAAGAGATGACTTGTTTTGGAACCCCCAAAGAAGTACATTTCTGATGAACACAACAGGCAGCACAGTAAATCAGGTCATCAGCTTTCTGCTTCCCAAACTTTTCAAGTACATCAAAAAGGAAAACTTCCTCTATAACCTTTGGTAGCCCCTTTTCCACTAATATGACATTGCACAAGTCACTTAAACTCTGTTTGCCTCAGTTTCCTCATCTGTAAAATAGGCATAATAACAGCAACTGATTTCCATGATTGTTGTGAGCATAAAATGAATTACTTTTAAGGTGCTTTGCAAAATTTAAAGGGCTATATATAAATGCTAGTTATTATGATGTTCTCTTTCCCAGTATCAGCTCCCAAACTTCTCTAACCTGGCAGAACAAGATGTCAGAGCAGGGATCAGTTATATTCTATAGGAAGATTCCCAAAGTCATTCCAGTTAGGTCCTTGAAACAATATGATTGTTACATAATCTGTGTGCAAACCCATTAGTATTTTTGTAGAATAATTAGGAAACTTTGATGGCAAAAGTTTTCCTTATTTTTTTCCCTAGATATTTATATGTCACTTCACTTCACAGATTCTAAAATTGGATTTTTTGACAGTTTTTTCATAATACAAATGCTATGTATACAAATCAGGTATTATTTGCTTCATTTGTCATATTAATTAAATTTAACGAGAAGTTTAAAATAATTCTGAACTATAATTCTGGTCATTTCTTGGTACTGTTAACCAACATGTCCACCTAGATACTCTTTCCTCTCATACTTTTCATGTCACTATTCTCTCTTATTTCTACTACCTCACTTAATCAATCAGTCCTTAGTCTCCTTGGCTGGCTCATTATCCATAATATACCTCATAATTGTGGACCTTTTCTAAAGGTCTGTCTTGGGTCCTCTTCTTTCTCTTGGTGACTCCATCAGCTCCCTTGGGTTTAATTATGATCTCTATGCAGATAACTCACAGTTCTATACAGCCAGGTGGAATTGCTCCCTTGAATTTCAATACTATATCACCAATTTCCTTATTAGACATTTTCAGACCTGATATCCGGAAGATACCTCAAACTTACCATGTTCAGAACAGAGTTCATCTTTCCTACCAAACCTACCTCTCTTCTAACCTTTCTTATTTTTGTTAAAGGTACCACCAATTCTTCTACTCTCTCATGTTCTTAACTTTGATGTTCTCCTTAACTCCTCATTCTACCTTATTCCACATAACCAAATCACTGCCCAAACCTGCCATTTCTACATCTAAAACATCTCTCATATCCAAGCTTCTTTTATTTTATATCCAACTTCTGTCTACTCACATTGCCACTACCTAGGCATCTCATCTGAATTACTGAATCAATCTGTAAAGTGGTCTCCTACATTCAGGTCTCTCCCCATTGAAGTCCATCTTCCACAAAACTGGCAATTATTTTCCTTTGGGGTCAACCTAACCAGGCCATTCCCTTACTTGAACTTCAGGGCTTCTTTATTGCCTCAAAGAATCAATTAACCAATAGACATTTTATTAAGTCCTCTCTCTAGCTTTGAAAGCTGTTTATAAACTGGCACCAATCTATGCAGCTTCCCTGTCTATGACTCCCATTTTTGATCTCTGAGTTCCAGTCAACTTGGCCTTCTCTCTGTTCCATACACAAACTATCACACTTTGGATCTCTATGTCTCTGCACTTGCAATCTCCAATGCCTGGAATGCACTTTCTCCTCAATTCTCTTACCAGAAATGAGCTCTTCTTACAAGAACTTGGCTCAAGCACCATATTCTACACAAAACCCTTCCTGATGCCTCTGAAATGACTTTAGATTTATCCTCTTTACATTTATTGTACACATATTTATATTTTTACTTGTCTCTCCTATTAGAAAGTAAGCTCTCTAAGAGCAAAGGTTGTTTCAGTCTTGTATTTCTATTACTAGCACCTAGCACATAGTAGGTACTTGATGCTTATCAATTTCTACACAGAGCTAACTTATTAAAAACAGTCATTTCTATATTTGCTTCTGTTCTGCTACAGCAAAATTCTATAACACATTTCTATATCTGTATATATGATGAGAAAAGTTAATTATAAATGAAAGAAGTCACACAAAAATGGGAGACTAGGAACATCCAATATAGTGTGACAAAGGGGGTGTGAACTCTTCATAGAAACTCAATTTCTAAAATAACTATTTATTCTTTTGCGTTTGCTTGTTCTTGGAGACACAAGACTTGTGTCTCTCCTTTTCCCACTACATCACTGGCTTCTTTCACCCTGTTTTTCCTATCATCCCCATCTCTTCAACTGTGAAGATATGTTAAAATAGGTATTTTTATCTTAAAGCTACTGTTGAAATGAACCACTCTTTATAAATTGTGTATAAGAACCTTTTTTTTTTTTCAGAAAATCCAACAAAGCACAAAATAAATAACCACATAAATTATTTTGTAAGGGGATTGTGGTCTCTTAAAATCATTAAAAATATATCACATTTAAATAATTTCAACTATTTTCTTGTTTTCTCTCCACCCCGAGGAGGGGGAGGGGTTAGAAGTCAGTAATTTTGTGATATGCTATGTAACTGGCATGGTTAATCTTCTTCTCTAATGCAAATGAATCAATTAAATGAAAAAGATGTTTTTAAATCCCCTACCACTCAAAACAGTGAACTCTTATTGCTCTGACATACAAATAATTGAAAAATCAGTAGTTTCATGTCATTTTGGTAAAATGATTTTTATACAGTAAAACTTTAAAATAAATCATATGTTAGGGTCAGGGTCCTTAATGGATTTCAGGGGGTCTGTAAACTTAGAATTTTTAATAAGTGATTTCTATATAATTGGTTTCCTTTTAAAATCCAATGTACTTTATTTTATGCATTTAAAAACATTTGTCTGAGAAAGAATCTTTAGACTTTACCAAATTAATCAAAGGGGCATGCTGGGGCCAGCTCATATGGGCTTCTGGGAGTCAATTATTAAATTTTCAGTGTGAACATTTACATCTCAAAAAATCAGCAAACACTACATACAAATCATGGCTTGATTTATTGTTTTTGGTGATTGTGTAGACTTAAGAAGGTGATGGAGAAAATGTTAATGATTCATATTGAACCTAAAAGTGGGTCAATGCATATTTCCTCCCCCACTCTCCTAGGAAGCTGATTGTTAAAACATTTACCCATGTAACCTTGAGTCCATGGCACTGCAAAGGTTAAGAATACCTGCATTACACATTAACTTTCAACATCAGGTCATTTTTGCATTTATTTAATTTTATTTTAATTTGGCAAAATAAAGAATAAACCACCTGACAAATAATACTCAAAGAACTATTGAAAGGTTATTAAAACATTTTTAAAAATCCACTCAATGCAACACTATGTCTTCAAAGAAAAAGACAATTATTATATATAAACTTTATCTTCTCCTTAAGGCACCTTCTACAGTACTAAAGAGAGATTTCTACTCTCTCATGGCTCTAGGTTATCAGTTAGTTATTATCATAACAGTATTATAAGAAACAGGGAAGCCCCCATACTAGGGATCGAAAAAGGGGAACATTCCTTCTTAAATAACCTCATTAGCTATCAAGGAATGACTTGGGCACTCAGAAAAAAATTAAACTTGGGAGAATTCTTATGATTTAAATTTAATTTTTCCCAGGACAACAAGTACTTGGTAAAACTTAAAAAGGTAAAAACAGAATCTATGAAACATTAAAGTAACATGAATAAAACTAGTTAAAACCTGGAATAAGCAACAGGATAAAACAAGAAACCTGACATATTTCATTCTGTTACCTGATAATATACAAACTTAACATAAGGAAAATCTTTTTAAAAAAATTATAAATGTCTATACTCAAATACATTTGCATTTTTCCCTTAAAAAATTACTGACTGGAGGGGAAGATGGTGGAGGTGGTGGGGAACCCATGAATCTTACTCTCATCAGAACTGGCTCAACGAGGGAATAACATACACACTCAGTTGGGTGTAGATATCTATCTTACCCTATAGGGAAATAGGAGGGGAAGGAGATAAGTGGGGCAGGGAGGTGGATGGAAGGGAGGGCAGATTGGGGGAGGCTGTAGTGAGAAGCTAAACATTTTTGAGGGACAAGGTGACAGGAGAGAGAGAGAATGGGATGAAGGGAAATGCAGTTAGCAGTCATAAATGGGAACAAAGTTGTGAAGCAAGCTTCTCTGATAAAGTCATCACTTATCAAATGTATACAGAACTAATTCAAATTTATAAAAATAAGAGCCATTCCCCAACTGACAAATGATCAAAAGATATGAAGTCAATTTTCAGATGAAGTAACCAAAGCTAGCTATAGCCATATGAATAAATGCTCTAAATCACTATTGTTTGGATAAATGCAAATTAAAATGATTCTCAGGTACTATCTCACACTTATTTGATTGGCTAATAGGGCAGAAAAGGAAAATGACATATGTTGGAGGAGATGTGGAAAAATCGAGACATTAATACACTGTTGGTAAGTTGTGAAGTGATTCAACCATTCTGTAGAGCAATTTGGAACTATGCTCAAAGGGGTATAAAACCATGCACACCCTTTGACTTAGCAATACCACTACTGGTCTGCATTCCAAAAGAGATTAAAAAACAAAAAGTAAAAGGACATATATGGACAAAAATATTTATAGCAGCTCTTTTCTGGTGGCAAAGAATTAGTCACTGAGGGGGGGAATGGCTGAACAAATTGTGGTATATGAGTGTGATGGAATGTTATTATGACATAAGAAATGAAGAGCTACTCAGAAAAACCTGGAAAGACTTGCATGGGCTGCTGCAAAGTGAAATGTACGTGTACAAGGTAACAGCAATACTGTATGATCAGCTGTGAATGACTCAGCTATTCTTAGCGATACAATGATCTAACACAACTCTTAAAGACTTATGATGAAAATTGCTATCCATCCCCAGAGAAAGAACTGATGGTCTGAATAGAGATCAAAGCATACTTTTTTACTTTACTTTTCTTTTTTGGTCTGCATTTTCTTTCACAATATGACTATTTGGAAATACATTTTGCATGACTACACATATATGACCTATATCAAACTGCTTGCCTTCTCTATGAAGGGAGTGGAGTAGAAGAATGGGAGAGAACTTGGAACTCAAAATTTTAAAAACAAAAGTTAAAAATTGTTTTAACTAGGGGAAAACAAAATGCACAATGCTTCTAAAAATTACTTTTGTCTTTTGTTTTGCTATAAAATATAGTACCCAACAACTACGCCCCTCCCAATAAAGGACATTTCTGGCCAATCAAGTGATTGTGACTGCTAGTATGTGGTACTTTATACTTTTGTGATCTATTATTTATGATGCTTTAATTGTAATCATTTGGTACCAATATATTCTGTTATCTTTTCCCCAAGTTATGTTGTCTTTTTATGTTTCTATCTATGTGTTTGTGTGTACATGTGTATGAGTGTGTGTGTATCATTATCATCACGTGTATTTTTTTTGGTTCTGTTTTCCTCACTCCGTATCACTTCATTTGATTTTTCCCATGTATGTTCTTTGAATTCTTCCTATCTATCATTCCTTACTATACAATAACAATCATATGCCACAATTTGTTCAGCTACTCCCCAAGTATTGGGCAAGGTTTTCCTCATAGTTTTTTTGTTATTACAAATATTAGTTTATAAGTAGTTATGTAAACATAGACCTTCTTTTGCTATCATTTACCTACAAACCTAGTAGTGGGATCTCCAGGTAAAAGAATGGAACAAGTTAGCATTTTTCCTTATGTAATTCCCCAGGACTTAACACAGAATTTGATACAAAGGAATAATTTAATAAATGCTTTCCCTTGATTCATTAGTTCTTCTGCACAATATTGCGACCAACGTACGGGTCAACTAGCAGTAGATTAGTGTGCCTATCTTTCCACTTGCTCTTCAGTATTGTATATTCTCCCCTTTTACCATCTTTACTAACCAAATGGATATGAAGCGATGTCAGTTGTTCCAAATTGTATTTCTCCGATTATTTGACTCCTGACAAATTTTCAAATATATTATTAAAAGAAGGATTACTGAACATTTAGAAAAGAAGGCAGTGATCACAGCTTTTTTTAGGAACAGGTTATGTAGAACTAGTCTCATTTCTTTTTTTAACAGGTTTACTAACAGGTGAATCTGGGATGTTACTGATGGAAGTTACACAGATTTTACATAAATTTTACCAAAACTTTAGACAAAAATCTCCCTTACACTTCTTGGGAAACAAAGAGAGGTGGGCTCTTCAGCTTGGTGATTTCTAAATTGGATGAATGTCCATCCCCTAAAAATCATTTAATGATTCAAAGACACCTTAGAAGGAGGATTCTGGTGGAGTCCCCCAAGAATCTAAGCTTGGTTTTGTACTGTTTTCCATTTTTACAAGTAACTTAGATAAAGGTAGAGATGGTATGCTTTCCAAATTTTTAAGTGATACAAAACTGAGAGGTAGGGTGTTCAAGTGTGCTGGTCCTTCATTGCCGAAGAAGACCATGCCATCAGAGAAATAATGACATGACCTGCACTTGACTTGTTTTGTGTGAGGAAGCGCTGTGCAGGTCACCAGCCTCACTTCTCCTCCACAGCCATCTGAATCCAGTGACCAGATATTCATCAGGATGACCCAGGATGAGGCAGTTGGGGTTAAGTGACTTGCCCAAGGTCACACAGCTAGGGAGTGTCAAGTGTCTGATGTGAGATTTGAGCTCAGGTCCTCCTGACTCCTGCACTGGTGCTCTAGCCACTGCACCACCTAGCTGCCCAGAGAGAGGAATATATTTGGAGGAAAAAGGGAGAAATGGCATGAGGCAAATTATCTCTCATAAAAGAGGCAAGAAAAAGTTTTTTCAATGGAGGAGAAAGGGGGCGAGGTGAGAGGGAAAAAGTGAAGGTTACTTTCATCACATTTGGCTTAAGGAGAGAAAAACACGCACACTCAATTTGGTTATGAAAATCTATCTTATACTATGGGAAAGTAGGGTTTGGAGAAGGGGATAATTGGGGTGTGGGAAGAATGATAGAAAGGAGGGCAAATGGGAGAGTAAATACTTTTGGGGAAGGACAAGGTCAAAAGAGAGAATAGAATAAAGGGGGGCAGGATAGGATGGAGGGAAATATAGTTAGTCTTTCACCACATGACTATTTTGGAAGTCTTTTGCATAACTACACATGTATAGCCTATATTGAATTGCTTGCCTTCTCAGAGGGGATGGGTGGGGAGGGAGGAAAGGAGAGAAGTTGGAACTCAAAGTTTTAGGAACAAATGTTGAGAATTGTTTTTGCATACAACCGGGAAATAAGAAATACAGGTTAAAGGGGTATGGAAATCTATCTTGTCCTACAAGAAAAGAGAGAAGATGGGGTTAAGGGAAGGGAGGGGTGTGAGAGGTAGAGCTAATCCACTGGATGAAAGAGTCAGGATTCAAAAAGATCTTGACATATTAGGTTTCCTGGAATTTATTAAGATTAGAATTAAAAGGAATGAATATATGTGGGCTCCAAAGATCAGCTTCACAAGTACAAGATGGAGAGATAGGGAGATGGGGTTAGAAAGCATTTTAAAAAAGATTTGGGGATTTTAGTGGAATTCTGGTTCAATACAAGTCAAGAGTATAATATATAGTAAAAAAATAAACAAACAAAAGACCCCTAACATTCTGACCTTAAGCTCCTTTACAGAGTCCTACACGAATGACCTACAGTGACATCCATGGAAGTGGCCTGGGGATCTCCAGTGGAGATCTGCAGTAGCTATGCCACTGGAACATACACTATGACAGGTTCTGTACCCCTGAAAAAGCTTCAAGTACAACCCTACCACCAGACCATATCTGCTTTCTAGAGACCTGCTTAGAGAAGTCCAGAGAGGCTCACTAACAGTAGCCTGGTTATGTGAAAATAAAATCCTTTAGCCACAGTAACTCAGGAAACAATGAAAAGTGCAAAATGGCATTCAGTACTTGAAATGGGCAAGTTCCCTAGATTTGTAGTAGAGGACTTGAGTCTGAATCCCAGTTCTGTCTTTTAGCTGTGTGACCTTAGATGAGTCACTTAATTCCTCTAGGCCTCAGTTTCCTCATCTGCAAGATGAAGGGGTTAGGCTAGATGACCTCCAACATTCCTTCAATTTAAGAATTTATGGTCCCTTCTTTTCAATGACAATGACAGTATGGATGAAAAGGGGCCTCTGGGGTAAAGAGTTCCATAGCTTTTAAAACTCTTGGTATTATAACATGAAGTCTTTCAATGACCAATAAGTAGACAAACTACTTGAAAAACTTAATCATATTAATTTTAAAATTATTCTACAGTAGAACCTCAGTTTATGAATTTAATTTATTCTGAGATTCTGTTTGTCATTCATGCGATTTGTTCCTATTGCAAAGCAAATTCCCATAGAAAATAATGTAGAGTTGGACGATTGTTACCACCTCTCCAAAAATATTCATATAAAAATAATTATTTATAATTTTAAGTAAGTTTTTTACCCCTAATGCACCTGAAATACAAAAGCAATAATTAGTACACAATATAAATAAAAAATAAAATACATTAACCTGCACTTTACCTCTGAGAAGAGTCGTGGCTGGCATGAGGGAGATGAGAGGGAGGGGGAGGAGGAAGGAGAATTGCCTTCTACAAGAACATTGGGAATTTCAATGTCAAGAGTGTTCTCTCGTGCTACTTTCACTAAAAGTAAGACTAACACCACTGCCTTTGCTTATTTTTTGTTTTGTAGAATCACTTTCATGTGTTGGTTCACTGATTTATTTTTCTTTATGTTTGCTTCTAAGAATGTAACAACACTTGTTTCTGATGTTTTTTTTAGAATGTCACGGAAATGTGACATTGCATTATCATTAAAAATATTTGTGGCTCTCATTGACACAGCCTTATTTGGGTGATGTTTTTCCACAAAATTTTGATGTTCTTACTGCAAATTTTTGTTCGTCCTGCAAGACAAATTATGTGAAAAAATTTCCTTGTCCAGTGAAGCACACCTGTAAAATGAGGTTCTACTGTATTAATTATGTTTCACAGTAATGCCTTTGGGGCAGTGAGGTGGCACAGTGGGTAGACTGCTGGGCCTAGAGTCAGGAAGACTTGAATTCAAATGTGTGACCTCAGACATTTACTAGCTGTGTGACCCTGGGCAAGTCCTTTAAGCTCTGTCTGCCTTGGCTTCCCTAAATGTAAATTGGAGAGAGCAATATCACATACATCCTAGGATTGTTGTGTGGATCAAATAAAATAATTGTAAGCCCTTTACACAGTGCCTGGCACATGGTAAGCACTCTATAAATATAAGTTGTTGCCATTATTATTTATCCCAGTCATGGTTCCATATCTGATATAATGGAACATTCAGAGCCTGAAACTATGATAAAAAATCAGTGATCTCTCCTCTCCCCCAGGTAAAAGCAGTTCACAAAGCAGTAAATTTAGCACACAAAGCAACTCCTAGGGCATCCAGACCTGCGTATCAGAGTCCTAGAACTATCTTTATATATTCCTTGCCCAAAGGGTCTACTGCTGGGTTCCAGATCAGTCTCCCTGGGAGTAAAGTTAACTCAAACTACCCCAAGTCTTCTCTATAGCTTTCTGGCTCACAAATTTGGCTGGTGGCAGGAAAGTATGGGGATAATCCTAACTATTAGAACTACCCAGTTGAAAGGTGTATAGGGATTAGGGTATATAGACTGTTGTGGGACAGAGTGCTCAGAGCTTTTCCTTGGAGAGGTAAAAAAAGGAGTTAAAGGAAAGGATTTTCATCATGTATCCAAAGGGAGTAAGACATACATCATTTTTTGGAGTATCTGGTCCTCTTGTCTTTCATTCTCATACCACCATAAATTGGATTTTGCCCCCAGAACAGTGACTCTGATGGGTAAACTTATGCCTTATCTTGACCAGAAAACAGGCCACTCTATTTCCTGAACATTTCCAAAGCAGTCAGTGAAGACTTGCAGTACTACTATTATTAACAATAGTTGCTGACTTTTATATAGTCCCCACTATGTGCTGGGCACTATGCTAAGTGTTTTACAATCACAATTACCCTGGAGGGGTAAGCTGAGGTAGAAAGAGGTTGAGTGACTTGCCCAAGGTAACACAACTAGTAAGTATCTGAGACAACATTTGAACTTGGGTTTTCCCGTCTCCAGGCCCAGAGCTCTATACACCAGTTGTCCCATATATCATGTCTATGTCCTCTGAATAAAGGTCAAATCACTGAACTCAGTGGGGACTAAATAACACCAGAAAAAATAAAATGATTATTTTAAGAGAAAGTAACTAATTACAGATGTAAGTCACCCTGAATCAGCTGTCTGCGTGAAAGTCAGACCACTAATTTGTTAGAACAAAGATCTAAATTAATACAAAGCTATAAGAATAAAATTTGTTAAAAGATATGATGTGCAATTAAAAGAACTCCAATCTGACCTACTGAAAATGAATTATTGATATTGAAAAATGGAAAATGGCAGGAGGAAAGGGCATCAGTACAGACTGTAATAATTTCATACATTAGTTTAACAGATGTACATCCATTGTCATAACAAGACCTCAGTCAGCAAACACTTGAAATTCACAGGATCAGAGATTTTGAACGTGAAGGGACCTTTGAAGTCAACTTGTCCAACCCTCTCACTTTACAGATGAGGAAATGGCACTTCAAATTATTTAAGTGAATTGTGCAAGGACACATAGACACTCAGTGACAGAATCAGGTTTCAAGCCCACGACCATTTTTTTAAATGGAACTATTCCATCTTACTTGTCAAGCAGAGAGATGGTGTCAAGGGCAGTACTAATTTACTACATAAATAAACCCATTTGTAAAATCTCGTAGCAGCATTTTTTTGTAGCAGTAGAAAAATGAAACAGCATGTGCCCATTCACTGGAGAAACAAACTGTGGCATATAAATGTAATGGAGTGTTACTGTGCCATAAGGAATCATGACTATAAGGAATTCCAGAGAATGTTAAAAAGATTTGTATGCACTGATACAGGATGAAAGAAGTAGAAACAGAAGAACAATACACAAAATGACTAATCATGTAAATTTAAAGAATACAAAAATTAAGATAAATGCTGTGTAACTATAATGACCAAGGAGATGAGAAAGTGTGCCTCCCTCCTTTTCTTAGGGTGGTGAGTGGATACATACAGAATGCTACATATGCTATCAGGAGAAGTCTCTGGCAACTGGTCTTGCTAAACTCCTTTTATGTGCTATGAGGACAGACTCACTGTGTCATGGAAGGTCCAGGAGATTGGAGGCTTGGAGGGAAGGGGGGTTAAAAAGGGTAGGGTGAAGAGTGGGGATGGGAAGGGTAGTGTACATCCAGAAATGATTTCAGTATAATAATAAAAGGTATCTATTTATATGATGAAAGATTATGAGCAATATTGCTTCATATGAATGAGAAGTATAGTAAAGGAAAAAAACTCAATTTAAAGAAAGCCTGGTGACAAGTACGTAAAATCGTCCTGAAGACATGAAAAGAGCAAAATGGAAGAAGGACAACAGACAGTCAAAAGATGGTAAAGATCTGAAAAAATGTTCATAACATTCTTTCCCCCTTCAGTGATTAGCAGAACTACCACATTTGGCTCCTAATATCATGGTCCCAGATGCACTGAAGAGGAAACGACACCAAAAAAGACCAAAGGAAAATGCTGCTCACCTAGATCAAGCAATGACCACAAGAGAGGTCGGGGAGAGGGAAAGAGAGTGGGTGGGGAGGCATTCAAGAATCATTTTCCAAGGTAGCTGAAAAGGAAAACAAAGGCATGTAAAAAAACAAACAAACAACAAAACTCCTGGACCTTAAAGACAAACTCATGACAACTTTCCTATTTCCAAAGAAGTTTTAAGAGAAAAATCCTTACTACAACCAAAGGCATTCTTCCCAATGGAATTAGGAGGTAACACAGAATTCTGCAAGTCCCATCCCCCAACAGATGACTTCTCTCTCATCACGTAACTGACAAAAGGATGGAAAGGACACAAGATCCCACTGTACTTATTGTTTGCTGACAATTTAAAATAAAATTTAATTTAGAAAAGGAAAATGACACCTTGAAGGCTTTTCTCCAACATAACTCCCATGCAAATGTCAAAACATTATAAGATTTCTTAAAAGATAAAACAACAATGATAACCATGTTCAACGACCTCTCATCATATCAAATGATGAATAAAAGGTGCTCACCATTCTGAAGAAAATCTAATGCAGCATCTGAAGGATTATCTAAATATGAGTTATCCCAGTTGTTCATCCTTACAAGTAACATGAGGTCAACTGGGGACTACTAAATGAGATCCAAACTACTCTAAAGCATTTAGCATAACTGTCAACATAAGAAAAGTCAAGTGGATGATAAATCCCTATGGTACAGTCTACGACATGCAATTAAATGGACAACCCATTTTAAAAACACTATCTTGCCAATATTGTTATATGGCCAATCATGAAACACTACTGGCACCAAAGAATTGGAATTACGAAACATTATGTAAACCGCTTAACAGAAAAGAACAGAGGTAAAGGATATCATTAGTGAAATGTGTAATAACAACAACAAAAGACAGTGGTGTCATTACATGGTGAACATGAGGAGTAACCAGTGGACATGTGTGATCTAATGGTTTCTTGTTGATGAAAAGATGGAAAGGAAAGAAGAGCTCCAGCACATTGGGTGGTAGCAAATTTATGGAAAGATATCCATATCCATTCTAAGAGATGGGCAAACTGCACTGAAGGAGAGAACATACCTGCATGCATGAAATCACAGATCTATCTGAGTATTTGCTATATGCATAGTACTGTAAGGTAGTTGAGATACAAAAACTAAATTGTCAATCACTCTCTGTCCCCAAGAAACTTCCAAGAGTCTAATGTGGGAACAAATTATGTACACAGATGACTTAATAATTTCAAAGAACATTAATGATGGAGGCATTGGTAGGAGTCGCACCTGAGCAGCCATATCACACATATATACATGTGAAAACTCTTTAGGCTTTGAAAATACCCTAGATACTCCCAAGATACCCTAATTAAGTTCTTGAAATGGTCAATGAACAACCTATTGGGAGGGGGGCGCGGGAAAAGTTTGGAGGGTGTGGACTTCTGATGTTATCACTGTGGGAACTCATCTATGAAAGTGTTAGAGAGTTGTCCTGAGAAGCTAAGTGATACATGGTCATACCCATACCATGGTATGGGTGAGAAGAGAAGCAGTACTTGAACACATATCATCCTTGCTTCAACAGTGGCCCTACATCCAATATGTTATGTTGTTTCTCAGCTCACAACTAAAATTGGTCCAAGTGGAAGGACAGTGTGGATGCCAGCTGATAAGGAGGTGTCCGTGGTTCACTATGCTAGCTAATGCAGAGAAGACGGATCACGCTTTGAATGGTGTTGATAAGTCAATGGAAACTGACAGCAATATGATGATGATTTCCTGAAGGTCAAGGTGGCTTTGATTGTAGAAACAATAATCAGGACACATAGGCCAGGAATTCATATAACTTATCTCCTCTGCTATTACTTTAGAGAAAAACAGCAAATTAGAGAGCTATTCCTTAACGTAATACCTGTCAGTCCTATGTTTTCATATCTGCAGCTGCGTCTTTAGTAGATAGAGCATAGTAACCGGCATTCATAATGATAATGAAATGATCACGAAGAGCTTAATTATGCTGTTGTAATTTAAGAATTTTAGAAGCTTTTGGAAAATTGCCCATAAAATATTTAAAACCAATGAGTTCTATTACTTAAAAGGTTAACCCTCAGTTATCTAGAAAATTTATCTATTCAAGACAGTTTATGCTAGGCTATCATGATCCTAGGTTTTACAATATAAGAGAAATTTATCTTCCTGTTATATTTTTTTTCTAAATACTTTGGAGTTAAAATAAAGAACAAAATATCTACCATGATACATCAGCATGCATAAGGAATATTTCCTTAGATGAAGGACAAGAAGCAGAATAGTAACAGTTCATGAACCCATTTCTTAGAGCATGAAATTTTATGATTTTTATATGTGAAAAATACTACAGGGGGGGAGGAAGAAAGGTATATGTTAGAAGGAAAATGTTAGATTTTTTCCCCCATAACTGTTATTAAATTATGTTAAACTAGGAAAGCACTTAAGCAGAAAAGTGTGAACACTGCCAATCTTGAAATGTAACGCTTATTATCTTTAAAAGCATTTTGTTACTTTTATAATACCTGAAGTGATATAATCATGTCAGTCACTTAACCAGATCTTAGAGAATAATATCTTCATCTTAAGTACTATTATTTCCAGTATTTTAATAATTTTCACACAGTCCTGGAATGTGATCTTTTGTGCTCTGATGACACTTAAATTAATAGCATAATTTTCTGGTACTTGCAACAGTTGCTTTCCATTTTGATTTTTTACATTTTTCTATATCTCATACAGATAAATCCTCTAATAATCTTTTTATCTTTATCTTTGGGGAATTCAAAAGGCTACAATAGAAAAAGGAAATATCAAGGGATTATAAAGCAGATACTTTTAAAAATCCAATTAATTTAATACTAATTGTAATTTTTTCCAATAATGTTCCTTTAAAAGAGAACTAAATCTCTGAAATACTCCGTTCACTTGATCTTGTTTGCATGCTTCACTGATGCCGGCAACTCTCTCTTACTGTACAACTACATCTGCATCTATTTAATCAAATCATATTTTTTTGTCAAGCAAGCCATAAAGAATTCATCATCTCTTTTATACTTAATTAACTGGTTTATTTTGACCATTGCTGACCACTGTTTATTTAAGAGATTGATGATGCTACTATTTTTATTCATGATAGAGTATTTGCCCACAAGGTCAAAATGATACAAACAGAAAAGTATCTGCTTCTGAATACCAACCTTTTCTAGAATTATGTTGGCATGCTGGTAAAAATCTGTCAAGTGCATTTTGAAAATAAGTAGGCACTTAATCTTGCCCAGCTAAGCTACCCTATCTGCTTGACTAGAAATATCAAACTTACATGCAAAAATAAACTGACATCTTTTTATTTTAATCATGCCAAACTCAGAAGTATGGCACAGAATAGGTTGGCAATATCTAGTGTTTCAGAAAAGCTCATTCTAAAAACAAAATTGAGATAATGACCATATTGTATATCTTTGCAAAGTACAAAATTTTCAATGTTACTTGTCACTGAAGGTCACTGCTCCAACAAAATCAGCAGATTGCACCAATGTTAATTATCAGAATCATCTTTTAGGTTCAAAGATTTTTCAGGAAATGGTTATAAAATATGTAGTTCAAAAAAAAAAGCCAAGATTTAAATATTCAACATAGATAAAAACCTTCTGGCTGATCCAAACACCTTCAACCTAGAACCACAAGACAAATAGGGCCAGGTATTACCAAGCAAGTTGTTCAATTATTTTTTACTCATGTCTGATTCATTTGGGGTTTTCTTGGCAAAGAAAGTGGAGTGGTTTGCTATTTCCCTCTTCAGCTTATTTTACATATAAGGAAACTGAGGCAAGCAGGGAAAGAAAGGGAAAAGGAAAGCAGTTCAAATTCGGAAGACAGCTTCATGGGCAAAGAACAGCAAGAAAGTCAATGCCACTCAAATTGAGGAGTACAAGGGGAGAGTAATGTGCCAGTAGATTGTAAAGGTAAGAAGGAATCAGTTCTGAAAGGCTTGAAAAGTCAAACAGAGAATTTGACACTGAACTCTGGAGGTGCTAAGGAGTCACTAGAGTTTGTTGAAAAGGGTCGCAATACCATACCATAAAGGTGTTAGGCGGACCACAATGGGCTTTCACAACAGTCCAGGTGTGTGAGGACGAGGGCCTCCACCAGGGTGGTGGTAGTGTCAGGGGAGAGAAAAGAAAGTATATGAGAGATGTTATGAAGGCAGAAACAAGAGGACTTTCGTTAGCAAGCTGAGGACAACACTTCCTTACGCTAAGCAAAACTCATCACTCTTACCCCAGCATTGTCTTCCATTTGCAACTGTCCATCAGAAGTACAGGGATTCACTGTGGGACACACAGACACACATAGACACACACAGACACATACACACACGCATACACACACACACACACACACACACACACACACCCCTCCTCCAAGGCAGGATTTTCTGGCATTAAAATAATGTATATCCAAGAGGACATCGTATTTTAAATGTCTCTCTCCTGTTTTGACTCCTTTCTTGTTGTGCCATCAAACAACTGCCCACCTTTTTCCTACTCCTGCTACCAATTCTCTTTGAAGGCATCGAGGACTCCAAAGAAATGGTTTTTAAAGTATACAATTAGCCCTGGAAACCAAACAAAGTAAATAGTCATAATTTATCACTCTGTTTTGCTAGCAATGCATATCATTTAAAGGGACAAACAAATCATGAAGTTGGGATAATGTACAGGTCATAATTGTATGGAAATTAAGTTACAGGTCATTGACTGACAGACATATATGGAGAGGCTCTATATCACTATAAGTGGAAGAGTCCTAGAGAATATTTAATCTAATTCTTTTATACGATGAATGAAGAAAATGGAGATTAAATAACTTTTGCTTGAGGTCGCATAGCTGGTGGTAGGGTCAACTAGAACTGTGGCCCCAATCTTTGCTAGAACATAGTTACAAAGTATAAATTTGAAACATTTCTTACTCCCAAAGTGTTTAAAATGACAAAATTAATAAGATAATTAGAAATTGTCATCTAAAACATTCTTTTAATTTGTTTTTATATATGTTAATATAAAATATTCTTTCAAAATTTCAAGAATATGAATTTCTTCTAAATACAGAAGTATTGGTCAAAAATTTAATAGTTCTAATTTCTTAGGAAAACCACAATAATAACTGAGACTTGCCTGTGGTTGTCAGATGTTATTTATAAAGTAATTCTTCAGCAATCATCTACCATAATCATATGATATCATGGTTAATTAGAAACAAATAACATCAACTCCCTTTTTTATTTGTTTTTTGTACACTGGAAAGCAGGAAAACATCTTTGTTCTTCAATGTATGAGTTATGTCAATGTTTGAATATATAAATACCACAGGTAATGTTTTTTCTTTGCCTCTATAAATTCTGTCTAGTTTAAGAGCAACCAATGAATAAAATGATCGAATATTTTAACTCTAACACCTACAGTTGTACACTAAGAAAATAGAAAACTAGGCATCTTAAGAGCTTCATGAATAATAAGACACTGATAAATTTCTTCAGCTGTTTAAACTAAATTAAGCTGGTATCTCAAACATTTAATTAACATGCTCCATGGAGTTATGCTGCGTCTACCAATACTACTGTGAACTTTAACTCAATGACATTCTCATTTATTTAACATATATTCCACAAAACTGAGCACTTCCTATATAATAAGAGATATTTTAGGTATTGGGGGGCAGGATGAAAAGGAGAATAAGACATGATCATGACCCTCACAGTCTAGGAAGGGAGTTAAGACACAACAATATTTATAATACTGAGTAAAATGAATGTAGGAGCACAGCTAAAATACAATGAAAGTTTGAAATAGTGGCTGTGGTAATGGAGAGAAGGGAAGGATGTATAAGAAGTATTTCAAAGGTAGACAGAACAATTAAAAGGATGTAGTCAAAGGTGACTTGGGCTTATTTGATCCAACTCAACAAACATTAACCAGTCACCAAGCATTAATTAAGCACCTGTCATGCACCAGATATGGCAAACGTCTGGCACAGGAGAGAATCATGATGAGGATGATGATAATGGCTTGTCTTTAGAGTGCTTTACCTATATTATTTCATTAGATCCTCACAATTCTCTGGGGCAAGTACTATTGCTACCCCACTTTAGAAGTGAAGAAATTGAGGCTGAGGGAGGTTACAAGACCTACCCAGGACCACATCCTAAGTGAAGTGTCTAAGGTGGAATTTAAACTTAGGTCTTTCTTATTCCAAGTCCAGGGCTCTAAAGAAAGCAGGCCTTGCCCTAGAAGACCTTACATTGTGAGTTAACTTGGAAGTTAACTATGCCATTAAAAGAGATAAAGGACTTATAAAGACAAATAGGTTTTGAGGCAAAAATGTTGAGTTCCATTTTGGAAATAGTGAGAGTTGTTGAATGTAAATGATAGATATGGTACATACAGGTAGAGATAGCCAAGATAGTCAGAAATATGGGTCAGCAGTTCAGAAGAACACACGAGACTAGACATATAGATTTGGAAGTTATAGAAGTTGTAACTGAGGCCTTAGGTATGAAGAGATCACTAAAGAAAATAAATAGAAAAAATGCCCCCCCCAAATCCTAGAAAATGCCAATATTTACAGTGAAAAGAAAGAAAAGCCAATAAAGAGAGTTAAGAAGGCATATTTTTAAAAGTTGGAAGAAACTAATTCAATGTTATGAAGATCAACAAAGAAAAATGTTAAGGAGAGATTGGTTGTGGTATCAGAGGCAACAAGGTGGAGATCTCAAGAAGACTGAGAACTGAGAAAAAAAATTGTAGATGAGGAGGTCATAGTGACCTTTCAGTAATCAATGTCAGTACAGTATTGGTAACAGAAGCTAGATTTCAAGCAACTGAGAAGTAAATGAGTAAAGAAGGAAAAGCAGTAAATAGATATAGATTATTCCTTCAAGAAAAGTGGCAGTTAATGGAAGGGTGGAATGGTATACAATGTTTTCACCAGGGAAACCTAATTTGTAGGCAGAGGATAGGGAAATATTAGATAAGAAAAACAGGAAATTATTGCAGATATAAGACATAGGAATAGACTGAACTAAGGATGTAAGTAAAGAAATGAGCTTTGTAAAGGAAGGGGGATACTTCTAATAGGAGAAAGGTAGATTATGAAAGAGAAATGTTTAAGGGAAAAGGTCAGAAATGAGAGAGCATGGTTCTATGACTTTTTGATCAACTAAAAAACCAACTAAACTATGGAATAATGAAGTAATGTAATTCCATACTTCTTTATCTGGTTAGTAGCCACCTAACAGAAGATGCTGTTTCTTTCTCACTTGTGTATTTTTATTCATGTAGATTAATCTTTAAGAAAGGCATTTTAAATGTCTAGTTAAGACTAATAAGGAATATTATAAAGTAATTTCAACCCAAAACCTTACAGGTGTTACTGATAAATGTGTTATGTTTATGCCACCAAGTAAGATTCTCCACTATTTTACATCTTAGTTCAAGCAACAGCAATAGCACAGTATTCAATGTACCAGTGACATGCTTCTCTCTACATAAAGACATCCCCCCCAAAAATGAAGTTTAAAGCATTTGTTCATCATTTGCCCTTGGTTCATGTGAGATATGTAGTACTGTAAAATTTAGCCACGTTTTATTATAGACATCTCATGGGTAATTTATAAATCTTTAATGTGGAAAAGCATGAACTACAGAAAGGAAAATTTTAAAAAAACATGCTTGCATCTAGCAGATATATCAGAACTTAAATCAACAAATGGAAATTGCATACTAAATGCTATATTAAACTGTGGCCAACAAATAGCAAATTAGTGAGGCTCTAGTTTATTCTATTTTTGTAATAAAAATTAACAAATTTCTTAGCCTAAGTATGATCAACCAGCCATTACCAAAGCTAATGAAAGAGACTATTAGTACATATAATTCTAAATACAATATCACAAAACATCAGGATAAACTGTCTTAAGTTTTATTCCCATCATGACAAGAGAGAAATAAAACACTACTGAAGTTCTACTCTACTGCCTCCTCATGGTGCAGCAAGGCCCTGGAAATGTCTCCAAAAAAGAATTCATGACAGAAGTATTAAATTCAATTTCTTCTAACTCCCATGAAATCTGCTGCCTTTTTTTGCCATACCACTTTGGCAATGATAGGATTTCCTGGAATCTAAAACTAAATGTCTTATATTTCTTAAACATATTTCAAAGACCCATGACTTTATTGAGATGAGTACTGTCTTCATCAGTGTGGATCACCACTTTACCATACCTTATTAAATGGTTCCATGAGTTGTTATGGTTGAAAAAAGTCAAGTTCTGGTGGCCAACCCAGTAACAAATCTCTCCAAATTTGGCTAGGCAGTCCTCAAACAACATTTCCAGCTTGGTAGGACTTTCAAGAGTTTGCACCATACTGGCATGACCTTTTAAAATGCCATAGTGAATAAGGAGCAGGTTTTGGAATAAGAAAGACCTGGGTTCAAGTCCTATCTATGACACAAACTAGCAAACTAGCTGTGCAATCCTTGGCAAGTCACTTAACTTCTGTGTTCCCCAGACAACTCCCTAAGACTCCAAGTTGAAAAGCTAAGTACTGATTTGTATTGGTATAAGAAATTTCCTCAAAGAGTTTCCTAGAGGCAAGCTGATGGTTCAGTGGAAGATGCTGGGCCTGGAATCAGAAAGATCGTTGTTTAAATCAGACACTGATACCAGGTGTGCAGCCCTAGGTAAGACCCGTAACCTCTCTTTGTCTCAGTTTCCTCAACAGGTAAAACGGGGATAATAACAGCGCCTCCATCCCAGAGGGGTTGTCAGGATCAAATGAGATTACTGAAAAAAGCACTTGGCACAGAATAGATACTCTGTAAGTGCTTATTCCTTCCCTCCCTCTTTATCTGCTTACTCCAATTTAGTCACTGATCTAAGTCCAAAAATTTATATCTAGTTTTATTTTTTAATAACAATGACTTTCCTTAGTATTAGTCAGGAAAAAAAAACCAGCTCATTATTTACAGCTAATTTTTATGTAAACTGATGTAAAGTGTAGTCACAAGACTTATTCATGTTCATGCAATAAAGTCAGTGGATGAGTTGTAAACAAAATCCTGGATTCCTAACTGTTACTCAGCTTCTCTAACTAATGAGTCTCCACTATGTAACAGAAATGTTTCCTTTAATTACAAATATTTTATTCACCATCAGATAATCAGCTAGAGGCCTTTTCCATTAAGTTCTTGTACTTGCGTTGTTTTTCCAAGAACATCAGATTTTCACAACTTATTGTAACATATGAGGTCTAAAAACACCAAGAACCTGTGGCGTCTATTTTTCCTAGGCTGAACTATTTTAACAGAACATGTGCAAGCCAAATTCTGATTACTGGTGTCTGTTTTAATGGGGTGAAAGCCCTCACCAGCATACACTATTTTGATATAACTGTTATGTTCCTGACATTGCTGTATCTTACAAAAAGATTTCATCCTTCAATTCATGGCTTTAATCCATCACCAATTTCCCCAGAAGAACCTAAGTAGAGAATGGCCAGCACCAGAGTGGGAGGTTGGTTTTGGTTGGTTGGTTCTGGTGTGGTTTTTTTTAAACACAGAGCCACGTATTGAGAAATGAACATGATAGGCTGCTTATATGATAAAATGTATTTTAAAAAATCCATTGAGTTAATGAAAAAAGTAAATAACTGAAATAAGTAGATGCTCAAGCCCTTGTCATTGAGAAGCACTTTTGTGTTTACTTGGCACATATAACAGCAGCAGAGGCAGCGGCAGCAGCAGCGCTGCCCTTGGTGCTGATTTCTTACTACTCTAAATGTCTCCTCCGAGCCAGAATACACTGGCTGTTGCTGATCACGCTGTGAGACACCTGCACTGGCTACTAGGCTTGTCATGACGCACAAAACCCTACCATCTTCAGCTTGACATTGTGCAAGTTATAATTATTCATCCAAATGAATATGTCAGAGCAGCAGCAGCAGACCTCTCATCAGAGCAAAAGAAAAATACATCAAAACATTATCAACCCAGCAGGAAGACAGGGACCATAAGGAAAATTACCCATTTTTAATATGGATGCCACAAAGCCATGTCTATTATTTTACAAAAAGAAAAGAAAATAAAGATCTTCTAAATTTAAAGTCCAGGAGCACTAAAACAGAACTTGAAATAGGTAAGAACAGACAGTTAAAAAAATCAATTACCTAAAATCTATTTACATTATCATTAATGAGATTTTGTATCTATATTGTAGCAGGGGCATTTTTGCTGCTTCAGGAAAGAATCTTACCAGTGTTTCCATTAAAGATGACTTGCAAATGTTAAAATTTTTAAAATAAAAAATAAAGCCTTTCAAGATAGAATTTGTGTGCCAAATGTCCCAATTAGTAAAGGAAATGGAACCTTCAGAAAAATTAACCTGAAAGAATTTCTACTTTCAAGGCCAAAACCATTATTTCCAAAACTCTCATCAGCTCTCAAAGAGTCTTAGAATTCATTCTAACTTCACTAACAACCTTTAATCTTTTTTCTCCTCTCACAAAATCATATGAATTTTAGAACATTAATTCTTGTTCCCTAAACAAACCAGAAAGATGATGAACCCAAGTAAAAATACATCTTTCAAAATGAGTCAAACTGTAGCTAATAGGAAACAACAGAACTTACCTGTGGTTTCCAAGAAACAGAAAAGGGAAGTGGTAAATCCACGTAGCAATCTGGTGATTCTGTCGGATACTGTGGGGAAAAAAAAGTGACCACTTCAACCACTGCTGCTCCTCTTTGTCTTTCAGGTTATATGGCTTCCATTAAAATAGAATAGAAGATTTGCCTATTTGCAATCCAAGGATTTTATATATAATTTTCAATCTGGCAACCTCAGAATGCTTCTGACATTATATAAACAGGTAGTACTGTAAGACTAAAAGTTCCATGAAGACAGAGATTGTGTTATCTAAACTTTGTATCACCCTTAGCACCTTAGCACAGTATTGTACACATGGGCAATTTTTAATATATGTTTGTTGCTGTAATCTCTTAAAACTATCAAGAAATATACATGGATATAGAAGTACAATGAAAATTATACAGATAATTTTTTCATCAAAGCATGACTTTTCACACTGACATATTTGCATTTTAAGATGACACATAGCTTGAAATTCACTTAAAAAACAAATAAATTCAAGTATATTAAAGATGAAATTAATGAAAGGAAAAGAAAATAATGCAAAGACTAGTCCATTCAGGGTTGATAAAGTCCAAAATCTAAAATGATCTGACATTAATAGAATCATAAATCTAAAATTAGTCTCACAAAGTGAAATCTTTCTGGAGAGGAAAGGCTCTTTAACCAGTCATGGTAAAGAACAGGGATTAAAGCTTCCAAAAGAGGCCAAAGAATATCTCTAGGGTTTTAGATTAGGAAGAGATAATCACATCTTAAAGAGTTTAGGTTGAGTCCATTTAAAGGAAGTTGTCCAATATTCTCTCACTTATTAAGAGTCCAAATCTAGGATTCTTTACTTGCATAGGTAATTAATTATAATTTTTTTCATTATTTTTCTTGAAGGAGATTGGATTTTAGGAACAAAAACCTTTCTGATGAAAAAAGATATACACTGGTTTTATGTCTTACATTAAATCCCTTTCCTACCTCCTAATTTTAAGCATTTTCTTGGATAAGCATAGAAGTAGCAGGTCACCAACAAGAATTTAAGTTGAAATTCATTAGCACCCCAAAAAGACCTAAATGCTACAATGAAGGTTTTACTCAAGTGAGTGCTATACAAAGAAAGGTACTGATTTAAGCCTGTTGGTAACTTAAAATCTAAAACTGATTCAATTCAAAAAATATTTATTGAAACACTAATATAGACTGATATGTAGACTGATTTAAAGGAAAAACTACAGAACAGCTTTGATATGATGAAGCAATAAGAGCCAACTGACAGTCAAGTCTTGACTGATTAGGTTAATGGAGGGGAACAATAATGCAGATAACCTGAGTCTCAGATGGTACAGAAATCATTGCTACTTAGCACTGGAGTGTAGTTTTGTATTTACTTTCTGGTAAATCTATCTGACTTTCTAATAACTCACATTACTTCAAACAAAATAATAAGAACATGTTATAAGGCCCCCAACTACTTCAACAATGGCAAGTATTTAGTTTCCCTCTTTTGTGCACTGCTGCCTGCCGGGAACAGTCAGTTAGTCCATCAATAAACATCAACCCTCAGACTGAAGCAAAGCACCAAGCAAAACACAGCTGGTGGGCCATGAAGTCTGCATTAAACATAGGGCATTCGTGGCTTTGGATGGAAATGGAAATAAATGTACGTAGGCCGTTATGTTAAGCAGAAAAGCATCTCGTCTTACCAGCAAATATTTTAAAAACTCCAAGACCCTTTATGATCTTTGGAAAAACACCTGAGAAAGGCTACAAATGACTTGGGAAGACAGCTTCCGCGAGAGAAGCAAAGCGTCACAGAATTCTCAGATAAATATCTGGAGGCTTCAACTAAATCTCAACAACTTGACTGTTTCCTTCCACTTCTCCTTCTATTGAGACCTTTTGCAACACTAAAAAGACGGACTTTAAATGGCAATAATAACAAACAAAATGAGGAAATCTCATTCTCCTCTTAAACTGTCAGGGCTCCCAAAGATCGAGTGGAAGTCATCACTTTCTCTGTTTGTTTATTCACTGAAATGTAAAGCCAAGCTAGGTTGTTTTTTAAAATATCAGTCTAATAAAGATTAGGCTTGATACCCATCCCCATGCACTCTGCCATTTTGGTGGGTTTTAGAAGTATAGGTCAAGAATTTTAAATCTTACTCTCTAATTTAACTTTTAACTTTAGAAAGACACTGCTTCTTTTTTAAACATTACATATGAGAGAGAACTTATCCGACTTATTTAGCTTAAAGCCTCTCATATACCTATGCCTGAAACAGAATGCTGAGTTCAAGGTGAGAGTTCTTATGTCACAAGACATTATGGTCCCTTTAGTAGGAAACTGTGCTTTGAAAAGGATCAGTTTCTTACATGTTGAATATATGAATTAAACATTGTAAATCATTTACAATGTATCTATTTCCCTTTCAGTACGTCTGATGTTAGAATATAATGCAAGTAAGGTAAAGAAGAAAGGTAGAGCATGTAAAAAAGACGTAATTACTTTGACACATCATTCTTCTCACAGCAGTCCCTGCTTAAAAAAATATCCACAGCTTCACATACTTTCAATTCAAAGTTAAGCAAATAAAAAAGTAAACTAAATGACTAATCTTTAACCTTGATGGGGTCCTATCAAACAACTATATGTCTAAATATGATGTAGGTCAAAGTAGACACTAAAGGTCTGACAAAAGAAACAAAGCTCATCTCTACTCAGGTCCTCTGCCTTATTTAACAAGTCAAGTGCTGTTGCTCTATTTTTGAAGGCAAAAATACTTGCAAATGAATGAGCAGAAAATTTTTTCAGATAAAACTATCAACCACTTAAAAAATTCCTTACTCAAAAAGATTTGCTTATTAAGATGCTAATTAAGTAGTTTATGGAATTTTATCCCCTACACTGAAAAAAGTTCCCTACGATTTGTACCTAGTTTACAAATCAGTAACTTTCATACAAAGAATAGAACCCTGCCACACCCATTTTCATAACACTTTATCTGTATCTGTAAATGTCCTGCAAGCAGTAATGCACCTCAACAGCACTTTACCAAATTTCAAGACATTTTTCCACAGCCAGTGTGCATATTTTATACAATACTACCACAGAGTCACTACCCAATTCTCAACTTAAGTTTTATCTGGAAGTTTAAATGACTAAAAGGTTCTAAGTGACAGAAAGTATTTTTTTAGTTATCATTGAAATATTCAATTTGCAGTGACATTCTTTGAAAATGAAAACACATGATGACTATTATAATGTAACATTCTATTAAGTATAAATGGCAGTAGTTGCTATAGAATCACTGGTGTTTTTTAGACTCTAAGACAGACTTTTTCCTCACAGAAAACTCAGCACAAGATTTTTTGTCTTGTGCTCTTAGTCTGTTAGCTCCTGACTCTTTGATTGCATAGCTTCAGTTGGTACTGCTGTGATGGGTGGAAAGAAACCACGAAACTGGGTGATGTTGGGGGGATATCCCACCCCAGTGCTCACCTGGAATCAATGTTTGGCAAGGAATCCTGATATTCCTTGAATTTTAAAGGAAAAATTGAGCTGTTCTTTGAAATTAAAAAGGTCATTTGACTTCTGTATCTTAGGTGACTCACAGCAAAAATTAAAAAAACAACAACATATTTTTAAAACAATAAAGCATAAAGTGGTGGTGGTGGTGGGTGCTGGTGGTGTGTGTGTGTGTGTGTGTGTGTGTGTGTGTGTGTGTGTCTGTGTGTCTGTGTTTCAAGAGTGTCAATATGTATTATCAAAGGGTAGGAATGGAAATTTATTTCTTTCACTTTGTTCTTAGGTAAGGATCATCCTTAGCCTGTTTCATTTAGTTTAAAATAGCTCCAAGGTATTAAAGCTTGATAAGGACCTTTGAACAAAATTTTTTGGAGAACGGTAACTCAACCATTTCGACTCTAGTAGTATTTAATTTCTATATTCTTTGAGGCTACTCAGTGATACCCTATCTGACTCAGGTTCTTATTTTCCAAACCTAGTAAAGAGATGGTCTATTATATAAAATGACAGACCACTTAATTCTCAGGTTTATAAAAATAACTTTTGCCCTTCTCTCATATCCTATAACTCAGTTTGAACTGATGAGGTGCATCATATACTTTAAATGGACAGTTGCATCTATTACTGCCTAACTGACATTCTGGGAACAAAATATCCCTAAAAGAGAAACTTCCTTGAGACAATTTTCATTCAGTTTCTAGTTAAGCTGAAATCCTAATAAACAATCCCATTTACAATCAGAAGTGCTGACTTTTCCTTTCCTTAAGAGAGGAAAGAAAATAGGATCTCTTAATTCATTCCCAACTCTCTTAGAACTTTATTCTTACTTAGGAACTCTACCACCACAGCTGGGGCTGCTGCATAAGGTAATAAATGAAAAAGCCCTTCTGAAATTCTATGATTCTCTTTATTAGTTTCCTAAGAAGTAGGAGAGCATGTAAAGAATGATAATCAGCAAGTCAAATAAAATGATAATCACTAAGCAGAATTTAAAATTTTATTCATTCCAGTCTTTGCAACAACAAATAGTTTTTTTGTTTTATAAATAAATAGGGTTTCAGTAAAAATCTTGGTGGCTGTCACTATAAGACTTCTCCTGAGGATAAAAAAAACTTAGGAGAGTATTCCTATTAACTAAAATGGAAAGTGAAATCATTTTATGCCAATTAAAAACACAATTGCTATACTTCTCTTAAAAATAAGATGATTTTTTATTTATTCTGTCTTACAAATTTAACACAAGGTAGTCTTAAAATTCTACTATACTATTTAAAATTAAAGGGAAAGAAAGAAGGGAAGAGAGGAAGAAAGAAAGCAAAGGGGTAGGGACTGATAAATGGAGTGATTTCTCAATATGTCTTATAGGGGAACCATCAGATATCAAATTTCTGTGTCACCCAGCACATGCTTTTATATATTAATTTTCTCTTGTGGCAAGCTTAAATGCCAGACACATTTTTAAAAAGGACAAACACAATTGATCTTTTCATCACTACAATCTTCTGAAATAGAGTTGATTGATGACTACTAGGTACAATAAAAAAGTTACATGTCCTGATTTTCTTCATATTCTGTTTCCCTAGTTACTACTATGTAAGCCTCTAATTTATAGAAACTGTCTATTCCAATTATTATTCAAAAATTACATTCCAGGACCATCAAAATAAAGTAAAATAGCATTGTTCTGGGTCAGGAAACTGAACATGTTATTGAGTAGTACTGATTGTCAATATGCTAAGAATTCTATGGCAGGAATGACCTGCTTAAAGTTTTTATAATATTCCAGAAAGGAAAAATAATTCAGGAATACAAAACACAAAGGAAACAGGGAGAGGAAAGGAAATTCACAGAGGGGAATGAAGGCAAATGGGAGTAAGGAATGGCTATTCAAGAGCACCTAGTGGACTTAAGCTGTCAGCAGCACCTCAGCAGATCTCTGCCAAGGACTCCACATCAGTGGAATTCGGGCACTTGAGACAGGAGAAACTTCCAACATAACGATCTTGCACTAATTTCAAAGTACGAACGATGTAGGGTTTACCGTTTTCAGGTTTTCCAATTTTCATACTTCTGACTGACTACACCTTCATGCACACATATGTACAGATAGGTCTATATTAACAATATAGTTAATACTACTATTTCAATATGCACAAAGAAATTGTGTTCCAATATATAGAGGATGCATATTTATTATATACGCATTCTAAAACAATAAACTCTTTTCACCAAAAAGACATGTTAGCTGCTTCAAATAAGTTCTAAAGGGCTTGACAAAGAACTCTGAGTCACAACTTTGCTCCAAAGTTTTTTAATCTAATCTGAATATTCAGGTAACTATTTATGTCCATATTTTCATTTGAAAACTAACAGAAGTTTCTAACACTATTACCTATAAAAATGCCGATTTAAAAAAAGTGATAGTGGTTATTGATCACCAATTACCGTCTGCTGAATATTCTCTGTGTGGTAAATAATACTGTATATAGCCTTTATAAAATAAAAGGAAGGTATTATCTACATAACTCAAAGAACTTTCAAACTTCAACATTTTAAATAAAAAAGTTTCTTAAAAAATAGTACCTATACTTTTTCATGCTGTATACCCAGCCTCTATGATAAAAAAAATCAACATCACAAAAAGAACTTAGTCAAATCATTAATTACTCCTTTTAAGTTACCTGATCTTTTAAGGCAACAGTAGGAAGTCAATTCACTAATATGAAAAAGAGACATAGAAATATAAACATTATTTTTCCCAGGTAAACTGACACAATTAAGATTCTCTGGAGAGAATCCTTCCTGGAGAGGAACCAGAATATGAAGTTAAGAGAAGTCTTATCTCCATCCAGTTGCATGATCATTGACAAAACCCTAAACCGTACTTGGTTTCAGCTTACTCACATGGAAAACTAATAATTTTGCTCTACCTGCCTCCGGGGTTGTTAGGAAGAAAATATTTTTCTTCTTAATCATCAAACACCGTTAAGTATAAACTATTACTACCATGTTAATGACAATCATTTAAATGAAAACAAAACTTCACCTTTGCCTTTAGCTTGAGAGTGATTAGATGTTCTCTCCCAGAAGAGTCTTTGGCTTTTAACTTGATGGTACTAAAGGAAGTATCCACATATGCAAGTCTGTGGATGAAAGAGAATGAAAATAATGATAACATTTAGGGGAATTATAATTTAATTTTTTTTCCTGTGCTCCTATTAATCTATTACAAATATTAATCAGGGGTAGTCCTGCGTGGCAGCCATTTCTGCAGCTGTAGATTTACTGCTGTTAATACACTGGCCTGGTGCTTAATGCAGTCATATATCTCCGGGTTATTTACAATGTGTGTCAAGGCTCACGCTGTGGTCAGTGAGCACCATGTTTCAGTTTTCCATCACCGGAACCTTTGGCACACACAGCATGTTCCTGTCAACCTCTACTTAGGTACACATTAAACTTCCTGTCAAACTCTTTGATCCATTTCTGCAGTTTCATACAGTATGAGCCTTTTATGCTTTTTTTATTTGTTTTTCTCCTCAATGAACTTCTCCTTTATTATCAATATTGTTCTTGTAGACTATCCAGCTGATATTAGTTCATATACACAAATTGATCCTCCAAGGAAAATGCTATACAAGTACAGGTACAACCTGACTGATTTCCAATAAATTTTCCTTCATAAAAAAGTTTCATTCGATATACATTCAACATACAAAACTATATTCAATATACTTCTGACATTTAACCTTGGTCCATATAAGTAATATTTTAAACATATAGCATAAGCACAACTGTTTTGGTTTTAAGTTGGTACAGAAACATGAATTTCCTACAATGGAGACCAATACACTTTGAAATACATCATTCTGTGGAAATATGGTCCCCTGAGTAGTATAAGCTACTGCCAAAAAGGTTCAAATTTAGCAGTATATTTACTAGTGAACTGGGCATGCGGATATTTTTTGACATTTTTACAATACCATTTTCTTGTAAAGATAAAAAGCAGTCTAAGAGTATTGCACAACTTATCACCTAGACTGATGGCAAGACCCATTAGAGTTCAAAACTAGCATTAGCCTCCTGACCTATGTAACAATTTTTTTATACCATTATATGTGAGTCCAGTCACTTGAGCTGGCATGCTGGGAAAATGGCTTTTTTGCAAGAGATGCTGGGCAAGGAATTGTAGAGCTCTCTTTTCTGCAGTGAAAAATAGATCTGAACCAAAGAGGGCACAAAGTCTTAGCTAGAAGAAGCCAAAGAAGAAAAACAATGTGCAACCCATGGTTCTAAACTTTAACATACAATATTAAAATTTTTTTTAAAAGTATTCTTAGAAAAAAATCTTTGATCTACTTATATGCCCATCAATGCCTCCCCCAACATCACCCCTGGCAGCCAAATGTCAAAAATGCATTCATTTATCAAGGGAGCGTATCAGCATGACATCACCTCTCTATCCAGAGATTTGGTGGCATCCCAATAAATGTGTAACATTTTTCACATTTCATGAGTGCCGAGCAAGGTGAAAAATGCTGGCTTAGCCACAGATATACAGACAGGTATTCACACAAAGTTGTTTCAAAAGGTTTATAGAATAGGAAAAATCATTTGTTAAGTTTTTACTATACCAAAAGAAAGTGAAACAGACTGTGCTCTCAAAGACCTCACATTTTAAGTAAAGGAAAGAATATACATGGGAGAATGTTGCAAATGGAACCTTCTGTTTGTTCTTAGGATGTAACTGGAGGGCATATGACCCAGACCCTAAGGTCCGGGGGCTTTTATGGGAAATACTGGAAAAGCAAGATCCAAACAGGATCTAGGTTGGTGGGATTCAGAACGGGGCAGTTGGGGAAGGTCCCATGCCTATTTGGTATATTCTGCTGTCCAGCACCCTGTGATGATCTCTGGGCTGGATGGTTAGGGATCTCTAGGTAGGCTGGTCGAGGTTTAAAATAGTTTTGTTAAATGGAAACAAAAAATAAACTCTAGATCTAGTCTTCACCATTATTATTAATATCACCATCATCACCATTCGTATCATTTCTACCACCATCACCACCACCACCATGACTACTAGCTACCATTTATATAGCACTTTTAAGATTTTCAAAGCTCTATTATAGGTAACAGGAAAGCAAAAGAGATTGGTTTCACATGGCTTAAAGAATAAGGACAATACAAGAGATATCTGATCTAGATGTTGGAAAGCACCAACATCAACCCTGACTTCTGTTGAGTAATTCTAAAAACCCTAATTAAAACCAAGTAGCTTTATTTTACTATCCCTCTGCAATCTCACCTTTGTTTCACAATTACCATAAAATGAGAGGAAGGAACCAGTTTTTTTCTGATTTGACAAGAGCTCTTGACAATTGGGACCTCTCTCCAAGCACATGCTTATACATTTAAAAGATAACATATATATGACAGATCTAGCTAAAATGAGAGTAGAGAGGGATTTCTTTTCTTCCATAACAGATCACATAATCCATCTACAGAAGAGAGAAATCTGAAATGCTGAGAAAGTGAGTTGAAAGGGAGATCACACTTCATTTACTAAAAATGTCTGTTAAAAGAGCTTCCTCATCAACACTGGGCTGCTTCATAATTTGAGAGCGTATGGTGGAGTGAATAGGTGTCCTACTTAGCTCCAAAGCTTGTTTTATCAAAATGAATTACTTGATTTGTTCTGGGACAGATACTCCCACTATTGAAATGGAAACATTGTTTATTGACAACATTGGTATTTTCAGCTATATTTCCTTAAAAGGTCATTTTGCAAAATTACATGTCGAGAAGCAGCAAAGTTACTATCAAGATCTCTATTTGCAGCATTCATTTTTAAAATTCAATTTGAGACCCTGTACATCCTATTCACATCCATCTGCACCTCTAGAGGAAAAAAGGGGGGAAGGGGTTTAGTTTAGTTTGATTTCATACTCACAAACAAAAATAAGTTCAGCTTTTGACTTTTTCCCCCCACTATCATAAAAATGTACATTAGGAGACAAAAAAACCCAAAGACAACGTAAGGGTGGAAGTGAACATGGATAACCATTCTACCACACTTCAAATAAAGTGTGGCTGATTGATATATTTACCAGGTGAGAACACGCTGGGATTATTTGTTACATTCAAAACAAGGCCTAAACACTTCAGATTGACCGAGGAGTCTGGTCTTGCCTTCAGCAATCTCTACAAAAATCACTGAACAAGTTGGAATTGGAAAGTTGAATGTCTGGCATGAGACAGAAAATTCTAGAAAAACTGAGAAGAAACTGCTTGCCCAGGTGGTGAAAGAGAAGAACATTTTGGTTGCAGCTTTGGTCTCTTCCTCCTCTCCCCTTGATCTGAAAAGGACTTCATGAATTTCAAAGCTCCAGAGAATCTGGGATTCCCCATCCTCCCACTGTCTTTGAGAAGCCAGAAGCTGGTGGCAGCTTCTACAGCAAGAAGCAAGGACTGAGTGGATACAGATTCAAAGCTTACCAACTTTGTGACCTTGGGCAAGTCATTACACTTCTATCTGCCTCACCTTCCTCATCGATAAAATGAGGGTCTTAATAGGATCTACCTCCCAGGGTCGTCATGAGGCTCCAGTGAGGTAATAATTCTAATACAGTTAGCACAGTGCCTGGGTTAGTCTGACAGAAATGGGACCGATTAGTCATGAAGATCATTACAAAGAGCTCAGCAGAAGAACCACACCATACCTAAAGGGAGCATCTTTAAGAGTCCAGCACAAAGACTCTGAGGAACTATAAATGATCCCTTTGCAGAAGTTATCCCTAAATTTGAACCTAAAGGTACTGGTAGGAGAGTGTTTTACAAACTTGGGGGAAGAAAGGAATATTTTTAACCATTTTTTTCCTTTTAGAAAATATCCCTCTCTGAAAGCTAACGGAGCCAGTCATAATTTATATGAAAATAGAATCAAGGCAGGAAGCACAATGGTGGAGGCTCATGAACTACTGAGGGTTAGAAAGGTGCCCCTAACCTCTTAACCTCTAGGAACACAGGAGCCAAGTTCTGCTAACTTGATTTTCTGGGGGGGGAAGGGGGGCAGGGGTCATGGTGGTGAAGAGGAGAGCAATTCAGAGTTCACGTATGTTACAAAGGAATGTTCTGGCCCTTCGACACAAAGGGTTCTGTAAAGTAAAACTACCAAATTTTTTTTTAAACTTGAGCTAGGCCTACATGCTCTCTTCTAAAAAACAGTATGGCCTTCTTAAACTATCACAGGAAAGTTTCAAATTCCTATTACAGGAGAGAGCTCTACCCCAAACGATACCTTCAAAAACAAACGTAGTAATAAACTTATATTTGATTCAAGTCACTAAATAGTTATTCAGTTGTTGCTAGGATTCTGCTAAGTTTTGGGGTTATATTCTACTGAAGAAAATACAGTATTTATATATAATACATACACACATATATATGTGGAGAGAGAGAGAGAAGTAAAAATAAGATTATCTGAGGAAGGAAACAAAACCAACAACTGGATTCAGTAAAAGTTTTCAGTCAAAGGTGGCACCTGAATGAGCTGTGAAGGAAACTTAAGGTTCCAGGAGACAAAGGTGAAATGAAAAGTGAGTGAATTCCAGACATGGGGAATAACAGTCTGTAAAAAGGCAGGAAGAAAGGACTAGTAGACAGTAATTAGGCCAGATTAAACTAGAACCTAAGTATATGAAGAACAATATGAAATAATGACATAGTATCGGTTAAGATTTTTGAATTAGGGACTGTCATCATAAAGCCTAGATCTTCCTAAGATTATTTTTGTAGCTCTGTGAATAGTATTTTGAGAGGAAAGAGACTGGAGGAATGTAAACTAATTGGGAGGCTATTGCAATATTTCATATGAGAGATGACGAGGGCCTAAGTGAAAGGAGTGGTCATGCAAGTGTAGAGAAGACAGATTTGAGGAATGCTGCAGAAGTAAAAATCAACAAGAATTGAAACTGAGAAAGAAGTAAGAATCAAGGGTGACTGAGAGACCTTGAGTGTGGATGGCTGGAAGGAAAGTCAGGGCCTAAAGAGAAATTGGGGACTCCAGAAGAAGGGCAAGTTTGGAAGAGAGTGAAGTTCCAATCCAACAAGTACTTATTAAGTATCTACATGGTGCTTGGAATACAAGATAAAACAAAAGACAATTCTCACCCTCAAACACTTACACGCTTATTAGTTCCATAGGATAAAAATCTTGTACACATTTTCCCAAATATTAATAGATTTTAGCTAACACTATAATTCTGAAAAGCCCTCAAGTTTACAATCATTTGAATTAGTCATTCAAATGATGATGTGCCAAGGACTTAAAATAAATTGTGCCAGATATAGAAAATCAAGCAGTAGACCAAAAAGAAAAACTCCCCACTTCCTTCCCATTCACGGTTTAGAAATTGGCTTCCACTAATGAACTAAACTGGCTCTCCTGCTAACGACATCATTATAACCAGACTTACTAATCTGTATAAATCCTCACCCTCTTTGACCTTTCAATTGCATCTGACAGTGTTGATCAACCTCTCCTTGAAACTGTCTCACTTGGCTTTCATGGCACTGAACTTGCCTGGTTCTCTTCCAACCTTCCTACAAAGCACAAGCCCTAACATTCTCTTATCTAGTTACATTTATATACTTTCTCAATTTAAATTAGAGCTCCTATGCTCATGGTTAAAGAGTTTACATCTCTAGCTCCACACTCTCTATCTAATTTCCAATTACATGTTTCTACCTTCTCCCAAAATGTCTCTGCTGAGATGTCTTGTCATGACTTCAAAATTAACTTGATAAAGGATAAAATCAACAGGTCCTGGTCCTTCCCTTTAAACTCTCATTTCTGTTAATAGCAACATCATCCTCCAATATCCCATAATCAAAGTTTTGGAGTCACTTTGGACTCCAAAAAAGAGCACTGAATTTGGCAATCTTCCTCTGCTGCTTACTTACTACCTGGGTGCCCTTGGCAATTCATTTACAGGGTCTTGATTTCCTCATCTGTAAAATAATGGTTCTGAACTCCCTATGACAGTCACTTAGAGTATGAAGCTACCATCTTAGCCAAGGCCTCTCTCACTAGTATTCTACAGTCTTCCTTGTGTTTGTTAAACCACCAGTCCTATCCATTCCAGAAACCATAGCCAGGTTGATATACAAAGTATAATATAAAGAAGCTTACATGTGAATCTGTGAATTATAAGGAAAATAGGCTAGTCCTGTATTAAGGGCAAGACAGGACAAGAGAACAAAATCAGGAGAAATGGAAGAAGGCATTCAGAGCATGGGGTAGACAATCTAGACAGATTTGGGGGAGAACCTGATAAACACAAATAGGTGACCTGTATGGCTAGAGGAAGTCCTAACTTGATGAGATCCTAGCTCTATTTCAGTATGATAATCCTTTAGTTCATAATTTTACAACAGTCAAAGAAAAGGATAAGAACTTAAAATATAATGAAATATTTTCAATCTACAAAGTTATGAAGTTAAATGAAGACTGCTTCTCTGAAGGCAATACGCTGAATTTTATTGAGCAAAAAAACACAAAACAATAACGCAAAGGTATTTCTAAAATATATTAAGTCCTAATTCTATTTAACAAAAACATGTTCCAGTCAAGTCCTATTCTGATGCCCCAGAGTCACACAGAGGTGGCTCTGAGTTTTGAAAAACCATGTCAATAGAGTTACACTGGCAGGTGCCCAAGAATGGGCTGGATGTCTGGGTTTCAAGGCCCAGCCTTGTTAGCTAAGTGTAAAAAGTATCATCACCAGCTTAGCTATTAACAGTCTTAATCACAAAGGGGTACACTGGCCAATCACAGCAACTCTCAAAGATCACCCACTAAAATCTCACTACAATGAAATACTAGATATCTGAAGTATTGAAGAAATATTAAACAATAAACATACTTATCCCAACCCAGAGTTTCTATTTCTTCAACAAGACATGAGTAGTACTGAGGAGGAGGTGGCGGTGCGTATAGCTCTCGTCTATTCTTCAGCGCGACTTCCTATTGAAAGGAAAAGATAAAACACACACATCAGTTTGAATGCAATGGGATCTGCATCAAATTAATATAAACCATTTCACTAAAATTCTCTGGGCTAATTCAGAAACCCTATCAATCTGTCTGACTCAAACCTTTTCTCAGTTCTGGTGAAGCATGAGAAAGTTAAAGAAATTTTAAAGAAATTTAAATTAAATTAAAGAAAGTTAAAGAATGTATCAGGTGATAAAGAAAGTCAGTGAGGATGCCAGGGTAAGATTTAAGATTTCTGAGCCTTCATCATACATTAAATGTCACTCAGACTATAAAAAAAGTTCATCTAAAAGTAACTATCCCCAAACTGTCCCACTTCTTCATCCTTTTGAATCTATCAAGGGGAAAACAAGTAACTCATGAAATGCTCAAAGGTAGAAACTCACTACTATCTTTTCCTAGTAGTACATCTTTATCCAAATAAAGAAACAAAGTAATCAGTAGCTGTTCTAATTCTCCAAATCTTAATTCAGGGGCAGGGAACCGTGGTCTTGAGGCCACATCTGACCTTCTAGGTCCTTGGATGCAAGCTTTTGATTGAGTTCAAATTTTATAGAACAAGTCCTTTCATTATGGGGATTTGTTCTGTGAAGTTTGGATTCAGTCACAGGGTCATGCTTAAGGACCTAGAGGGCCACATGTGACCTCAAAGTCATAGGTTCCTCAGCCCTATATTAATTCTTTCCATTCATTGGCTCTAGTATTTTATATATTATTCTCTTCCTCTTTACCAAGGTTTTTGGTTATTTTCAATAACTCAAAAGTCATCTGGAAAAACCATACCCATTTACATAGCATATTCAGGACTGCAAAGTACTTCATAATTATTATGTCATTTCTTCCTCACAGCACCCTTGGGAGGTAAGTGCTATTACTGTCTTCAATTTACAGATGAAATTGAGATGGCCATTGAGATTGGCAAAGATTAAGTGACTTGCCCAGGGTAATACAAATAATAAGTATCTGAGGCCACATTTGAACACAGGTCTTCCTAAATCCATGCCCAGTATCCTATCTATTATACCACCTATCAATAGAGGATGAAAGGAAGGTCCACCCCACCCTGAGCAAGAATGAAATAAATATGGAAGATGGTCTGAAGAATCACATCATTTAAATTGGAATTGATGGGTCTTGATAAGAATCCACTGGATGAAGGACTCACATCATTGATCCAATGGATTCATGGCTACTTTGCTCTCTATTGATCTCTCTAAGGTGATACAGTCAAAAACTATAGCTAAAATTTATAAAGAAAACAAGATCGAAATCAACAACGATGGAGCAGTTGGCATTAAGAATGAATACTGTTCCATTTTGAAGCTGCTAACGTTTACAAATTTGGCATTTGAAGAAATATTTTAAGATACTCTCAATTTTATTGACTTTAAGAAATATTTACAAATTACTTTGGTGTTCACATTGTCAGAAAAGCCAGAAGGCATTACGAAAGTGTAGGAGTGCAACAGAAGGAGGAAAGGAATTGACAAGAAAAACATTGGGGAAGAGACAGAAAATTTAAGTTTTCAGAAAAAAAAAATCCAAGTTGGGAGGGGAAGAGAAAAGCAGCAAAAGAGAGCCATCATTTTTTTTCCTTAATAGTATTTTATTTTTTTTCCAATTACATGTAAAATAGTTTTCAACATTCACCTCTGTAAAATTTTGAGTTCTAAATTTTTCTCCCTTCTTCCCTTCTCCTCCCACCCCAAGAAAGCAAGCAATCTGATATAGATTATTTATGTACAATCATGTTAAACATATTTCCATATTAGTCATGCTGTAAAAGAAGAATCAATGCAAAAGGGAAAAATCATAAGAAAGAAAAATACAACAAAAAAGTCCAACTAGCATGCTTAGGTATCTGCATTGCATCACAGTTCTTTCCATGTATGTAGTGAGCACTTTCTATCCTGAGTCCCTCAGTACTCTCTTGGATCACTATATTGCTGAGAAGAGCTAGGTCTATCAAAATTGGTCATTGCACAGTGTTGCTCTTACTGTGTGCAATGTTCTCCTGGTTCTGCTCACTTCACTTAGTATATGTTCATGTAAGTCTTTCCATGTTTTTCTGAAATCTACCTGCTCATCATTGCACAACAGTATTACATTACATTCATACATAATATAACAACTTATTCAGCCATTCCTCAACTGATGGTTATCCCCTCAATTTCTAATTCTTTGTCACCACAAAAAGAGCTGCTATAAATATTTTTTTACACATGCATCCTTTTCACTGGTATTGCTGGATCAAAGGGTACACACAGTTTGGTTGCCCGTTGGGCCTAGTTACAAACGGGAGAACTATCCAACTTTAACACATGGTATGACCCTAGATAAGTTCCAGCCTCTTAGTGCTGCCCAGGTAATTCTTTATGCTAAATTGCAGTAGCGTTTATCTATACTGGCAGAGGAAATTTCTTCCCTAGAAAGAAGATCTTTACACTAATGAAATCATAGGTCTGGTGAAAAGACAGCAACAACAACAGAAAAGGTATTTTCATTCAATTCTTGGGACCCTTCCATTTTGCAAAGGTATTATTCTCCATAGAAAATTAATACGAAAATGAGTGAAAAGATTATTAACCACTGTTTTGGGGAGATCCAGAGTTCTCCCTTTTTCTACAGTCCTCATTTCAAAGTTCAGTCTCTTAGAGGAGACTACTGATAATGAGATTGAATTAACTCTCCTCAACCTCAGTCAGACCCCACCCAATCTCAGAAGGAATTTAATCTAAGGTAGGGAAGCCCATTTTGTTCTACTCAGGTTTAGATGGGATAAATTCTTTGATTAGACTGCCTAAAGATGGGGGTGGTCTGCGAGTAGAGATAGCCTCTCTGTCCAAGAGTTATATGTCACTCCCTCAGCCCCTAACTGGAGTGAGTCTACTTCTCATTGTAATATTCATTCTCCTATTAATTATTAACCAATCAGGATTGCCACCCTCTGGAATACCCACTCTTCCAAGAACCTACAACCATGCCAGGGGTCTTTGGCATTCAAGAGTGCCATTTTATTAATAAACAGCATTATCAATAAATGATTAATTACCCAGAAATTATCTCTCAAAATTTTTATTAACCATATAAATGGTAATGACAGAGATTTCAGATTTAAAATGATTTAAAAAAATAAAACTTGCATTTATTATTTTAGAGAACAGTCTTAAGGCTAATAACTAAAATGACTCTTTAAGTTCCAAAACTACTCTAAAGTGAAAGTACATTGTGAAATTAATAGAAGCAGCATGGTGTAGCAGACACAGTACTAGACTTGATGAGCTGGTTCAAATCCAAAGACACTTACTAACTGCATAATCTTGGGCAAATCCCTTCACTTTCTATACCAGAATCAGAGGGCTGGACTCAGTGGACATCCAAGAACATTGATAGTTCTAAATCTATGCTCCTATAAAAGACAGGATGGTATAGTGGTGAAAATTTGGAATCAGAAGACCTGGACTTGAATTATTCTCTTACTTCCTTGATGAAGGTATGAGACCTCTCTTGGCCTCTATTTTCTCATTTGTAAAATGGAAATGTGGGAGGTCCCTTCCAGCTTGAAATCTGAGATTATAAATGCCTACAAAGAAATTCCAGCAGTACAATGAAGACTGAATGAGAATATACATGTCTGAAAAACAAGAAATTTATGTCATTTTCAATAACTTTATAAATTTTTTTTTTAAATTGGGCATGTAAAGAAATTGGCTAGGTGTAGGGAGCTCCAGGTAAGGAACCTGCCTTACCAAGGTAGATCTGCCACCCTTTAAAGGGTTAGAATTGAACTACTCTGGGTTACACAGGCAATATGAGTCAGGGATGAAATTTGAGCATTGGTCTTCCTAATTCAAAGAACTGTCTCTCCAATATACTACACTGATTTTTATTTAAAATGCTTAATATTGTGCTAAAAGTAACCAGAAACCTAAAAGTATAACTTTTAAATATTAAGCATTAAACATTAAGTAGTTTTTGTTGTCACAAGAGGAATGAGTAATGTGTTAGCCTTATTTACAAATGCCATAGATTTTTTTCTGAAATTTTAGATTTTATTCAGAAAGACTAAAAACTAGTGAAATCACAAAATCCTTTATAATTACTACTACTACTTATTCTTTATATATAACATTTTCAAGATTGTGAAGTGCTTTGCAAATAATTAGCTTGCAAGGTAGGCAGCACAAAGTATTAGTATTACCATTTTGCAAATGAGGAGAAAAAAAGTCTCTCAAAGGTAAAATAACTTGCCTCTTGTCACACAGCTAGTGTCAGAGGTGAGATCTGAACTGAAATCTCCAGAATTTCCTGTTTCCACTATATCATAATGCTTCCCAATAAGGAAAAACTAACCAGTACCCACACCCCCCACACACACTCAGACACTTTTATCAAACTAGATTTTCTTTGTAGCTTTTGCTTTTTGAAAAAAGAAATCAAGATAGGTCTATAATCACAAAATTACTGTTATAATTAAGACTCCATAAGATGGGAAGGGAATGCCAAATAACCCAATGTTGAAGTTGCCAAAATACTCTCTAGGTTTTAAAAAGTAAGGGCTCGGAATAATCAAGCTTCATTAGTTCTTGCATCTTAAATAATTTGCTGCAAAAAAGCCAGGTTTATTTTCTATGGCTTAAAAAACAGGCTACTCTACATGTGAAGAGGCCAGTCATCAACCCAATGATATCATATACCTCTTCAGAACTTCATGTTCAGTCCAGGATGCAGGCATAAAAGAAAAATAAATGTCCACTACAAATTATGTTGATGTGCTGATTAAGAGAAATGTCTTTAGGAAGAAAAATGATATTTTAATAGGAAGACATTGTATATAACAATTATAACCAAACAGCAATATAAAAAAAATTCATAGCAAAGTATTCACAGCTTAGTCAGTGATTCGGAATGGTCATCCTTGCTTTTCAATCTCTATAGAAAAAGATAAAACTAGTCACTACCTGTGAAAGAGATGCAATCCATTTTTCTGTAGGGGGGAAGGGGTAACAACTTAAAGACAGTATAAAATTCATAGGTCATGCTGGTGTTAATCTGATAACTGCTTAAGTCATTAAAATCAATCACATATCATAATTTCTTCATCAGTGACGAATCTCATTACTTTATTATTAGCAATCTCAAATATCTTGCTAATAAAACTTACATTTTTAAGAGTTCTAGGTCTTGGATGAGCAATAAAATCAGAAATCTATACTTGACTTTTTTTTTTAAATAAGTAAGCTAAATTTTAAACAAGTTTGTACACCTATAAAAGATGCATCCAAACATAAAATGTTAAATACTTCATGCAGTCTAGAACTATGCCTCAGTAGTTCTAAAGGTTAGACTTCCAACTGAGTCACTTCTATGTTTATATGAGAGATGGCAAATTTGAAATATTCTTTACATCAAACTAAAACTTAAACAGTCCATATTGTCATTTTTCTATCTTTTTTAATGTAATGATTATTTCTTCAAACTATGTGATAAGAACAGGTATGACTGATGGCCCAGGAAATAAAGAGAATTATTTTCCATAATGACTGCTTAATAGGGCAAAGCTGTATAACTTTACTCTAATTCCCACATACATTTAACTTATTTGCATTATTCTATTTCTTGACTTGTAGTAATTTTTTTTTAATTCTTCTAATTTGATTAAGAAGGAAAAGGAAACTTCCCTTAGACAAGTTAAATTTTATTTTTACTTCTTAGTATTTTAACACTGGCTCATGTTGAATATAAGACTATAAGGAAATGAATTATTAAAGTGTTTAGCTTATGGATATTTCTCTTCTTAGCTAATGTGAATACAAACAAAAGACTCTTCTCCATTCTTAGGACACACACACACATACACACTTCATTTGTTTCAGTCTTGTCCAATTCTTTGTGACCCTATTTGAAGTTTTCTTGGCAATGATACTGGAGCGATTCTCCATTTCCTTTTCCAGCTCATTTTACAGATAAGAGAAACAGAATTAAGGGCCTTGCCCAGGATGACACAGTTAGTAAGGTCTGAGACCAGATTTGAACTAAGAAGATGAGTTTTCCTGACTTCAGGCTCAGCAACCTATCCACTACATCATTCAGGACTTCTTAAATGTTTTCCACTTGTGACCCTTTCAGTGCCTCTTAAACTGTGGGTCATAACCCCTTATGGGTCTAAGAAATGCTGATAGACACACACACACACACACACACACACAGACACACACACACGTATGTATACGTACACACAAACATACATAGTTGTTGGTATTTGGTTGTTTTTCAGTTGTGTCCAACTCTTTGTGACTCCTTTTGGGATTTTCTTAGCAAAGATTCTGGAGTGGTTTGTCATTTCCTTCTCCAGCTCATTTTTCAGATAAGGAACTAAGGCACACAGGGTCGCTTTGCTCAGGGTCACACAGCTAGTAAGGACTTCCTGACTCCAGGCCCAGTGTTCTATGCACTGGGCTACCTACATGCTTATTAATATCACACAGACAGACAGACAGACACACACAGATTTCTATACAGACATATGTGTGTGTATATATTATACATACACATACATATACACATGTGTTAAGAATCACAATGCAAAAACTCATTTTATAAAGGCTAAACAAAGATCTTCAAGATCATTTGGTCTATTCAACTCATTGACAGCTGTCCAAGGTCTCACTCAGCTGATAGTTTTAGTTTCCTTCTATGTCTCATCAAACTTTTATTTTTTTTAAATCAAAGTTGCTAAAAATTAAAGTGCTATATGATTTTAAAAATTCAATAATTCTAGAATGATTATTCAAATACTTCTTAACTTACTAGGGTCACACAGAACTATCTTGGAGAATCTGACCCTTTTTTAAAAAAAAAAGCATAGTTTTTAAGCATAGTTACCTAACCTCTCTTTGAATTTCCAAAAGTTCTGTGAGAAACTTTATTTGTATATTCACGACCTTTGCCAACTGGCCAGAGCAAATATTAAGTACTATATATGTATTAGTTTATTATTTAATCAAACAAATTCCACCAGGAATAAACATAGGTTAAGGGGATTTGATGTTCAGGCCATTTGTTACCTACACTAACCCAGTCAGTAATTTTATAGGGCAGTAGGGGAGAATCTGAAATTCTAATTATGTCAGTTTAAAATGAAGTTAGAGAAACAATCCTATAGAACAGTAACACAAAGTCAGAATAAATTTCTTACCAAAATCGTCTTCAACTCCATCATAAAACTCACCAGGTCAGGAGAGTACTGCAATCTCTAAATTAAACAACAGTTCCAATTAATTTTACTTGTTCATTGGAATTCAAATATAGGTCAACTTGAATGTGAAAAATTAAATAACAAATTAAACACATCAGCGTCTCTCAAATATAGTAACTATATAAAATATTAACCTTTCGACAATTATCTTTATTGGATATAGAGCAGTATTCTTAATAAAAACAATTTTTAAATTCCAATAAACAACCCTCAAATAAATTTCAATAGGGAATATTAAACTGAAAATGATGCTACTAATTGCATAGCACCTACTCTAAGAGATTGTGAACTCCCTGTGGGTAACAGCTACAATTTATCTAATTTTGTTATCTCCCCCAATCTTAGCATAATGTTCTACAGATAGTGGGTGTTTAATAAATAGACTGGCAACTTATTCTGCATTTTCATCTGGCTAAAAGAAGAAGAAAGAAATAGATTAATTATAATCTAAAAAACAACACTGTGTTAATGAAGAGAAGGAAAAGCAAATAGTTAAAAAATGAAATTGCAATACATGGATTCAAAATTAGTAGAGAGCAAAACTCTATATATTATTTTGATTCCGTCTTGTGACCTTGAAACTAACAACCACTATTATTTCTGTGACAGAAATCATCCTATTACTATAACTTACCAATCTTCCAAGAGAAAGCAGCACTATTAGAGAGGGGAAAAGACAAACTTCTAAAAGCAGATGAATATTTAAAAATTATGTCTAAAGCTCTTTGAAATTTCTCATAATTTATTTTTTAAACCCTATAAGAATCACAGAATAAAAGAAAGCAATGAAAAGAAAGATCTTGCATTATCTTCTCTCTCTAGCTTAAACCCTGAATTATGCTTCTGCTTAACGCTATATTGTATTGCCAGTTACCTTTTGTTTGCTATTGAACCAATACTGCAAGTAATTCTGAACAAGGTCAACAAATGAATTTTTTCCTCTTCCTTTTGAAACTTTTTTCTTTTAAATACAGATGGGAAGAATACATTTAAGTGGTAAATTCAAAGTTGCAAGGGACCTCATAGGTCATTAAGTCTAGGCAAGTCCCTTTATTTCAGGAGGAAAATGAGGGCCAGAGAATATAAGTGATTTACCTATTAAACCCATACTGTAAATAATTCTGAATAAGGTGAACAAGTGGATTCTTCCTTTCTTTTTTTGAAAAAAAAAAACAAAAACAAAAACCAACAACCAACAAACTTATAATGGATACAGTTTAACAACACAATCACAGATTTAGATGGGATCTTCGTCACCTAATCTAATTTCTTCACTTTATGAGCAAAAGTCACTCAGTTATTGAGTGGTAGCACCGGGATTTGTACCCAGTTATTCTGACTCCAAATCCAGGACTCTTTCTACTAAGCCATCTGCTGTATAGCTGCACTGAGGGTTTTGAGTAAGTGGTCTGTTCTCCCCACTTATGATTTTTCTTCTTTGTTTCCTAGAACTAAGAAATATTCCAGAATTATTCACACTGACTGAGGCAGATTCCGAACTTTTCTGGCTTATTCATCGCGGTGACTGTTTTGTGAAATGGTAATGATTTGAGTCAATATGTTTACTTTTGCCTCTAAATTTTTCAACTGACAGCTTGTTCCAACAGGTAAGAAGAGAATTCCTGTACTATCACATTTCTTTAATAAATTTTACTTTTTCTCATCTCCTACTCATTTTAACCTTTTGCTATTTTAAATACTTGATCTCAAATTATATTTTACAAACAATTTTGTCCATTATTCCCATGACCAAATTTACATCCAAGTTACCAATTATCTGGGTACATTTTGTTTGGAGAACTCGGCCGAATATCTCCCATGTTACATTAACGCTGTATATATGTTTCTATGCCAAATGCAATACAGAGACATAACTTAAACAATGTGAGTTTCAGCATGAAAAGAAACAACAAATATCAATAACGTTCACTGATGTCAGGCATCCTCCATGAAGGATGTCCGGGGTGGAGTCCAAATAAAGGAGAATCCTCCACCAACAGAGCGGGTGTATGATGATTTTGTTTGTAAATACCAATATGCTGATTGTATGAAGAACCAGAGCATTAGAATCTTCTCTATGATTATTCGAAAGAGATCAGCCATATGATGAACATAAGAAAAACAAAACGTGGAAGAAAAGTAAATACTGAGCAGACTATCACAACAGCTTCCTAAATGGTCTCCCTGGCTCAAATCTCTCCCCTTTCCAACTCAACCTCCAAACAGCTGTCAAAGCAATTTTTCAAAAGTATAGGTCTGAAGGTGTCACTTCTCAATAAACTCTAATGATCCTTGCTCGTCACAAGATGGTGTTTTCATAGCTCTCCAATTTTTTTACACATTATTCACTTCTTACAGTTTCCTCTCAGGCCATCCTAGCCAGCTTACTGTTCTTCCCATATGATGCTATCCATTTCTCATTTCCATGCCTTTGCACGGCTATCCTCACACCTAGACTGCTCTCCCTCCTCTTCTCTCTCTGCCTCTGAGAATCTCCGACTTCCTTCAAGATAGGTCGCTAGGTACCACGTCAGACAGAACAATGGACCTGGACTTAGGCAGACATGATCTCAAACCCATTGACCTCTGCCTCAGTTTTCTCCACTGTTAGCAAATGTCCACTTGGACAAAAATACAACATGATAGTCAAAATGAAGAACGAATTGAAATATCCAATTAAAATACATCATCATCACAGTACCAAGAGAGGGAAGAATGGATCATACGAAGCAAAAAGAGCTTTTTATATTTTTAATATACTTTTGAGGCTCAATTTACTAATTTTACAAATTTACTAATTCATCATATGAAAGCAAAATTTTAAGACTGGGACAAGAAATAATAATTAGGGGAAACTCTCTTCATATAAAATATGTATCCATAGATGAATACTGAAAGTTAAATGTAGAGAAAATGACGAAATAGGTGGGTATCCACTTTATATGAAGAATAAAAATATTTAACTTTTTTCTGAAGGGGGGGTTACTACACATTAACATTAACATGGCTTTAAAATATCTTGTTGATTTAGAACTCTCCAGTATATGCAAACAACTTTCAAAAGTGAGAATCTAAACTTAAAAATTATCACTTGTAGTTTATTCATTTATTATCTGTGTTGTCTACACAATCAACTCCTACAGATACAAAACTTCTTTTATCCCAATGATCTGAAGCTTTGATTGATATACATACATACACACACATATGTACATACATATATATGTAACAGAAGAATTAATGTCAACAAAACAGGGCTCTTCTCTGAGCATGAACAGTTTTTGCTAACTTGGAGGGAAAGTTGAGCCAACACACAGTTGGCAACAGTGGAGGAGAAAAGGAGTGGGCAGCTTTCAGAGATTTGGTGTACAGCTCTGCATTTGCTCATCTGGATCAGAACACTCACAAACACCAAGACTGGCTTGATGAAAATTATGGGGAAATTCAAAAGCTACCAAACAAAAAACGAGTATTCCACAGGATATATCAGCAGGATAGTTCATCCATCTCTAAGAAGGTAGCATTTAATTCCATCAAAAGCAAAGTACAAACAAAGCTTAGAGAGATGCAGGATTTCTGGCTCAGGAAGAAGAAAGATGAAATTCAGTTTTATACTAATAGTAACAATTCAAAGCGTTTTTATGATTCCCTGAAGGCTATTTATGGACCAAAAACCAATGGTGCATCACAACTACTCAGCACTGGTAGAGTCACATTGATTAGTGATAAGGACATGATCCTAGAGAGATGGGCTGAACACTTCCATACTGTTATCCACAGACCATCATCAATCAAGGCTGAGGTCACTGACTGTTTACCTCAGGTCAATCTCTCCTTAGCTGAACTTCCAATTGAAGAAGAGGTTTTGAGTGCCATCAGGTTCCTTTCATGTGGCAAAGCACCGGTGCTGATTCTATTCCAGCTGATATTTACAAGGTAGGAGGATCATTGCTCATACAAAAGTTGACTGAAATTTTCCAGTTTATATGGCAAGAGGAAGTTATCCCCAGGAGTTCAAGGAGGCCTCCACTGTCCATCTCTATAAAGGTAAAGGGAATAGATTGTCCTGCGACAATCACAGGAAGGATCTCTCTTTTACTCATTGCTGGCAAAATTCTTGCTAGAGTCCTCCTTAATAGGCTGATTCTTCACCTGGAAGATGGTCATCTACCTGAGAGCCAGTGTGGCTTCAGAAAGGGCTGAGGAACAGTTGATGTGGTGTTTGCTGCCCGATAACTCCAAGAGAAATTCCAGAAGCAGAACAGAGGTCTATACACAAGGTTTGTAGATCGGACCAAGGCCTCTAACATTGTTAGTTGTGAGGGCTTATGGAAAATTATATCAAAATTTGGTTGCCCAGAGAGGTTCATCAGTACTGTACATCAATTTCATGATGGCATTTTTGCCTGGATTCTGGATAGTGGACAATGCTCTCATATCTTCCCAGTCACTGATGGAGTAAAACAGAGCTATGTGCTAGCTCCCATGCTTTTTAGCATGATGTTTTCAGCCATGCTGGCAAATGCTTTCAGTGAGGATGAACAGGTTATCAAGGTCAACTACTGGACTGATAAGTTCTTCAATTTGAAAAGGCTAAAAGCCAAGAGTGTTGGTGCATGATTTTCTGTTTGCAGATGACTGTGCACTCAATGTAACCTCTGAAGCTGAGATGCATACCAAGTATGGATCAATTCTCTGCTGCCTGTGCTAATATTGGCCCAATAATTAACATCAAGAAAACACAGGTACTCCATCAGCTACCACCACACCATCCACGTGTGGAACCATTGGTTACAACAAATGGAGAAGTTTTGAATGCTATGGATAAGTTCACTTACCTTGGTAGTGTACTTTGCAGCAATGTACACACTGAAAATGGGGTTGATGCATGCATTGCCAGAGCTAGCTCAGTGTTTGGGAGGCTCCAAAGAAAAGTTGGGAGAGAAGAGGGTATTAGACTGACTACTAAATTGAAGGTCTACAGAGCCATTGTGCTGACTTCATTGTTGTATGCTTGTGAAACATGGACAGTCTACCAAGCACCATGCCAGGAAACTGAAACGTTTCCATTTGAACTGTCTTAGGAAGATTCTGAGGATTGCCTGGCAGGGTAAGGTACCAGACACTGAAGTCCTGGCTCAAGTTGAACTGCCAAGCATTCAAACTGTGCTTCAGAGAGCGCAACTCTGATGGGTTGGCCATGTTGTTTGAATGCAAAATATGTAAGTTTGCCCAAAAAACTATTTTATGGAGAACTCCCATGGGACAAGCAATCACATCGTAGTCAGAAGAAGCGATACAAGGATATTCTCAAGCTCCCTCTAAAGAACTTTGGATTTGACTGTGCAACATGGGAGACACTGGCACAGGACTGTTCAACATGGCATGCCCACATCAGAAAGAGTGCTGTGTTCTATGAGCAAAGCATAATTAAGACAGCACAAAATAAACAAAGGATGCACAAATTTGGAGTATCCACCCCAAATATTCACACTGACTTTCTGTGTCCAACCTGTGGTAGAGCATTCCAAGCTTGAATTGGTCTGATCAGCCACAATGGGACTCACTGAAACTTCACTTTATCATGGTGATGTAATTTTTGTCTTCTTCGAGAACAAAGGACATCAATCAATGTATATACATATAAACAATCTTACAATTCTTACCAAATAATAAAATTCAATTCCACTCATATAAATTAAGATACTTTTTAAAGGACATACTTGATTTAATATCTGATGATATCCATCCAGTATTATCTTCAGCTGCCAACTACAGAGTATTCTAAAAATTAAAAACAAGACACAAAGATTTCTTATTGTTTTTGTGGGTGATGCATGGCTTTGTCCTCACTCAAAACATCATTTTAAAATTTCTTTTTATGATACAAACACGGACACTTACACACATAAACAAGAGAGAAATGAACATAATTCTGACAAGTTAATTTTACTACTGATATTTAAAATATTATCTTCAAAATGTTAGCATTAATTTCAGCTAACTTTAAAGTATTACATAAATATGAATTTTATTACCATGAATGTTTGTAGTTTAGGCAGGAATATAAAGGATTTCAATCAGAAAAAAAAAGCTGATAATTACATAATGCTTTAAGGTTTGCAAAACACTTTAATAATACTAACATTTATATAGTGCTTTTGATATGCTCTGCACTGTATTGAGCAGTTTATAATTATCATCTCAGTCGATCCTCACAACAGCCCTGGGAGGCATTATCATCATTTTATAGATGAGGAAACTGAGGCAAACAGATCCAGTGACTTGCCCCGCATCTCACAACTAATATCTAAGGCCAAATTTGAACTCAAGTCTTCCTGATTCCAGGTCTGGTGTTCTATACAATGTGCCATCTCGCTGCCCTATGAGGGCATATACCACCATGTATCAGTTCCATTTTACGGATAAGGAAAGAGGTTAAGTAATTTGTTCAGTCTTATAATTAGTCAATCAGAACTATAGTTTTAATCCAGCTCTCTCCTGATTCCCAGTCTAATATTTGTTCTACTGTATTACATTATATCAAAACATGATTAATTTAAGGACAATACATAGTAATTATGACTTACCAAGATAATCTCATTTTTAACAGCAGAACTCAAATCTTTTCCTACTGAATGAGTTTCTCCACCCAAAGGGAGTTAAACAAAAATTGTATAAGTTAGCTGTATGTTATACTTTATCAGACTTGTATTTAGAATCCAGGACCAGAGAGGAGAGAGTCCCCTGTAAGCCTTCCTAGTCGGAGCAGATCTAGGGTACTAAGTTCAGTTCTGGATGCCATTATTTGCAGATGGATGTTAATTAAGCTAAAGACCATCCAGAGAAGGACAGGCAGGATAATGATAGGCTCACAAAGAGACCACTGAGGGTCAGTTAAGGAAATGGGGAGACTATAGACACTATAAATGTCTACAAATAACTGAAGGGCAGTCTAAAGGATTTAGACTTTGGCTTGGCCCTGAGGGCAGGATTGGGAGCCAAGAGGACAAATAGAGGCAGGGGCAAAAGAAAGCATTCCTACCTATCAGAACTATCTGAAAAGTAGAATGGGCTCCTCCGAAGGTAGTTGATGAGGCTTGGGACTAGATTTTCATTAAAGTTCTTTCCAAATCGGAAATTCTACAGTCTATTTAAAAAGGCAGGCCACAAAGATAGAATATTTTTAGTCTTCAAAAGCGGCAAAAATCAACTACCAACATGTAATTTTTTAAGCAATAATGGAGAGATAGCATGGCAGAGTTAAAAAAAAATGGCCTTGCAGTTATGAAGAGCTGGGGTCAATTCCACCTCAACCTAGATTGGCTTTTTGACTCTAGACGAGTCTCTTAACATCTTGATGTTCCAGGCAACTGTCTGTGATGACAAGCTGAAGAGAAGGTGCCCATCAGCATGGGTAAGGGATGTTTCTGGGCAGCTAAGTGGCTCAGTGGGTAGAGTGCTAGGCCTGGAGTCAGAAAGCCCTGAGTTCAAATATGACTTCAGACATTAAGTAGCTGTGTGACCCTGGGCAAGTCACTTAACCTGTTTGCCTTAATCCAAAGAAGATAATGGCAAACCAGTCCAGTACCTTTGCCCAAGAACACTCCATGGATAGTATTTAGTGTGCTATTGACCACAGGGTCAGGAAGAGTTGGAGAGGACTGAAGAACATTAAGGGGTAGCTTTTCTCTCTGCACTTCCTATACCGATGAAATAGATATCTGAAAAAGTATCAAATTTAGGCTTATCTATCCATAACTCTTGCAAACAACAGATGGCATTCTGGAGCTAGCTGCCAAGGGTGTGACATATATTCTCTGCCTTATGAACAACCCCTAAACTTGAATGATTCACATGGACACATTATCATTTTTGGTTTGGTGCTCACCTAGTAGGTAGCATCAAATCATGCACAAACTCAGTAAGTGTTCTTGAACAAATGACTGAGAGGAATGCATTGCTACTGGTATTAAAAAATCATATGTAAGTGTTAACATGATGGAAAGAAATTGAGTGAGACAGGCTATGTGCTAGTAAGTGGATGTAAAACCCTACCTCCTGGGGTGGGCTGGACCAACCCTACAGAGGATAAAATTCAGATTCAAGATGAATGGTAAAAGTGGATATCAACCTACATGTAAGAGAACAACATGTAACGTGATTTTTTACCCAGGAAAATTTGGTTTAATTTATATACGAGATGGATTTTTGATACAAGATACATGGTATCATCACTTTTTAAATGAATGAAAAACACTACCTTACCTTGCATTTTTTAGCTGAAGATCTTTAGGTAACAGTATTCTAACATGGAAGTCCCTCCCCTATAGAAAACATTGAAATATTATAATCAAGTTTGTAAGCTCCATTTTTATTTAGTAACTGAGAAAATAAGTTAAATTACTATATAGTCTCTCTCTCTCTCTCTCTCTCCATACACACATACATACACACACACACACACACAAGAGATTTTCTTCTACTACTCTGAAAAGAAAAACTGGGGAAAAAAATAACCATGAACTATGAGTCAATGATTAATTTCAGCACAAAGTATACAAAAGTACAAGATGTCCTTATGTGTGAATCTGTATCAATAGCTGTATATAATGTCCCATTTTTGAGACTTTAGACAAACTAGACAAGAGAGATACAGACAAGACAAGGAAGAATTAGAAACAATGGTACTCAATAACACAATGTTCAACAAGGAAAACATAAATTATTTAGGTAAGACTTCCTTATATGATAAAAATTTACAGGAAAAACTGGAAAGCAGTCAGGCAGGATTAAGCTTAGACCAAAACCTAACGCCAAATTCCACAATGTATTTTAAATGAATATATGACTTTAATATTAAATATCTTAACATAAAATATAGAAGAGATATGAGTAAAAGATGTATTCTTAACCAAACAAGAAATAGAGGCAATTATAAAAGATAAAATAGATAACTTTGATTATGTGAAACAGAAAAGCTTTTACCCAGATAAAATTAAAGGGAAGCTGATTAATGGGAAAATTTCTTTGCATCAAAATTCTTTGACAAGGGTTTGGTATCCAAGGCATATAAATTAGCAAATATATATGGATGTATATGAAACCAAGCAAAGTATTTACAACCATATATAACACATATGAAACCAAGTAAAGTATTGACTATATATGTATATATATGTATGTAACCAAATGAAATATTAGCAACCATATGAAAGACTGCTCTCAATCACTAATAATGAGAAATGTGAATCAATAATACTGTTTCACCTCATACCCTGCAAATTGATTCAATCATAAATTCCCTGAGTGCAGTGACTGTCTTTTGCCCCTTTTTGTATCCACAACATTTAGCACAATGCCTACTACCTTATAATAAGCACTTAATAAATATCTGATAGATTGAAATTTGCTAAGATGAAAAAAATGAAAACAGTAAATATTGGTAATGTGGTAGAAACACAGGTATTGTGGGTGGAGCTGTGAATTGATATAACCATTCTGGAAAGCAATTTAGAATTATGCAAATAAAGTGACTAAGATGTCCAGAGATTCCATTACTGGACTTACAGTCTGAGCTCAAACTGTGCTAAGGACTGAGGATACAAAGAAGAGCCTAAGACGTTCCCTGTCTTTAAGGAGTTCATAATCTAACGGGGGGAAACAACACATAAAAAGAAGCAGAAAGAATGAGGGAGAGGAACCAGAGGTAGGAAATGATGATGAGGTGAATGCCCAGAGTGCCTTCCTTCGATGGAGCACTCCTTTGTCCACCCTAAGACCTCCCTCTTTAATCAAGGAGAGGGACAGGCCTCTCGGGCAGGAAGTCCTGAGGTCTAAGTTTCAGAGCTGATGTCATCTTGAAGAAATGATGAGGTGCTGGAGGTAATAAAGTCCAGGAGTGCATTCTGGTGGGAAATATACCCCCAGGAAGTCGTTGATAAGAATAAAGTACCCATATACATAAAATATTTATAGTAGCACTTTTGTAATAGGGAAGAATTGGAAATAAAGTAGATGCCATTGGGGCATGTAGGCAGACAAGGCAGCTAGGTGATTCAGCTAGGCATGAGTCATAAAGACCCAAGTTCAAATCTGACATTTACTACCTGTGTGATCCTGTAACCCCTACTTGCCTCAGTTCCTCATCTGTAAAATGGGGACACTCTCCAGTATCTTCACAAAGCCCTCCAGTATCTTTACCAAGAAAATTCCACTAATAAAAGTCCATGAGGTCACATAGAGTCAGAAAGGACTGAACAACAATTGATTGGGGAAAGGCTAAAAAAATTGTGGTACATGAATATAATGCTGTAAGAAATGATGTATGTGATATATACAAAGGAACATGGAAAGATCTACATGAATGGATGCACAGTGAAGTGAGCAGAGCCAAAAAAATGACACATACAAAGAGTACAACAAGGTAAATGGAAAGACACACACACAGACACACACAGATACACACACACACACCCCAAAAGTGAACATTGCAAAAGTTTAATCTCTTTAAATCTCCTCAAAAGAAGACATATGACAGGGCATTCCCAATCTATCCCTTTCACATTGTTTTTTTTTAATCTTTTCAATGTACAGAGGAGCTGTGCTGATTTTTTTCTCTTCTTTTTTTTATCTTTTAAAAAATACTATTTGTTATAGGAAATTGCTCTCTGGAAGAGGAAATAAGAGCAGGAGAGTTGCTGGGGAAAACTATGATGATATAGCAAAGATACTAATAAAAACTTTTTAAAAAGGCTTTAGAAAGCTGAATTCAACTTTAAAGGCCTTTAAAAAAACTGACAAGGAAAATATTCCAATTGACATTTATGACACTTTAAAAATTAATTATTTAAGTATATTATTGGAAAAACCATCCTTTGGAATTTTCAAAGTTTTAAAATGAACAGGAAAATATAATGTCTGTTTTCAAACATAATTTACATCATAAATAAAATACTCAAAAGTCAGAAGTATCAAAATAAAATTATAAATCACTTCTCTTTCCTTTCTCTGGAACATAAAAGTTCATATTATCTCAAAGTACAATATTGTACTTCTTGCTATTTGGCTGCTTATGATCTTCAAGACTTTATTTTAAAGGCAATGTTTGTCACAATCTTCCCATTCTCATTAGGAAGTAGTATCACAGACTCTCTAAGATACAGTGGTGTTTATTTTTAACAAGAAACATACTCGCAGTCACAGGAAATACAAGGAAATGGCTAACATCAATCTAAGGAAGAAATTAAAGGAGGGTTATTTCTCATGGGAAACTAATTCATCAAAAAAGTAAATTCCTTTTAGAAAAAGCAGTTGCTTTTAATACACTGTGCCAAAAGATGACACCATAAAATAGAAATACATGGGCAAGCTTCATATTTTCAACTTGCTAGCTAGTTTTAAGGGAGAAATATAAAATATTCTTAGTTATGTAAACCAAACATGCAACTGACAGCAGATTTATAAGAAATATTCACTGATGCTTCCAGGCCACTATTATACCAACATCATTCAACAATCTCTCTCCTCTTTTGAAGTTCAAAGCATAATTCTATTATGTTCTCTCTATCACCACAACACTACAGTCTACAAACCTCAAGTATGTTGGACAAACATAATTATTTCACAACCTGACTCACATTCTTTCTCTCCATCTCATCTCCTGCCATCATCCCAAGTAACAACAGCATCCATGTTGATGACTCTTCTAAAAGTTTGTTATTTTCAACTCCAATGACTCCACAGAATCTGAGAATCTCATAGCTGGGGGTGGGGAGTGAGGGGGAACCTCAGAGGTTATCTAGTTCAACACATAAAAGAATGAGAAGATATTCTAAAACATGCCCAATAAATAGTTATTCCATCTTCCTTTGAAGCTTGGGAACAAAGTTGACAAGCCAGTTAAGCACTTACTAAGCACTTACAATTTACCAGTCACTTTGCTAAGTGCAGAGAACCCAAAGAAAGGAAAAACTACACTCTGTGCTCTCCAGGAGCTCACACTGTAATAGGGAAGACAAATGGTATTATACGTACATGATACATGTGATGCAAATGGAAGGCAAGTTAAGAGAGGTCACTAGCAACTGGGGAGGGGTACGCAAAGTAAGGCACAGGGAGGGACCTTGTGAAGACGGTGGGATTTGAGCCCAGGAGACAGAAGTGAAAAGAGAAAGCATTCCAGGTGTTGGACACTGACAGTGTAAAGACAGGATGGGAAATAACACGCAAGAAGACTTCAAAGGTAGGAAGGGGACAGGTTATGAAGGGTTTTAAATGTCAAGCCAAGGATTTTATATTTTTTCCTGGGAGTAATAGGGAGCCAATGGAATTTGGTGACGTGTATCAGGAAAATCATACTGGAGCTGAGTGAAAATGGTGTGGAACAAACCAGAAGGCTACTGCAACAACACAAGTATGAATGAGGTAATAAGAATCTGCACCAGGGTGGTGGCTTCGTGTGTAGAAAAAGGGGATGTACGTGAGACATGTTGGGAAGGTGACCAAGACTCAGCAGCAGATCACATAGAAGGAGTGAGGCTGTGAGGGAAGTTGAGGATGCCATCCGAGGCTGTGTCTGTGTGACAGGGAAAACCGTAGCATTAATGGGGAAGTTAAGAAGAGGAGAGGCTTAAAAAGCAGGAGGAGTTGGATAATGATAACCTTTTAGACATGTTGATTTGTATAGGCCTACAGGATATCCACTCTGAGATATCTAAAAAAGTAAACATATAAAAGACAGAATATGAGACTGGAGCTCAAGAGATTTTAGGGCTGGATACCGAGATCTGAAAATCATCTGCAGTGATGGTAACTGAACCAGAGAGGTCTGAGAAAAGCACCACCTGAGATAATACAGAAATAAGGAGATCCAATGAGTCTAAGCACAAACTAGATCGAGGTACTATAAAGAAGCCTAAGGAGAAGCGACCGGCAGAGAACCAGGAGAGAGCAGTTTTGTCAGAACCTGGACAGAAGACAGCATCAGGGAAAGGGTGATCAACAGTCATAAGGACCTCACTTTGTCTCTGTAAACTCTATGTAATTCTAACAACAACAACAAAAAACAACAAATAAGAAGTTAGGATCTAAATAGAAATTTAGAAAAAAATAAATGTAATAGAGACCTGATGATTATTGAATAGAAATAGAGAGAAGTATACATTTTGTCAGCTATACATGACATCTCTGCAAAAATTACTCTTCTCTTAGGACACAGAAACCTTACAAGTAAATGAAGAAAGCAGAAATATTATGCGCATCTTTATTGATCATAATGCAAAAACAATTATATTAAATAAAGGGCCATTGGGAAAAGTATTTTTTTAATCAACTGGGAGACTAAATGACTTATTCTTAAAAAACTGGGGGATCGAAGTGTAAATCATTTACATGACAGATAATCTCATTAAATATAATGGCAACAGTGAGATAACATTTCAGAATTTTGAGGATGCAGCTAAAACAGAACTTAGGGGAAAAGTATATCACAAAATACTTTTATTAACAAAAAAGAGAAAGAACAGATCAATGAATTAGAAATGCAACTAGAAAAGTGAGGAACCAACAATTTAAAAAATCACAAACACAAGAAATCTTGATAATTAAAGAAGAATTTAACCAAAAAAAAATTTAAAGCCTATACCTAATTAAATAAATCTAGGAGTTTGAAAACATAAAAACCCCACAACAAAATGGAGACATCTTTAACTACTTTTATTAAAAAGGATAAATTACCAATATCAAAAGTGAAAAAGAGAAAGAATTCATAAAAAATGAAGATGAAATAAAGGATATTAATATGAACTATTCTGACCAACTATATACCAAAAAACTGATAATTTAAATACATGAATATAAAAACATAAAATACTCAAATTAACAAAACAAGAAATATTATTTAACCCAATAACTGAGAAAAAAAATTGAATAAATGAAAAATGAACTTCCAAAGAAAAAACTCCAGGACCAGAAAGATTCACAAGTGAATTTTATCAAATACTCAAATAACAATTTCATTACAAATTCATGATTGTTTACATAAAAATAAAAACAAAAGAAGGGATACTATAAAAATCCTTCTGTGACACAACTATAGTCTTGATACATAAACCAGCAGTGCCAGATTTCAGACTACACTACAAAGTTGTAATAATTAAAACATTTTGGTTCTCTTTAAAAAAAAGAGAGAGAGAGCCAGAAAATGGAACAGATTAAGTATACAACATACATTGGTTATTATGTTAATACCTTAGCATTGGATAAATACAAAGACTCCAGATTTCAGCTTACTGGTGTAAAGACAATAGAAATCAGGAATAAACGTTTACATAACATCTATGTATTAGGCACTGTGCTAATCACTAAAAATACTATCTCATTTGATCTTCAAAACAACCCTTCTGGGTAGTTACTGTCACCCCGATTTTATAGTTGAGAAAACAGAGGCAAACAGAGATGAAGTGCCTTGATCAGGGTCACACGGCCAGTAAGTGTCCTGACTCCAGGCCCAGGGATCACTATTTGACAAAACACTGAGACACTTGTGGAAAGATGTATGAAAGAAGTTAGATTTACGCCAACACCTCATACCTGATACAAAATGAGTATGTGACCTAGTTATAAAAGGTCAGAACAGATGAAGGGATAAGAGAAAAGTTCATGAGTAGGAATAGGGCAGATCACAGAAAATAAAATATTTTTAAAGATGATTTGGATTATATAACATTAAAAAGGTTTTATATGAACAAATCTTAAAAAGTTAAGATTAAAAGGGAAACAATTAACTGGGAAAAAACCTTTACAGCAAATTTCTCTGATAAAGTCTCATTTCTAAGTTACATAAGGAACTGATTCAAATTTATAAGAAAAAGAACAATTCCCCAATTGATAAATGGCCTAAGGAGATGGATACACAGTTCTCAAAGGAAGAAACTAAGGCTATCTATAGAGATATGAAAAAATGTCCCAAATCACTAATTAGAGAAATGCAAATTAAAGCAGTTCTGAGTTTCCAACTCATAACCATCAGAATGGCAAAGATGACAAAATGGAAAATGATGAATGTTGGAGGGGCTGAGGGGAATCAGGAGCACTGCTGCACAGTCAGAAAGCAATCTGGAATCACACACACACAGTACACAGTTCCTAAATAGTGCGTTGCTCTTGGGTGTAAGCCTAGCAATGCTACTGTTCTGTTCCCTGTAGGTGCTCTGCTCACCCAGATGTGAGCAGAAAAAGAGGAATGGATCCCGTATCTACAAAAATATTTATAGCAGCTCTTTTTATGATGGCAAAAAACTGGAAACTACGAGATGCCCAACAAATGAAAAAAAGGCTGAATAAGATGTGGCATATGAGTGGGACTGTGCTGTAAGAAATGAAGGTGACTTCAAGAGACACAGAAAGTCTTATATGAACTGATGCCGAGTGAAGGCAGAATAAAAGAATGACTTTTACTATGACATCACTTATGAAATGAACACTTTAATAAGCCTGCCATCAATGCTTTAAATCAATGGTACCACCCATCAATCAATCAATCAATCAACAAGTGTCTATTAATTTGTGCCAAGAACCATGTTAAGTGAAGGGGATAGGGAGAGAGGCAAAAAGGTGGTCCCAGAGCGCAAGATAACACATATTCTAATGGGCAGAGAAGATGCAAACAGCTCTCTACATATAAACTGTATAGAGTGCAAACAGGAAGTAATCCTAGATGGGAGGCCTCATTAAAAATACTAAACAGCACAAAGCCAAGAAGAGACCCTGTGACACTCCACCAGAGATGTCTTTATAAGGTAACAAATTATTAATAACTGTTTTTTGGTTCTGGTCACTCGACCTGTTCTGAATTCACAAAATTCTTTATCTCCTCGGTAAGCACAGAAAGAGAGACTTTATCAAATGTTTGCTAAAAGCAAGGTAACTACATATCTACAGCATTCTTCTGCTTACCAATCTAATAACCTTGTCGGAAAAAAAAGAAAATCAAGTTAATCTGGGAAGTCCTGCTTTTGATGAAGTCATGGTAGCACTTGATATCACTGCTTCTCCTTCTAAATAATCCTAGTCCCTTGAATGCCAGGTAATTGAAGTTAACCTCATTGGCCTTTATTTTGCAGATCCCATTACTCTTTCTTTTCTGCAGATCTCATTATCTTCCTTTTAATTTTTTTTAAATTGGGACATTTGCCCTTCCCCAGACCTCCTAGTCTTCAAGATCTTCTCCCTCCCTGGTCTGTCTCTCCCTCTTTCTCTCTTTAAAAGATCAAACCTGTTATTTCATTAGCTTAGAGAATTCATTATGATTTTTCAAAGTATCTCACATCATACATGATCTTCAAAAATCACTGAAAGCAGCTCATATACCAATTCTTTCATCCTGGAACATAGTTCATTGGGCCTGCTAATCTGAAGCATTAGGTCAGCTAAGTGCTCTAATGAACAAACTATTAGCCATTTTTCTTCTGTTCTTTCCAGTCCAATGGTCTGGAAATAAAAATATAAAGCAAAACAAAAACTGAGTAGTTCTGCCTTCCCTCAGTTTTCAGTGACCTGTTCACTCTGAACAATGTTCCATTTTTCTCCCCGATATAATTAAAATAAAAAAACACAAGCACTGTTATATCATACCTTGCAACAGACTCAGGCCATTCTGAGTTCTGCTATATTCATTTATTCTTGCTTGTTTCTTCTGAACACATCTTCTAAAAATCTTATTTAGTTCATCAGTTCCCTATATGTAAGCATTCCCCCTTTTCTTATCAAAATTTCTTCACTTACAGACCTCTAAATTTGATTTTTGAGAGTTCCCATCCCTCTTAGGCTAACTTTGCAAAAATTTTTAAGCTGAAGGCATCCTCTCACCTCTAAAAATCTGGGGTGCACGTCAGCTTTCCTCACCTTTCCTACCTGGAATAATCATTTCTCCCCAAGTTTACCACTGTTTACACTTTATTAGACAGTTCTCTTCATTTTTAGTAGGAATCATGTCAAGAATAACAAATTCTTCATCTTCATCTTTTTAAGGATGAAATTATTATGATAAGCCAAGAAGTTATCAGAACAAGTCTATGTAAGACTAAAAAAAGTTGACTGTCATCTTTGAGAAAATCCAGAAAAACATTTTGGGAGAACAGAGTTTCTGTGAAGAACAGTATAGTACAGTTGAAGGAACACTGGCCCTGGAACCCAAGGACCTGGTTTAAATCTAGCCTATGATACTTACTACTGCCTCTGTAACATTGTGCAAATCATCCCAAGGTGTGTTGTGTCTGTTCCTAAGACTGCCTAAGAAGTTTTATTTATGACCCTGCAGTGCATACATACTGAAAACCTCATCCTTGGAACTACTGCGTATGAATAAACAAAAAGAAAAAAGAAAAGAGAAAAAAAAAGCCTGTTATATAAGCACTCCCCAAGATTCTCTCTTTGGACAATACTCTCTCACTAGACTAATTCATTCATGCCTATGGCTTCAACTATCTCTTCTATGTACATGACTTACAAATTATATATACTGTGTTAACTTTTATCTTCAGCTCCGGACTCACATTTCCTGTTTAAAAATTTATATTTACATACATGTATTATTTCTTCCCCCTGTTGTCTCATTAATAGAATTATTTTTAAAAATTCTCAAAATAAATACACATAGTTCAGCAAAAGAAATTCCCACACTAACCATATACAAATATGCATGACTCGGTCTGTATTTTAAGTCTATCACCTCTCTAGCAAGAAGGGAATGGCATGATTCATCTTCAGTCCTCTGGACTCAGGGTTTATCATTACATTAATTAGAATTCTAAAGTCTCTCAAGGGGCAGCTACACAGTACAGACTTATCTTCCTGACTTCAAATCTGGCCACAGACATCTTAGCAGTGTGACCCTGGGAAAGTCACTTAACTCTGTTTTCCTCAGTTTCCTCATCTGTAAAATGAGCTGGAGAAGGAAATGGCAAACCACTCCAGTATCTTTGCCAAGAAAACTCCAAATGGGATCATGAAGAGTGGGACATGATTGAAATGAATGAACAACAATAAAAAGTCTAAGTTGCGTTTCTCTATAATGTTATTTTCCTGGCATAAACTGTTCCCCCAGTTCTGCTCACTTCCCTCTCCATCAGATCATAATGGCCTTTCCACTTCCCTCTAAACAATTCATTTCATCATTTCTTATGGTATAATAACATTCCATTACACCACAATTTTTTTAGCCACTCTAGTTTTTTAGCCCTACATTTCCAATTACCCAAAAGATACCTTTTACCTACATATCACACCACCATTTTGAACTCAAGATATTCAAAACTGAGATCATCTTTCCCCAACTGAAAGGGCTCTCTCCAAAGTTACAAATGTTCTCCAGGTTGACAAAACTAATATCCTGTTCTCAATCTTCATCCTCTTCCGCCTTTCGGTAGCACTTAACACTGTAGCTTCTGGATACTCTCTGGGTTTTCAGGTCAGTGCTCTGTCATAGTTCTCTCTGGCTGACAACAGTCCCTTTGCTGATTCATCACTCAGAAAGCAGCCCTTGTGGATATCTCTGTGGGCATTCCTCAAGGCTTCTCTTCACTTTCTGTAATCTAGTACTTAGTGATCTCATGACTTCCCAAGGATTTAATTACTATCTCTATGTGGGTAACTCCAACTCTTAGATCTAAGTATGTACTTCTAGTTTCTCTTCTGAGCTCCAGTCTTGCATTATAAAGTATGAGATAATCTTAGACCCCACACGTCCAAAACAAAACTTACTTTTCCTCAAAACTCAGCTCTCTTCTGAACTTTCCTGTTACTGTGGAAGGCACTGTTATCCTCTCATTCATTCACTGTGTCACCCTCAACTCCTCACTCTTAGAAGACATTTCCAGTCAGTTGCTACTATTTGTAACAGTCAGTACCCCAACATAAACAGGGGGGCCTGCTATCACAGGTTCTTAGATCTGCATTCATAAAAGGAAAGCAACTTCTCTTTAATCACATTCATCAAAACACATATATCATTCCTTTAACAAAGCACATATATCATTCACCTAGTTCAGGGGAATCAGCACCCTGAACTTCAAAGAAAATGTAGAGAAATCACGGATCAAAAGACATGGTTTCCTCCGTCTGAATTCAGTGGACGGGTCCAACTGTCTGACCATAGTTACCAGAGAGTGAAGCACTGACATACAGGTTTTCAAAGCCAGGGGGCTCCTTTAAAGGCTTCCCAGGGTCCTCATCTGGCCAAACAAACACTTCCAGTCAAGTAAGCCCCAAAGTAAAACCTCAACTCAGAGTATTTATGCCTTTTTTAGAGCCAGAGGGAATCCTAACCCTTGAAAACCAGCGTCTCATTAACAAAAGGCAAGGACCTTCCCACAAATATTCCCTAATCACTCTCGTTAATGGACAGGCCCATTAACAGGTGAGGAAGATTTTTTAATCACATTAAAATAATTAACAATACAAATACATTCACTGTTTCTAGTAAAGAGTTTCTGTACTTTACTCCTAGTAAAGACTCTAGATTGATAATAGCAAGATTCAATCAGAGGCACGGTTAGTAAAACAAAAACAGCAAAAGATCCTCTTTTGCTTGCCATCACACTATCCTAGTTCAGACCCTTACCACTTCTCTCCTAGACTATTTCATATAGCTACCTAATTATATTCTATGCAAGTGGGTCACGACCCCATAAATTTAGCAAAAGTAAAAGGTTTCTGAACACACAACAACCAAATATTAATTACAAATTAAATGCATACAGGCATTTCTAACTGTGCTTGCCCTTTTGCATCTGAAACTTAACTGCAGCCTCGGTTCTGAACACAAAGCATGCACACTTTGCATTGCACATGCCTCCAGGCCACACAGACAACAAAAGGTGCCAAAAGGCAAAAAGGGGTCAAGAGTGAAAAAAGTTTAAGAAGCCCTGCTTCTATAGCATCCCATACCGCTGGAAGACATCTCTGCCTCAAGTCTACCCTCTCCAACCTATATCCTCACAAAGCAGCCAAAGTGAATTTCCTACATGGGTCTGATCATGTCATCCCTCTGCTTAACAAACTCCAGTGGCTCTTTGTTGTCTACAAGATCAACTATAAACCCCTCTGTATGGCATTTAAATCTCTTTATACCTTGACCCTTTCCTACTTTTCCAGTCCCCTTAAAAATTATTTTCCTCTTACTCTGCAATCCAGCCACACTTCCTCCTCCCTTCTCTTTGGTGGGTTCCCTGGTTTCCTTCAATCTCAGTTCAGGTGTGAAGTTTTACATGAAGCCTCTCATGATTTCCACACCTCTGTTGTTAGTACTTTCCCTCTCATAGCCACTTTTTATTCATACTGTATATTCTGTATACATGTTTTATGCATACGTATTATCTCCTCCATTTAAAAGTAATGTCTCTAGGGGCAAGGGCTATTTCACTTTTGTTCCCTGACACATACAAAGTGCTTAATAAATGTTGACTGACTGATTCCCTTTAAACTAAGCTTCTTCTGACTTTCTGATAGCATCGCAGTGCACCAATCACATAGTATTAAGAGTTCATAGTCATCTTTCACTCCTTCTTCTTCTCTGCACCCACAAATTTAAACACTTGGCAAATTGTGTTGATTCTACATCGAAAATATTTCGAGTATTCATCTAATATTCCCTCTGACACCATTCTAGTTTAGGCCCACAATACCTTTTGTTTAGTCTCACTAGTGTAGTCTATTATCTTCATCTTATTAGTCTAATCTATCAGCTTAGATTTTTAAGTCTAATAATTTATTTTCCTCTAAATTGATCAACACTTTAATCTATCCTAAAAACTGCTGACACACTAATCTTCCTAAATTACAGTTCCAATTAAGTGTCTGCTGTATATAAAACCTTCAATTGCTCACTTCTGAACTCCCCTACTCCCTGAATAAAATCAGAACTCTTGAACTTGCCATTTAAGGGCTTTAACAATCTTATGTCAATCTTTACCTTTCAAATTGTATTTCTCATTACTCTCCTTCATGGATTTGACCTAGCATCCAAATTAAATTAGTCAGCATTTCCTGAATTCCTTCTTGTGCTTTTCAACTTTGGGCCTGTTCCCTGAATCTTACATGTCCTCTTTCACCATTCAAGCCATCCTTAAAATCCCCAGGTACAAGCCCCTTTCCTGGTACCTGAAGCAGAAGTAATCACTTTCTCCATTTTTCATACCAGTCTAGGCCCATGACTACTATTATGATGACTACTGAGAGTTATAAACAATAATAGCCTATAGAGATACCTATAGACATAGGTAGATAGACAGATAGATAGGTATAGATGGTGGAGATGGAGGTGTATAATTGACAGGGATTCCACCTGTGGTGTCACTGGCATACAACACTCCCAGGAGAAGAAACTCCTTCTATCCCTGCAGGTAGGCACCTTCTCTAGGTCTTCTGACTCGAAAGCTCTTGCCTCTTTCCTCCACACTAACCTGTCTCTCATAGACTTACATTAGAATTCTTTGTGCAGATTTTATATTTCCTAATGGCTCTTTGAAGGTGGGACTTCACCTCCTGTGCATCATTACGCCCTCCACAGAGCTTCGTATACAGTGGGCATACACCGTGAATTCAATTGTTCTGCCTTTCCAATATATCGTTACTAGAAATGTCATCACTGACTTCTTTTCCCCTTTTTTTCTAATTTCCATAGTCATCATTTTGTATAAGAAGACAAAAAGAAAAGAAAAAATGAAATAAAGTAAGTGAAAAATAGCATGCTTCAATCTGTATTCAAGTAATATGAGTCCTTTCTCTGGAGGAGGATAGTATGCTTCATCATTAGTCTTTTGGGATTATCTTGGATCACTGTATTGCTGAGAATAGCTAAGTCATTCACAGTTCTTCATCAAGCAACACTGCTGTTAATGTGTATAGTATTCTCCTATTTCTGTTCAGTTCTTGTCTTTCCAGGTTCTTCTCAAATCATCCTGTTTGTCATTTCTTATAGCACAATTAATATTCCATTACAATCACATACCACATTCCCCAATTAATGGGTATCCCTTTGATTTCCAATTCTTGGCCACTGAAAAAAAGAGCTTCTATAAATATTTTTGTACAAATAGGTCATTTTCCTTTTTTGGGATGTCTTTGGGATACAGACCTAGTAGAGGTATTGCTAGTTCAAAGGGTATGCACAGTTTTATAGCCTTTTGGACATAGCTCCAAATTACTCTCCAGAATGACTGGATCAGTTCACAACTCCACCAAAAATGCATTCATGTCCCAGTTTTCTTACATCCCCTGTAACATCTAACATTTTTTTTTATCATATTAGCCACTTTGATAGGCATCACTAACTTCATAAAGCTTTTACCTGAATATTTACTATCAACATATGGGAATAACAGTCTTCCATCAACTCCCCTCCCCAAAAGAAAGTGGAGTTTTAAGCTTTCACAGCCTAAAATTACACTAAAAAATTTTGGGACACTATAGATAGCTCTGTCAATAGACTAGATATTGTTGATATTAACATAGATGTAGATAAGCATGTATAGACTTCATTTTTTCTATTATTTCTAAAAGAAAGGGAAAGCAGGAGGCGGAAGGGGAACCATTTTCTAAAAACTGAAATCAGAGTAATACTTTCTTGAGGAAACGAATCAGTAAGCAGTTTAAGCAGGATAAAAAAGATGAAATTTGAGCAAAGAAAAAGACAAACAGTAATATAATCTTTTACTTCAACAGTATTAAATGAAAAATAAGAGTAAAAAATTCTCCAAAAACAATTAATATAAGTTCACTTTACCAGATGGAAATTTTAAACAATCTCCCTTAAAGCAGTTTTTAAAATAGAGGAACACAATTAAATATACCCTATAACCTTTACTTTTGTGGTAATATTATAGCACTTTTATTACATTTAAATGGCCTTTAAAAAAAATGAAACAAAATGTACTTCTGACCTTTTTAAAAGGTCAAATAACAAGGATTCACTATTTCATTACAGCACTAAAATGTATTATGTAGTAACTTTAACCTAACTTTATAGACATATACTACATGTACAGATAAGAACAATCAGGAATTACAGTTCGCTGAAAAATACTAAGACTGATACTATAACAGTTTGTTCTATTACTTGAAAGAAAGAAAGAAGATCCCAAGTATTTTAAAATGAGCAACCAACTCTGCAACTAACTTCCAACCCAAGGAAACTCTCAAAAGTTGGCTCTTCTGCGTTTCAAAGAGATACAAACTTGTTCCTACAATGCTACCTCAGTAAGAAATCACTCCATTTGGTCAGAGGGCAGGTTTTTGTTCTTCCCCATCCAATTCACCTGGCAACATCTGTATTTACAACAATAATCCCTCTAACATCATGGCCCCTCCCTTCCTTAACTTCCTCATCTCTATTCATGATACCCACTTACCTGGTGTAATATGCTAGACTGTGCCATCACTCAAAAACATTCATAGTTTAGGAAAGACATTAATAAATGGAAAAATGGCCAAAGGAAGGCAACCTCAACAGTAAAGGGCTTTGAGTCCAAGCTATATGAGACTCAATTCAAAGAGAAAGCTCAGAGGGACATAAAGGTCATCTGCAAGGACTTAACTATGATATGGAAGGTCAATTAGATTTTTTCCTTCTTGGCCTCAAGAAGGCAGATGTAGCAGCAATGGGAAAAAGTTACAGAGACTCAAAAAGAATTTTGATAGAAACCTTCTAACAAGTAGAAGAGGCCAAAAAGTAGGAAGGAACTCCTAGGAAGATAGTGAGTGTTCCCCTCTTCCTCAATAAGTGGATATTTAAGATGTATTGTAGTGACAGCTCATTTTTAATCATTAATTAGATTAAATAAGCACCATGGTTTTTTCTAATAGAAAAATCCACGGATTTTCTGTGATATTAAACTCCAAAATTCCCCTTCTGGTGTATAATTTCCCACCATTTCATGTCTCCTATACTATCACTGCCTCTGATTTTGTTCTCTGCTACTCAAGAATAACTGTTGATAGACCAGTATTATGATTATGGCCAAAATCCCAGGAAAATACCATCAGAATTAATACAGTTAGGTTTTATGGAGGTGAGGGGTTGTATTCATAGAGAACATCCTATGTGGAAGAGACCTCAGAGTTCATCCAATTAGACCTATGCTTGAGCTGGAATTCTGTCTCCACATCATCTACAATAAGCTGTTTATAATTAGACATAACGGGAAGTACTAACTTAATTTCTCCTGCTAGTCTTTACTGTCCAAAGTATTTCTATAAAATTGAAATAAAAAGGCACTACGACCTTTCCATAAATTCCACATGCTCTGATAAAAATGAGTCAAGATATGTCTAAAAAGATAATTTATTTCTTAAATTTTTGGTTTAGTATGTAGAAAAACCTGTGATAGGTGGTATATGAATGTAATGGGATATTTTTTCACCATAAGAAACAACAAATATGAAGAATTCAGAGAGGCATGGGAGGATACATTAATTGATGCAGCGTGAAATAGAATCAGGAAAACAACAACAGAATTAGAAAGAACAATAAAAACGAAATTCAATATCATTTAGGAAGAGCAAGCTTGGTCCGCCCTGGAGCATGGATGAGAAAATTACTCTCCCCCTTCTCTGCAGAGGAGGGAAAGGGCTATGCCTTTGGAATATCTAACATTCCTTCAGACGCAGATGAAGTGCTAGCTGGTTTCACTATCCTGCTCCCCGCTTTTCTTTTTTGTCAAGTCAACAAGTATTTATTAAGCACCTACTGTGCTAGGCACTGTGCTAAGAGCTAAGGAAAACTTCAGAAAAGAACATGAATAATAATGAGAATTCTTTTTAAAGGTGCTAGGATTCAAGATGCTAGATGTGGAAGAGATCTTAGAGATCGTGTCATTTAACCCTTTCATTTTATGGAGGACACTGAGGAGCAGAGAGGTTAAGTCCATTCTTCAAAAATACCTTCACTCCACGGGTATTGCAAACTTTGGGGATACTAAGAGAGCTGTTTTTTTTAACCTTCACTATCAATGACAGTAAAATGGAATTAACATTGTAGGGTACACGATGAAACATTCATTGATCCCTGGATGGTCTTTCTACTACCGTTGTAAATGTACTACAACACAATGCATAATCTACATTTTTAGTCACAACAAAAATTACAGAACATGCAAACTGAAAGTGACCTTAGAGATCACTAATATAAGAAAAACTGATAACTAGAGAGATTAAGTGGCCTTGTCCGAGGTCACACTATCAGTAAATGGAAGACTTTGGATTCAAATACAAATCTTCTGAGACCAAACATAATTCTCTTTATTTTGTCTGATTTCATCCCTATAAGGATAAGCAGAATATTCTAACAGGTTATATACCCCTCTTAGTCTTGTATCTAATAACATGCAAGTGAAAATGTCACTTAGTAAATAAATGTCGTTTATTACCTGCAATTACTTAACTGCTAATTCCAGTGACTATCCACTATCAACCAGCCCTGCCCTCCAGAATGCTCTTTCCTCACTTCTTTAACAGTGCTTTCTCCTGGTCCTCCTACCTGCCTAATGGTTCCTTCCAGGTCACCTTTGTGGACTATCATCATGCTACTGTCCACAGGGTGTGAGTGAGCATCCCCCAAGGCTCTGTCTTGAGTTTCCTTGCTTTCCTTCTCATTTATTCCCTAGGTGACCTTATCAGCTCCCATAGGTTCCATCATCATTCCCATATGGATGACCTTCAAATCTATCTAGCCTTTGGCTCACTCCTGAACACCTTCGCCTGGATGTTCTCACATACATCTCAAACTCATCACCTTCCACCACAAACCTGGCCCCTGTCAATTTCTTCTCCCAGATTCACAAGTTGGAATGTTCTGGACTCTTCCCCCTCTTCCCCTGCCCCATCTCCATGCAATCAGTTGCTGAGGCTTCTTGATTCATCTCCACATCTCTCACATCCATCCCCTTCTCTCCAGCCTCACAGCTTCTGTCCAAGTTCATTCCCTTCTCACCCAGTCTCCTGCTGTACCTCCCTAACTTGAGTCTCTTTTCTTGCTCACCCATCCTCCACAGGGCAGCCAAACTCATGTTCATAACACAGAAACCTGACAATGTCAACCGTACAGAAAGATCTTCAATAGCCTCCTATTGCTTCTAAGATAAACTACAAAATCCTCAGTCTGGCTTTCAAAGTTTTTCTCAACGGGGCTCCTGCCTGACTCTCCAGTCTTATTTCATATTCTTCAGCCTCAGGTATTCTCCATTCTGGTAAAATGAGCCTGCTCATTTTCCTAGGTACAGTATTTTATATCATCTCCTGCCTTGGTGCCTTTACAAATACTGGGACATAATCTCTTCTCAGTTACATGTGTACAATGCTATGATCCTTCCACAATACAATCCAGGACCTTTTCCTGTACAAGACCTTGCCAATCCAACTCAGTTACTTGTACTCTCCCTCCTGAAATTACTTGCAAATCCTTTCTATTTTCTTACTCATGCACTTGTATCCTCCTCAGTAGTTTGTGTTTGTTTTTATACAGTACATGTACATGATAGGGACTTAATGAGGTTTTGTTGAATTGAAATATTTATTTAGTGAAATATTTACTTAGGCAACATGGGAGATGGACAGGGAGTTAGAAACTTATCAAGGCAAAGATCATACACACAAATTACCATTATGCAAAGCAATATGCAGCAAGCACCAGGAGACAGGAAGTAACAAAGATCTATCCAGATTGAGAGGAAGAAGAGATCACTTCTGCCAGAACCTTCCTAGATTAACAGAACTAGGTAAAATAGCTCTCATTACTAAAATAACAATGATTTTTAATTTTTTATTATCATAAAACTTTGAGGCTGGCAATGTACCTTACATATATTGTTATCATTTGATCTTTGCAATATGTGAGATATGTGCTATTATTATATAATTTTACAGATGGAGAAACTGAGGATCAAGTGTCTAAGGCCATATTAAAATTCAGCTTTCCCTAACTTTTAAGTCCAGCGTTCTATCTCCTATGAAATTGTTACCAACACTTGTACCCAAGCACAAAACTGCAAAATCTCAGAAATGGAGGAGCTCTCAAAAATAATCACGCAGGAATCCCCTTTCCAATATGTTTATGATAAAACGCCATAAACATATACAATGGTTAGCATATACTATAAACTTAATAAATGTTTGGGGGTTGGTAAGATACAGAGAATGGAGCAAGTTCATAAGCCAAAAAAGCTGTCCTATTAGCAAGAGTAGGTAAAAAAGGGTAGTTAATGCACCTTGGATTGAATAATATTATTTTATATATTTGGGGAAACTAGATGGTGCAATGGATAGTATGCTGGGCCTGGAGTCATGAAAGGCTGAATTCAAATTCAGCCTCAGACATTTAGACCCTGAGCAAGTCACTTAACCCTGTCTGCCTCAGTTTCCTCATTTGTAAAAAAGCGCTGGAGAAGAAAATGGTCAACCAGTCCAGTACCTTTGCCAAGAAAACCTCAGATGGGGTCATGAAGAGTCAAACCCAAATGAACAACAACAAATATAATAGTGCACATTCGTAGAACACTAAACACTATACAGATACATCCTTATTCACTCCTCACAGCTATAAAATAATAGTGACGATGATAGCATTCCTAGTGCTTTAAAGCTTCCAAAGCACTTTACATGCTCTCTCATTGGATCCATCTAGGCGGTAGGTACTGGAACACTGACAGACAGAGGGACAGACAGCCACCATGTCAAGCAGGTGCGTGAGACAGGGTACTGGACTTGGAGTGGGGGAGCCCTGAGTGTTAAGGTGGCCTCAGACACTTAAGCTCTGGGACTTTTAGGCAATGGCTTTTAACAAAGGTTAAAATTCCCCAAGCCCATGCCCTTAGAGAAATGATGACAGGCCTTGCACTCGACTTTGTCTGGATGCAGTGCAGACTGGAAGCCCCCTGGGGCTCTTCTCGCGCAGCTCCAGGCGGCTTCCCTTCCTGCGGGAGAAGCTGCAGAAGCTGAGCTGGAGGTGAAATCTACCAAGAAAGGGGGAGGGAGGGGGCGTGGAGGAGAGGCGGCCCCGCCCCTTGGGAACTTTCCGCTGGCTCTGACGTCACCGCACCTCCCCGGGCTCCTGCGCGTGCGCGCGCGCGCTTCGGTCCGACCCAGTCTCTGGCCCAGGCCCCCAACCTGCAGCGGCGCCTGCTCACCAAAGTGAACTGTCCCAACTCTAACGCTCCCGGCACAAACCCGGGAGACCTTTCTCCCCTGCACGCTCCACTTCACCACCGTTTAGCCCCTTCCACGTGCCCCGGCGCCCGATTCCCAAGGAGGCGGGTACCTGAGCTGAGATGAATCCCTCATAAATGGTTTTCTCCAGGTTCTGGGGGAGGAGAAGCGGGCACTGCCGCAGCAAAGCCGCCTCTGCCGGGGCCATGTCGGCCTGGCCCAGTTCGAAGTTTGTAGGAGACAGCGGGACGTTTGAATCCGCTTTCGGCGCCCACTCGCTACGCATGCGCAGATGCGTCGGGCGACGCTGTCCCGGCAGCTGCTCCCGCCTCCGCCCCTCTGTTGGGGAGAATCTTGGAGCGGGCGAGCAAGGGGCTTGGAGATTAGCGCTCGCCCGCTTCCGGCCCAGACCGACTGTTGGTCAAAATTAGATGGGCAGCTGGGAGCGGAGCCTGAAATGAGTTTAGTGGAGCAGGGCTGGTGATGCAGTAGTCATACAGCTAACTCCTAATGAGAAACTCAGAATGAGGGGCCACTGAACCACGTATGAAGTTCCCCTGCCTGCATAGCGACCTAAAAAAACACATATCAGCATCATTTATGTTCTTTCCTATTTTTCCTTGTTTTGCTAAATAGTTTCCAAACATAGCTGTAGAATAATCATGGATGGAATAGCACCTACCCAGAAACACTTGGCTTCATATCCCAATGCAAACAATTAGTTAGGTGACCCTGGGCAAATCACTTAACTCCTCCCTCAGTTTTCTCATCTTTAAAATGAGGAAATTGGACTCCAATGGCTTTAATAATTTCTTTCGGATCTACATCTATGATCTCTAAGTAACATTACCGACTCCCTATTGAGTATGACCAGTGGAAAAAGAGCTTTGGCTCCAAAGTTGGAGAACCTGGGTTCAAATCCTACCTCTGGCAGTACCCTCATGACGTTAACAGAGAAGCCAGGTTAACCTCCTTTTCTTCATGTTTTGAAGTAATGGTGATTTTTATTTTTGTTAATATTTATTTATACTGTGTTTATAATTTTCCGAATATTGACACAATCTTAAATTCCTACTATAAATCCAACTTGGTTCTGTGGCCTAATATTTTTAGTATGTTGTTATATACTTTTTGCTAGTAGTGTATTTAATATTTTTCCAACAAAATGAGTCAACATATGTAAAGATCTCCATAATCCTTAATGTGTTATATAAATGCTATCATCATCATCATCATTATTATATAATTTTCTTTATCTGATTCATCTCTATGATTGTATCTTTTTTTCTACTTCATCTCTATTTGTATTGTAGAAGGAAGTTGAAAGGATTCCTTTTTCTGTTTTAGAAAAGTTTATGTAATACTGAAATAAATTCTTCCTTGAATATTTGATAATATTCTCTTGTAAATCCACCTTGTCCTTTACTTTGGGAATTAATTTGTGGCTTATTCAATTTCTTTTTCTGATATTGGGTTATTTAAATTTTCTATTTCTTGTTCTATTATTCTGGGTATTTTATATTTTTTATATAGTATACTCTCCTTTCACAACAGTTTAGTTGCCTAAAGGTACAGAAAAAGAACACTTGTAAAAGGAACATTGATAAAAATCAGCCTGTACAAAAAAAAAAACAAAACAAATCACAGTCTCTCTGGATAAAATGTTGATGGGAAACACAGACTATTCCTAAGGCCACAAAGAGAATTGCTCCTCATATGAATATAATGAGAGGACTTGTTTGGAGATAGGTTTTGAGACAGATACCAATGACTGAGATAATACTGAATGCAGGGCATTGTGGTCTATCAGCTCTTTTGCATGTGACTGTTTAAAGGTTATTATGTCTAAGAAAAAGCAATAACAATAATAAAAATATCAATTACTAACATTTATATAGCACTTACTATGTTCCAGGCAACATGATAAGTGCTTTATGATTATTCTGTCATTTGGTCCTCACAACATCCCTGGGAGATCTCATTTACAGATGAGGAAACTGATAAACAGGGGTTAGGTGACTTGTTCAGGGTCACACAGCTAGTAAACATCTAAAGCCAATTTGAACCCAGATCATCCTGACTTCAGGCCTGGTGTTATACTCACTGCCACCTAAAAGTAAATCAATTAATTTTTGGTTACTATAGAAAAATTATACAGACTTCTGGGGAAATAGCTGACAAAAAAATTGAATCATTGAGTTTCATAACATAAGTTAGAAATAACTACATGTGAGGAAGCACTAATTGGAGGATATTGAAATAACAAGAAGCTAAGGAGGAAGTAGGAAAAAGAAAAAAGGAGAGTAAAGGTGATCCCAAGAGGAGTCGTAAGAAACCGGGGACAAAAGATGTAGAAGGTGAAAAGTGAAGCTTTTGCTAGCTGACTCCAGCCATTTTGCTGGGCACCTGCTGATTGAAGAGAAGCATTGCTCAGCCGGACTTGAAGAATAACTGGGTCAGGTGAGTATACTCTTCAGATACAATGTTAATTGAAAGACATCTGACTCTTACTCCTGTGTACAAATATGTAAGCACTATTGCTCTCCTGTGCCATCTACAACCAGAGAGGTGCCTAATTGCCCTCTATTATCTGTGAATTGAGGAGAAAAAAAGGGAAAAGAAACCTTTTTTTTCTTCCCACCTGTTTTGCTGTGAATTTTGATTACTGGAGAAAAGGCTTTGCTTTACAAGAATCTGATTGAAGAATGCAGAATTCTATTGAGTGAGGAGCTAGTTGGGTTTGTCTTCATTGCCCAGAATGTCAAATTCAGCAGTTTTATAGCCCTTTGGCTTAAGGAGATTGCTTGTCACTGAACAGATATATTGTTGATATATTTTATGTTAATAAGAGCTTAGCAGTTTTTCAGCACTAAAGATAGCTATAAGCTAAAAGAGCTTGTCAGTGATTCATTGGCTCAAGGGCAGAAGAGGAACAGCTAATAGAGAAGTAGCTTTGTTGCCCTAGGTATGTAGATTTCTTTATTCATGTGCCTTTTCGCATTGGTGGGATAGTATGATCCAGGTTTATGGGTAGATTGTGATGTTTTGATGATTCCTACTTTTGCCTTATATTAAATAAATGTTAAGTTTTCCTATTTTGTCTCACTATTTAGTAATAGTTTTATGTTTGAGTCAGTAAAACTGTGAGTAATTAATTTTCTGTAAATAGGAATTATACAAATAGAGGCTCGGGAGCTACAGTAGTAGTAGTGATAGTATACCTAGTCTTTTCCGTTCCTGTCCCACCCCTTACATCATAGTTAACCCTAGACAAGCTCAAGATATAGCTGTATGGGCCCATTATATTATGGTTAACTCTAGAAGACTTTAAGATAGCATCTTGAGGTTCCAATCTGGGAAACTCAGAGCTGTCATATGAGTACAAGTGATCCTTGGGAGCAAGAAGGGAGGGGTTGCTCGCCTTACCAAGGCCAGCCTACATGTTTAAATATTCATCAAGTTCATTTGTTCACAATTTATTTGTTCTAAATTTTGATTTTTCATTTTTGATATTAATAAGTTGTTTCTGCCTTTTAAAATTAGATTAGCCAGTTAATTAGTTCATCTATTAGTTTTTTTCAAGTAACTACAGTTTGTTATAATTGATTTTTTTCTTTCAATTTTGTTTGTTCTTTGATTTTAAGGATTTCTCTATTTGTGTTTAGTTGGGGTCATTTTTCTTGTTTTCTAGTTGTTGAGTTTTTCCCACTCAGTTGCTTGCTCATTTCATTGATCTGTTCCTTCCCTCATTAGTTGAGTTATGAGGAGTGCCTAAAAGCCTCTATTTCATTAAAAATCTATTTTTTCCCTGGTAGGATTCTATGTAGTAATGCAGGATAAGTTTTATTATATTTCCTGATTTTCTTTTCTGTAAAGTTGTTTCTGCCTAGTCTTACTTGATCCTGATTTTGGTTCCTTAGTATTGGTTCCTTTTTTCTTTCTTCTTTCCTTCCTGTTTTCCTTCCTTCTTTCCTTCCTGTTTTCCTTCCTTCTCTTCTTCCTTTTTTCCTTCCTTTCTCTTTGTTTTTTTTTTCTTTGCTCTAAAAACTCTGTATTTGGCTGTGACAGTCCTCAGAGTTAAGAGATACACATTTTACCTGCTGCCATCTTGGTACAGGTCCTTATTACTTCATTCTTGAACCATTACAGTAGTCTGCTGGCTTTGCCGCTTCTTTTCCTGATTCAAGTGTCTCTAATTCTGGGCATTTTCACTGTCTCTCATGTCTGTACTTTTCCTTATCTTAACCTCTTGCTTCCCAGGCTTCCTGCACATCTCATCTAAAGGCCTACTTTCTATAGCAAGCCTTTCCCAGTCCTTAATCTTAATGCCTCTGTCTCAAATTATCTCCAGTCTAATCTTCTTTGTACATGGTCATATGCATACTGCCTCCTTCATTCCTCCTGGAGAGCAGTATTGTTTCGTTTTTCTTTGTATATTCAAAATTTAGCACAATGCTCGGCATGTAGTAGGTTCAATACGTGCTTATTAATTTGACTAGCCTAAGGACTACCTTGGTTATATACCAGTTTTTTATGTTTCATTTTTGTAATTTTCTTTGAAATTATGTATCATTCTTACGATTTGTTTTTTGACTCATCAGTTCTTTGGGGTTTTGTTAGTCTCCAAGTATGAAGCCTTTCCTTAAAAGTATTTTATTCATTATCATTTTATTATGTTGGGGTCAGTAAAGAATGTGTTTAATACTTTTTACTTTTCTATTTTTGTTGATAAAAATGTTAAACCTAATTAGAGGGATCTAGCTGGAACAGTAGATTGAGTGCTTGTCAGGAAGCTGAGAAATATATATTTGCCTTCCTATTTCCATTTAGTAAGTTCTAGAAAAATATTATATCTGAAATTCTATTCATATCTTTAATTTCTTTTCTGGCTTATCTTTTTATTTGATTTGTGTAGGTCAGAGAAGGCAAATTGAAAGCCAACTCTTATAGTTTTGCTGCTTTCTGTGTAACTTAGTAACTTTTTAGTACTTAGATGGTATTCTGTTCCATGCATATGGATTAAGTATTCATATTATTTGCTTATCTTTGCTACCTTTGTAATATTTACCTGTTTATCTCTTTAACCATGTTTGCTTTTACTATTGCCTTTATTACGCTCATGCATGTTACCTCTGCTTTTTTCTTAGGTCACCTAAAACATAATAACTTTTTTACTATCACCTCATTTTAACTCTTTTTTTTGTACTTTTTTTGTACTTTTTTTTTGTATATTACAGTTTTTTCTTGTAAATAATATGTCATTGGATTTTGCTTTCTAATCTATCGTGCCTTTCCATGTGCAAGTCACCCATTCACACTCATGTGTTAATTGCGTATCTCTCTCCATCATATACTCTTATTCTTTTTTTTCCCTTACCTTCTGACCCTTCTTAGAAAAAAAGTGGTTGTGGAAGAGATAGCATATGATCGTGACTAGTAATCATAATTTGTCTCCTCCCTTTCCTCCTCTCTTTCGGTAGAGCGGCTCCAACAACTGATTTTAACATTTTCTTTACTTTTAATCTCCACTTCATATGCTTCCCTTTGAAGTTGAACTGTTCTCTTCCAGACTGTATCTTCATACTTAAAACTCCTCTCTTCCCTTTCTCTATACCAACCTCTTCCCTTCTTGACTTTAATGTACTATTACAACAAATTCTGTGTGTATACAGTTGTATTCAGCTCTCCTTTGTCTAGTTCATAAAAAGTAGGTTCATGGGATGCCCACTCCCCCTACCTCATCCTTTATGTTTGTATTCTCTTCTTTCTATGCACCCCAATTATTATACATGGTAAGTTCCACCACCTTTTTCATTTCTTCTCTAGTATATACCTTGCATCCTCCTTTTTTTGCCCCTCTTTTTTAAGACCATTGGAACTAAACAAAGGAACTATTTTTGCCCTTCTTTCTATACCCAGTGCTTAGCACAGTGCCTGGCACAGTGTGGGTATTTAGTAAATGCTTACTTGCTGATGTATTCCCTAAACTGGTCTTTTTTATTTTCCATATTTTCCACAAACACTGAACCCAGAGCATGCAGGAGGCCTTGAATATGTCAAGGATGAAGTTCCCCCTTCCCCCAGGTAACATAATTGCTTATTTGCACCCCAGGCTGGATTTCTTATGTGTCCTTGGGAGGCAAGACAGGCACCAGCCAGTCTGTGCCAGACTGGAAAAAATGCTTGTGCAGCTGGGGTCCTTTGCAGATAAGCAGACCCTCCTGTCTTCATAGTGTAGTGGTTCCCAAGGGAAAAGAATGTAGCTTTTGCCATCACCTTCCTCCTCTACTTCAGGCAGGATTACTGCACCTTTCCCCTCTCATGCCATGCCCCTTCCTGTTTTCTTCTCCTCCTCCTTTTGTTGTATTGTCATAAATATGCAAACTTCTGTAAGGACGGTGAACTCTTCCACATGCATATTCACTTCTCTTGTAATAAACCTGGTTTTCACATAAGTCTTGTGATGTGATTTCCTGTTGACACTTAACTTTGCTTATTTCCTATGATCCTTGAAGACATTTGGTATTTTGAAGAATTACTTGTCTCTTGTTTCCTTATTAGAATGTAAATATTTCTAATTATTTAGAACTCAAAATTGTCAAATATATTTATCTTTATGGTTTTTCTCCTGACCCTGTGTTTGAAATTCAGTCTCCATTCAGCTCTAGTCTTTTAATCTGGAGTAAAAATCCTCTCCAAAGTCCTCTTTCATTAAAGAGTTAATTTTCCCATGTAGGATTATACTCAGTATGTCAGGGTTAATTTGATCATATTCCATTATTTTTTTCTACTTTTATAGTGGTTTTTACCAAATCCTGCTTGATCCTGACTTTGTTTTCTTGGTACTTAAATTATTTCCTTCTACCAGTATGCAGTACTTTCTTCTTTGATCAGGAAGCCTGTGACATTCCAGAGAGTTTTCATTTGAGAGTTTCTGTCAGAAGGTGACTAGTGGATTCTTTATATTTTTTACTTTTTCTTCTAGTTCTAAAAAATGTGTTCAGTGGTTCAGTTTTCATTTATAATTTCATTAATTCTAATACTGAAACTTTTTTTGGTCATGGTTTTTAGGAATTCGGATAACTCTTCACTGTTCTCTCCCTGACTTATTTTCCCAGTCAGTTGTTTTTTTCCCTAACTGTAGATGCTTTATATTTTCATGTATTGTTTCAATCTGCTGATTTTGTCCTAATACTTCTTCATAGTTATTGATCTTTATTTGGTCCATTCTAATTTTCAGGGAATCTTTTACTTGAATTACTTTTCCCCTTTTTGTTCTAAGCTATTTATTCTCCTTCCAATTATTTCCTACAGAATTCTTATTTATAATTACGTTTTTTAAAAAAAAATATTTCTTCCTTATGGCAAAGCCATTTATATCTGAGGTTCTACTTGTTGTTTTTATGGAGTTACTGTCCTCTTCTGGGAAAGCCTCTTGGAAGTTGCTTGACCAAACATATTTTTTCATAGGTTTCAGAGACTAGTTTACCTATATCTCAAGCTCAGTTCCTGATTTGTATTTTTGTGCTATGGAGAGACTCTTCCCTGACCTATACTTGTTGGAGTATAGAGAGGTCAGGCCTTGTTTGGTTCCAACCTCAATTCCCTAGCCTCTTGCCACTGACTTCTGTCTTCCTTTATGTTTCCCGATTCAAAGTTCTGACAGGCTTCTGTGACCTTTTCTAGATCACTGAAGTGTATGTAGGAGAGCTAGGCTCCTCTCTGACTTTTCTTGGTCCTATTGTAAATAGAAATTCTACCACTTCTTTTCTAATAATGAATTAAAAGAATGCATTATAAGTCCTTTGGAAAATGGGGCTTAAAAAATAAAAAAGAGGATCTCTAAAATTCTGCCCATCTCATCATCCTGAAATAGCTAGGCGACTCCATGGATAGAGTTCTGGACCTGGAGTGGGGAAGACCTAAGTTGAATTCCAGCCTCAGATGCTGTGTGGCTTTGGACAAGTCATTTAATTTCTGCTTGCCTCAGTTTCCTCAACTGCAAAATTTAGATATTAATAGCACCTACCTCCCACCGTTATTATGAGGATCAGATGAGATACTGTTTGTAAATTGCTTAGCAGGGTGCCTGGCACACAGTAGGCAATATCTAAATACTAGGGTTATCTTTGTTATCCCCATCACCCTCCAGCTCTGGAACATGAAGAACAGTGGCGTAGTAGGAAGCAAGGAAGGAAGATGACAGGTTCTATTTTATCTAGATATAAGTATTCTAGCAGACAAAAATGTGAGGAAATTTCATAAAACAGCATTGTACGTAGTGAAAATAAAAAAATGGGTAGGTCTTATCTTTCTGACCTGTACTACATGACTTAGAAGAAACTACTGCTTTTCTTACATGTATTTGGTATGTATATTTTTTTAAATTACAAATAAAATAAATTTTATACTACCCAGAAAAAAAACCAAATTTATATATTGTATTAAGTTGTATCAAGCAGCTTTCTCACAAAACTTAAATTGAGAAAGGTATTACTTTCCTAGTTTTGCAAATGCGAAAGCCAAGGCTTAGTTGAGAAGATTCTACAAGTCATGTACAGTAAATGAATTTTTACCATTATTCAGTACTGCCATTGCAAAGAATTTGTACCATTCATTTGGTATATGCTCATATACTGATGTTTATGTTATTTTTTTCCATTTGTATATCTTTTTTCTGGCCACTAGATTAATTCCTTCAAAGAAGGGACTCTGTTTTATATTTCTTTTGTCCCCCATATTGTTTAGTAAAAGGGCCTACATAGTCAATAAATAATTGCTGAATGAATGAGTGCAGTTTATCAATGTCATATTGTCATTAAAAGACATACTTTACACTGCCATTATTATAAATAAAAAAGGACAGCCTAAAGGAAATATGAAATTATTTTCCCAATATTCTAGAAAATTTTGTCCAAATTTTGATTCATAACATAGAACAGTCATAAAGGACTTGAAGATTCAGAAGACAGCCAACAAAATGATAGAGTTGAAAAAAAGGTAGATTCTGTGACATGATGATGGAGTTATTTGACTTTTAAAAAGAGGTTGAGTACTAAAAGAGCTTTTAGAGCCAAGTGATGAAAACTGCCTTCTTTTTCACTAGAAATTATCAAAGGAAATTTAAAAAACCAAATATAGTTGTTGAATATTGAAGGTTATGAAATTTCATTTCCTGGAGCTCCTAATTGTTTTTCCAAGAAAAGATTTAAGCAATAAAATAGGAATATAAATGCATAACTATAAGTCAATTTGTTACATTCTTGATTTGGCTAATTTCCAATCAGACTGAAGGTTCATTAAGAATAGTTGCTCTCTTAGAGATAATGCGCTGTGTTTTCTTGTTCTGGTTTTAAAGATGATTTTCTTTTCCCTTGGAATACTAAAACTAATTTTTCTTCTGTGGCTTAACTCATATTAAAGACTTTTGTAAAGAACTAGGGAATTAGTAACCCCCAGTATGAATTTGCCATATATGTGGATGATAATAGTGCAAGAAACAAAGAAATTTTAGACTCTTCTAAGTGTCCTCATGTGAGATGTCCACTTAATTGAGTGTATCTCAAATAGGAAAGGGGGTGCCATAAAGCCAAAAGTATACTTATCCACTAATGTCTTTCAGTTGTATAGGAAGAAATATGAAATAAATGTTAAGCTCTTTTGTTAATGACAGGTCTATTGATGAGATGACTACAGGCTTTTTTGAAATAGCAGTTTGTGTTGCTAATTAGGGTAGCCAAATGTTATATAGAATAATCATAGAGAGGATAAAACACCAATTATATATGATTTCTATTGTAAAATTAACTTGTGAAAAACTTTATGATATGTAAGACAACAGAAAGCAAATGTCATTTGGTATGAAACTTATACAATCAGTCTAGTATTCTAAAAATCAAACTATATTAGAAATCAGGGGACTTGGGTTCTGGTTCTAGCTCTCTACCAATTAGCAGTATGAACCTGGACAAATCAGTCAAACATCTCTGGTTCTTAGTGTTCACTAGGTTCCTTCCTAGTGCTAAGATTTTTTTGTTTGTTTGCTATAAGATCTATGAGAACAAAAGGACTGTGATCAGTTAATTTCTAAATTACAAATCTGGAGAAATTAGACCTTCAAAATCTTATTGATAATATTAGACATTCTGTTTATTTTTTTCTTATTTACTCTAGCTGAGCAGGAGTTAAAGGAGGACATTTCAGTCAAAATACTTACTTGATACAGGTAAGAAGGTAAACCAATAAAATTATTTTCCTGCCTTAGAAATTGTTGTGAACCAGTTTCCAAGAGTGTGCAAGTTCTAATTTAGACAATGCTCTCTATCAGCCTGATATTATAGAGGACACTTCTGGCTTGAGGTAGAGAAGAGCAGAGAAGTTGAATAGAGAACAAGATGAAAACCTGGGAAGTCAGACCTTTATCATGGAGTTTCATTATTTTGTTTGAAGTCATGTGCTGATATTTAGTGTGAATGATAAATCCCCTGAAGTGGTCACATATATTTGAATTTGTCCTAGTTGAAGTTACCATCATGTAAAATATGGTAATTGGTTCCAGCCCAGTAGAAATATGCAATGTGAATTCAAATAACACAGACACTTTAGGGGATTCGTTATTGACAGTAATTGGGACCTAACTATTCAAAATATTCAAAAGCCAAAAATGTTCGTATTATCCATACCATGTGTATTCTCCATATTATCCTTCACATTAGTGCAGATAGTGAATAGTTGATATCTAGATATTTGGAACTTGTATGCATAAAAAAAAATGAGACTTCCTATTCTTCAACTTTTAGAAGAGTAAAAAATTAATTTTTGTAAAAAGCTTACCATTATACATCAAATTGTCCCTACTTGAAGTGTTACTTTAATCTCATTTTCCTTTGTACCTCATAAAAATAAAGGCCCAGAGGAAAGAACATTGTGAAGAAAGGATAGAATAGGCCATGGACCCCTGTCTGTCGGCCAGTCTAAAACTGGTCAGAGTCATAGAGCTGAGAAGCTTATGTGAAAGAGCTGTTTCACAAGGATGAAAAAGTGAAAACACATAGGGACGCTGAATCCTTTAGTATGCCAGTGTTTTGATTAACTAGGGTATTACTGAGAGGCAGTATGTTACAGAGAATAGAAACCTAGCCTTGAAGCTAGGAAGACCTGGGTTCAAATCCCACCTCTGACTGCCTAACTGTATGATCCTTGTGTGCAAATCACTTAAATTCTCAGCAATTCTCCAAAACTGTATGTTTCTAGGAGGTGCCAATCTTCATTGGTAAAGGGAATTCTGCATACCAATGTGATTTATAGATCTCTATCCCTATTACTGAAATCACCATCCCCTATCACTATTATAGTTACAATTTTCCTCAGAATGGTCTTAACAGTTTAAAAATTATCTTATGTATTTAAAAGCTTTTAAAATTTATTATAAAAAACAAAATAGCAATTTAGGTTATTACCTACTTACCTAGATACTATATAATGATGAAACATCTGAGAGAAAACAGTTACCCCAAATGAGAAAAGGATCACTTTCATTTGGTATAAAATATCAAGATGAGTGGAAGTCCAGAAGAATCTCAAAAGTTGCGAACTTTATTGTGTACGCAAACATATGTGCTCAACTCAGAAGATGAAGTCATATAGATAATTCCCTTTGCTTACTAGTATAAGTTTGAATTTCAGGTTGAATTCCAACTAGTTCAGCTTTATTCAGGAATATACACCCAGTTTAAATTGCTGGATGTTGTAGGAGAGTATGCAATTAGTATATTCTAATATTAAATGGAGTAACAGAGGCAAAATCTTTGAGGAAATTCATCTTTAATTTGTTCCTTTTCCTCACAGAAATTTCCTGAACATTTTAGTCATAAGTAGGGATTTCTCACTGAGAGAACATTCCCACTACATAATATTGGGAAATCCTTTGAGGATTTAGTCAATAGGAAAGCATTAAGAGGGCTACAGACCTATGGATCTGCTTTGGGCCAGTCCCTCCTGTCCTTAATGGCCTGTAACTCTCCAAGGGATTTCCCTCTTGAGGCTTCACTTGAAGAAAACAATAGTTAATTTTCTTGGCTGGACTCTCTGGAGAAAATAGGATCTTCTAACTTGGTATATGTACTACCATATTCTTCAAAGAATGTTTGAATTCTCTAAGACCTTGCTGTAGTGAATAAATGACTTTAAGACCTAAAATATCAACTCAATTCCATTTTCACTCGTTTGAAGTTGTGATGATTCAGATACCAGCTTTGCTAAAGTTTACCTTTCTACTAAATTTGGAACATGCTTGCATGACAAGTGCCCAGGTACACGTCAGAAGATTTTTTTCACTCTTTTAATAGAGGAAATCTGGGAAAATACACATACAGTACTCCCCACTTGCAAGGACATAATTCACATTATTGCAGAAAAAAAAGTTTTATTGGAAGAAGGAGGGAAAACAAAACCTTGAATGAGCAAAGATGTATACAAATCTCTAGTCACTAACAGTCTGAAATATGAGAGCTCCTCATGTGAAGTTACTCTTATTAATAAGTCCTCCCTTGGCACCCAGCTTCTGCCTGTCTATGTTGGAGAGAAGGGTAGTATATTTATTCTTGCTCCAATTTCTAGTCATTACTTGTGGAACTCCCAGATCCCCAATATTGGCAGTTTCTTGGAGAAGGAAAAGACATTGTATCTTTCTTTAACAACTGTAGGAAATGAAGGTCCCTGTAGAGTCTTCTTCATTTGTTGTCACCAGTATTAACCATTCCTACAAAACTTCTGTTTCGCAACTTTTTATTAGCCCATTTTCATAATAACTTGAAAGTAATAACACAAAACTTTTGTATGAATACTGAGTTGAAAAAAGACATAGGAAGGACAGTTTTGCAAAAGGCACAGGTGGCTGCCAAAAGACAAGGATGTTACAAATGAAAAAAAAAGTATCAAATGTTTATATTAATGAAACACTCATGGAAATTCTTTGTCCTGGAAGAATGGAAGATTGCAAGATAAATAGGATAGAAATAAGGATCAGAAATGGAGGTGTTACTCAGTATTTGCTTTAAGGAAGCATGCCTGAGAACTGGAAAACAAGGTGAAACATTGGACCAAACAGATCATTCGTATGAAACATGAATAAACATGGTAAAGTGGAGATCATGGCTATTTGGGAAGTTTCTTATATAAAACTTGCCCTTTGATTAAGATTACATGGATGAGGCTCTCTTTGACTAAATTAATTTGTTTCCCTTTTGAGAAAAAAAATGCACAAATGATATCTCTATTACAACTAATTTTCTTTCCTTTATCATTATTGAACAATACATTGATTCAAATATTAAAACTGAAATATGTGTTGAGTATCACTTTATGCAACAAAAGAGCCTACTATTACAGATTTAGAAGGAATCTTCATGGCCGTTTAGTCCAAACTCCTTGTGTTAGAGTTGAGGAAACTGACAATAAAAGAAATGACTTGCCCATGGTCACAACTTATTAGTGGTAGGACCAGGATATCAACTCAGTCATCTGACTCCATTTAAATTTGTCACTCTTTCCATAGAACTTCCTGCCAGCAACTTCTGATCTATAAGTAATTCAGAATAGATTTAGCCAAATTTTGTTAGAATTTGTTAAATGTTACCATACTGATACCTGCTTAAGAGATGTTAATGATCCTGATAGTTAAAATTCATTGAGGGGAGAAATCATTGTGGAGAGAGGGTCCCACTTTCCACCAACAATTGCTGACCAACTTGCCACCAACAGGCAGATAGAGAAGTTCTGGAAATGGCAATATTCTCCCATCTCAGACCACAGTTTTGTTTCCGGGACTCACAGTCATTATCCAGGGAAGCAACTTCCATGGAAAAGGGGCCAGCTATCTTGCTCAAACTGCCAGTCAGCTGCTATCCACAGGGTAAGCAAGCCAGCCTGGTGAAGCAGAAAGGCACCTTGAGAGACAGGAAGCAGCATGTTCCAGACAAATCAGTCACTGCCGCCAGCCCCACTACTTCATTATATTGTGAGCTCTTTGAGGATAGAAATTAGGTTTTTGCCTCTTTGGCATATAGTAGGTGCTTAATAAATGTTTATTGTCTAACTGAACGTAACAACCATCTCCCCTCATACGGTGATGGGGACAACATAGGATCCTGAAACCAACAACCTTGGGAATTGTAATACTTTTAGCACATTGCCCTCACACATCATCCTGGGAAGATGCAACCTGACAATTATTCCTGTCAGTGCTACAGTCAATAGCTACTAAAGATCCAAAAAAGAAAGTTCTTGCCGCCAAAGACACTGGCACTATCAAATGGTTCAACATTAGAAATTGATATTATTTTAATTGGAAAAATGAGATTAAAGAAGAATCATTATCATCTACTTTGTTGCTGCATCCTTAAGACCTGGGACCTTTCCAGTTGACTTGCAGCTGAACCTTCCTTGTGTGTTGTCTCCTTCCACTGGAACATGACCTCTTGGAGAACATAAACTATTTTCCTTTCTATTTGTATTTCTAGTGTTTAGCAGAGTGCTTTGCACATAGAAAGTGCTTAATGAATGTTCGATTCATTCCATATCTCTTGGGTATAAAAAGTCATTTCAAAGTAAAATATGGTCAATTAACAAAATTCAAAATAAGCCTTTTTTTTAAACACCTAATTTAAACTTATCCAGTGCAACGGGTATATCTTCTATGAAGATTTAACTGAATGAAAAAGACAAGAATTGTACAGAATACTTACATGTGGATGGGTTATAATCTTTACCAATATAGGGAGGACCCACGCTGATGATATCATAGAACCACAGGACTTATAGCTAGAAAGGACCTTAGAATTGTCTTAGTCGAATATCCTCATTTTATGGAAGAGGAAACTGAGACCTAAAGAGGTTAAAATCATGTAGTCATATAGATTTAAAGCCTTCAAACAGCTTTTACAGCTGAATAATTCATAAAGGCCAAACTATTAGAGCTAAATTTCACCACTTAAGATATTAAGGAAGGAGCTTGTCATTTTTTTTAAAAGGATGAATTAATTTCTTATATAATTGTCTTCTTTTTTCATGATCCTCATGTACCTTACAATAAGTAAATGATTCATTATCAAAATCTTCAGAAACTTAGGTTATTTCTTTGCTCTGACAATATTAAATGATATTCTTTTGGGGATGTGCACAAGGCCTTAACATGATAATAACTTAGTAGCAACAAAATATAATAATATTTTAAATGTAATTGACAAGCCCTTCTGTCATAAAACTTCATTATGAACTCATTCCATAAAAAGAAATACTTTTTTTAGTATCCAGAAAGATCTAATGCTTACATTCAAGATGTTTTGACAACTTACTGTCACAAGGATCTTGATTACCAAAATTCTTTTTATTTCAGAAAATTGCCCATTATGGACAGTTCTACACAGTCGTAATTATCTAAGTCATTGAGGCAAAAACAAAACTACCAAGAAAAAAAAGCTTTGTTTAGATAGTGGGATAATAGAAAAAAAATCAAGATATCTGATCTGAACTATCAACTTGAATAGAAATCTTGATTTGGTAGAATTTACCAATTGATTACCAATTTAATTTAATTGCTATTATTTGGTAATATTTGACCAATCATTATGATAGCCACTATTCAGTCAATTAACAAACATTTATTGGGTGATTTCTATGTGATAGTAACTAGGCCCATGTGATGCATACATAGGTAAAAATGAAACAGATTCTACTGTCAGTAAGCTTCCATTCTGTCAGGGAAGATCAGATGTAGTACATAACTACATACAAAATATATTTAAAAACAAATACAAGGTAATTTTTATTTGAAGGAATGTGTGGATTAGGAACTCTGGTGGGAGTAATCGTGTTAGGAATTGAATCACTTCCATTTGAATTATTTTAGGAAAATTCTGAAGATCACTTGGTAAGATAAAGCACTGGACACTGAGTTAACTTTTTCAAACTGAATTTCCAAGCATTCAAACAACTGCAAAGAACACAGTGCTAATGAACTGGCCACATTCTTTGAATGCCAAAGATATGTTTACCTAAAAGATTATTTCACAGAGAACTCACAAAGCAACTGCTCATGTGGAGGTCAGAGCAAGGACACTCTCAAGGTCTGTCTGAAGAACTTTGGAATTAACTGTGAGATATGTATGGAAAACTCTGGCAAAGGACTGCCCAGCATGATGTGCCTACATCAAAGAAGGCACAGTACTCTATGAGCAAAGCAGAATTTCAGTAGTTCAAAAGATACATGAGATGCATAAATTTAGACCTCTCCACTCCAAATATTCACATAGACTATTTGTGCCCAATCTGTGGTAGAACTTTCCAAGGCTGTAATTGGTCAGATCAGCCACAGTCAGACACACTGTACTTTGCCTCCAACATAGTACTGCCATTTTGGTCCTTTTTGAGAACAAGTACAGCAACCAACCATGTAGAGGAAGAAGACTGAATTGAATTTTAAAGGCAACTAGAGATTCTCAGTAGTGAATTGTGTGGAGGCAAAGCATTCTAGTCATGGGGAAGATTGCATTGGGTCAGGGATTTTGCAGAAGGAATTCCTGCATGGACTGATGTAGTAGCAAGGATCCCAGCATACACAGGAGAGCCTGATATACAGGTTCTTAGATCTGTTTTTCTAAAAGGAGAGCAACTTTTGATGGGTCAACAATCTACTTTAATCATTTTCTTAGTTCAGGGGGAAAAGTCAGCACCCTGAACTTCAGAGAAAATACAGAAGAAATAAAAATCAATAGGCAGGGCTTCCAACTGCCTGACCATAAGCAATACATACATCACAGATTAACAGACAGATCCACCTGTCTGACCATAGATACGTAGTTACCAGAGAGAGAAGCAGCAGCATCTGGGTTTTCAAAGGGGGAGAGGGGCTCCTTAGTGGCTACCCAGAGTGTCATCTGGCCAAACAAACACGTCCAATAGTAAACCCCAAAATAAAATCTCACCTGAGAGTATTTATGCACTTTTCACAGCCAGAGGGCATCACAACTCTTTAGAACCAGTGCCTCATTAGAAACTTAACAAAAGGTATGAGCCTTCCTACAAAGCAAATCTCCCCTAATCAAACTCCCCATTAATGGGTGTGGAAGATCTTTAACTCTCATAATTAGCATTACAACTGGGAAGTTGGACTAGATGATTTCTAAAATCACCTGCAGCTAGACTATTCTATCACCTGTGTATAAAGGTTCTAAGGAGCCACTGGAGTTTATTGGTCAGGAGAGGAACTTGTGCTTTAGAAATATCAGTCTGGAGGATCACCATGTTGAGGAGACTTTGGAGAGGAGACTAGACAATAAAATGAAAAAGTCTATTGCAGTAATCCAAGTGAGAGGTGATAATTGCCTAAAATTGGATCCATTTTATGTGATTATAAAGAAGGAGATAGATGTAAAAGGAAGTTGGGAGGTAAAACTGGAATGACTTGGAAACTGATTAGATATGGGGGGGGGGGGAGGAAGAAGAGTGAAGATTTGAGGCTGATTCTGAGGAACTCTAGTCACCTCACTCTGATTTCTCAATTTGCAAATGTAACTATAGTTTTCAGAACAGTTTCACATACATTAATTCATTTGATTCTCACAACAACTATGACAGATAAATATAACATAGTTAACAATTGCTAGATTAAAACAATACAAAACCGAGAAACAAAATTAATGTAGGTTTTCCAAAGTCTTAGTAAGGAATGGTGTGGGAACTAGAACCTAGATCTCTTAGTCAAGTATTCTACTTTAAATACCAGCCTTCTTTTCTACTTTCTTTCCTGTAGATTGTGCTCTCTATAATTAAATTCAAATCTACCTATCTATCTGTCTACCTACCCATCTTACTTATTCTGTGCAATGCATTGTGCTAGGTGCTACAAAAGATTTAATTTGAATAGCTCACAGTCCTAGTCCTCATGTACCTTGCAATCTGGGAGACTTACCACATCTCTAATTTGCTATGGAAAGGGTGCTGGCTTTCGAGTTAGAAAATTTGTGCTCATATCCCTAATCTGCCACTAATTACTTGTGTGACCTTGGTCAAGTCACTTAATCTCTTTGAGCCTCAGTTTCCTTATATGTAAAAATGAGTAGGTTGGACTGGAAGGCTCCTGATGGAGGTCTTCCAGTTCTATGATCCCAAGTCCAGAGAAGTATGAAATGCCATGTGAGATCCACATTCTATCGTACTCACAGATGCTAGAATAATCTAGCTCAGAAATTCTCTTCATCTTGTCACTTCATGATGTAACCTTCTTCTCAAGACTCATTTGCACAAGACTCTCCTCATTGGTGGACATGGATCATTTTGTGTTCCACACCTGGATAAGAAGTAGAGTTGGTGAGAGCTTGAGAGAAAAGACATCCTACTCTTTTGGCTTCTATCTCTGACAAATACGTAAGCATAAATAATGGAATAAATAATCTCCATCAATAAGGCAAAACGTTGAGCTCAGGGATACAATAGAATATTAGCTTAGCAAAGGATTTTAAAGGTCACCTTATCCAATATCCTAGTCCATTCAAAGATTTCTTCTGCCAGTCCCTCTCTGGTGGCAATCCAAGTTCTGCTTGAATGATTATAATTACAAGGATGTCACTATCAGGCAGCTTATTCCATTTTGGGAAATCCTTTAGCCCTTTAATTGGATCAATTTATAACTTTGTTTCTTTAACTCAGCTGCTGTAGGAAGTAAATGGTACAGTAGACAAAGTGCTGGAGCCTGGTGTCAGAAAGACCTGAGTTCAAACCCAACCTCAAGACACTAATTGTGTGACCCTGGACAAGTCATTTAAGCTCTGCTTCCATTTCCTCAACTGTAAAATGAAGATAATGATAGCACTGACTTCTCAGGGTTGTTGTGAGGTTCAAATGAAATGATATTTGTAAAGTGTTCAGCACAATCCCTGGCACGTAATAGGTACTTAAGAATATGTGTCTCTTTCCTTCCTATTCCTAATTCTATCCTTAGAGCTATATACAATGTCTAATCCCTCTTTAAAATATAAGCCCTTCAAATATGTCCTGGCCAAGTCTTTGTTTTATCAAGTCCAAAATTCCACAGATATTTCAGTCAATCATTCTTCATGTGACATGTTTTAAATTCCCTCATCATCCTACTTACTCTCTTCTGGGCTGACATCTATTGCTCAAGTTTTCTAGAAATGTGGCTTCCAGAACTGAACCCAGCATTCCAGACATGACCACCAGTAGGACAACTGCTTTCCTCTTCCAGACTTGTGATAATGGTTTCATGGTGCAATGAATGGAAAAAATACTCACTTTGGATTAAGAAAATTCTGGTTTTATTACCTACTACTAGTAATATCTGTATGACCTTGGGCAAGTCATTCAACTTCTTCATCTTAACTTATAATAAGTTAGACTAAGTGACCTCAAAGGTCCTTTCAATCTATGAATATATGATCATGTGATCCCAATGTGTAGCCTAAATTTGTATTCACCTTTTTGGCAGCTACACTTGCTGAGTTAAGGCTTGTGTTGCTGGAAAGCACTATAATTAATGTTTCATCGTGATCATTTGCTACTATTAAAATTGCAAAAATAATCTTAGGTCTTTTTCTGATGAATTACAATCCAATCATATCTTTCTTATTCTATAATTTTAAAGTTGTTTATTAAAACCTCAGTGAAGAACTTTATATTTACCCTGTTGAATTTCATCTTTTTAGATTCAATCCATTAGTAAAACTTTTTTGATTATTTTGGATTTAATTGTCTTCTGAAGTTTTAGCTACCCCCCTCAGCTTTATTTTATCCCAAAATTTGTTAAACATGTCTTCTGGTCTTCATAAAAATCATTGATAAGAGTATAGATAAGGATAGGTCTGAGGACTAGTTACCACTATCTAATTTAATCTCTTCTAATTAATCAATACTTTTTTTGAGTACAGTTGTTCAACCAGCTATCAATCTCCCTTACCATAATATTATGCTACCCATAATGCTCCATTTTTGTTTTTGTTTTTAGCCATTGCAGTTGTGTCTGACTTTTTGTGACCTCATTTGGGGTTTTCTTGACAAATATACTGAAGTGATTTTCTACTTTCTTCTCCAGCTTATTTTATAGATGAGAAAACCAAGACAAACTGGATTTGAACTGGAGCCTTTCTGACTCCAGGCTCAGCACTCTATCCACTGTGTCACCTAGCTGCCCTTTAACAATAGTATATGTCATCTTTCTGAAATCCAGGTACACTTTTCTGTAGACTTTCCTCACCAGTTGACTAAACCTAACAAAAATGGAAATGGAGTTAGTTTAGACTGCCTTGTTTTTAGTGACTCTGTTAGTAGTCACTACTCATCCTAGTATTCACAAAATTTTCACCTGATAATTTAACATATAATTTTGCAAAATCTAGATGTCACTCTCACTAATGAGGGATCTAGAAATATATATTTCTCCTCTTTCAGTTTAAAACTCCTCATTGACTTCTTATAGGAAACCTTCCATTACTCAGGATTGAAAAGAGTATGCTCTAAGACTCCACTGTGGGGTCCTAGCTCTGGGCTTATATGGATCAGGACCAGTTCTGGGGAAGCCTGACGCCCAAAGCAGGTAGAAAAAGTTCTTTGTGCATCCTCTGCCTCGTTGTACTACCACCCTGCAATCTTGGGGAGAATTTCTTAAAGCTTACGTTTAGCTGAATTCTAGTTCTTAACCAAAGGGATAACCAAAAGATCTCTTCTAGAAAGGTACTCATTGTACGGAATATATCGGGCAAAGGATGGTTATTTGATTTTCCCACTACAAAAGAAAACACAAAACACTCATAAATATACATTGTCACATACTTAAAAAGTGATTCGGTAACCTGTCATTGCTATTTTACTTCCTAGTCCTAGAAGATTGATATTTAAGTCATGGCAATTGTATAATGTGAAGTATTCTGGATTTGGAGTCTGAAAACCTGGGTTAACATCCTGGCTCTGCTACTTACCATGTGTACGATCTTAACAAGACCTTAAACCTCATTCATTTTTAATTTCTTTCTCAGTAAGTGATGGGACTGGACTAGCTATCATCCAAGGTCCCTGCTGCCTCTAGTACAGTGCCTGACATGTAGTAAGCACTTGATAAAATATCTATCAATCTGTCTAAATTGATGATCCTCTGATGCTGTGAAACACTTTGTGGCATGCTGAACAGCTATTTTACCTTCACTTCAGCTCTGCATTGTCCAAACAATTCACACAAGGTCCATACCTTCTGGCAAATCATGTCTTGGGTTTGGTTGTTTCATCATCTTAGCATCATCTTCTCTGGGAAGTTGTTTTGGGGATCATCACTTCCTGTTGAGCAACCAGCACCCATATTAACAATTTTTTAACTTCATGAGGTTACTGACAAAGCTAGAAAATCCCATTTCATAATCATGGATGTTCAGCAAAAAACAAAAGAGGAAACAGAGAATTGAAGTCCAGTATTAGGGTCATTTCAGTCAGAATCTAAACCTTGGGTGTGAGGGGGTCACCTTTGTTGTCACATGTTGGAAAGAGAAATGAAATCTGCTTTCCTGCTTCTCCCTAGAAGTTTGAGGTTCAAAGATTCCTGATGAGGGGAGGAAGAGAGAGAGACAGAGACAGACAGAGACAGAGAGAGAGGGGGACAAAGAACATTTCTCTAGAAATATATATTTTTAGTCCAGGGAAAAGCAGATGTGTACAAGGAAGGTTTTCTTGATTACTTTCATTATATACATTTTGGGGGCCTAAATCTTTCACCCTTCAAGTTCCCCACTCCCTAAAAATACACACACACACACTCACTGCCCTAGCTGTCATGGGTTTTACATAAAACATTTTGATACCCCTTAATAAACTCTTTAAAAAAAGTCATTTGTTTTAGACATAAATCTTATAGGATATGTCAAAATGTTGACCATTTTATTAAAAAAAGTTTTTCCAATCTTACCACATATGGAGTTGAAATTGATGTCATTTATGAAGCTGTACCATTAAAATAAGTTGCCAAAACTATTGAATCCAAGTCTATACTAGTAAAATAAATTATGAATCTAGATAGTAACTGAATAATCATCTGATAGAAATGTACGATGGGGTCCTTGCATTAGGAGAGAAGTTGGACTAGGTTTATTCCATCTCTAAAATCCAGTGCTTTAGTAATCCATCATAGCATTAAATAGTTAGAAAAGAAAAAAATTAGGAAAAAAAAAGAGACTTTTATGTTCCAGACCCCTGTACTAAGTGTTTGGGATGTGAAGAAAGGCAAAAAAACAGTCCCTGACCTAAAGGAGCAAAACTGGATTTGGGTAAGAAAGGTTATCATGCTTTTTGCTTCTCAAGTACAAGACTTTTAATAAACAAAATGTGACTAATATATGACAAAGATTAGTGGAGGAAAGTATATTGGGTACTGAATTATTTATAATAACACATTTTATTTTAATGAGAGCAGCAAAAACTATTAATATGGCTTGAAAAGATTTTCATTACAAAGAACTATTTGCTGGGTATTGGATTTCTATTAAATTCACTTTTGTATTGATTATTTTGGTAATCTTGATTAATTGTTTCAGTATTTCACTTAATAATAAGTGCTCACATTTATATAGCAGTTTATAGTTTGCAAAATACTTTCCTCAGCATGACTCTGTGAGGTAACTAGTATAAGTATTATAACCCCTATTTTACAGATGAGGAAACTGAGTCTCTGAGAAGCTAATTGTATTCCACATGGTTATACAGTTATTGTCTGTCAGGATTCAAGTCCAAGTTTCTTAACCCCAAGTCTGGTGCTGTTTCTGCTATGGTTTGGATCCATTATCAGCTCTGTCACTCCCCCAGACTCTATCCTTCTAAATCCACCACTTTCACTATGTGCACGTTTTAACCTTTGCTTCACTGTTGTCAAATTCCGCTTTATCTTTCATGTCTTCGTCTAACATTCCCTTTAACTGCTCATACAAACTAAAACTTTAATTTCCCTCCATGCATCTAGCTTCTTTCTTCAATGCTGGCTATACCTCTACTCATAGGGCTAGGAGAAGGTATTTGCGTTCTACTAGTTCAATCACCATCATTAAAAAAATATTAATTTCTTTGAAGTTTACACTTTCAATCGATGCCACCCTCTCCCAACCCTTGCTTCTGTTATCTCTGCTAATCACCTTTGTTACTGACCTAAGTACTAGCCTCACTACTGGGTAACTCAGCTCATCCTCTCCCTTCTGTCTCCCTTTCCCCTTCCTTTGGGGCTTTGGGGTTTACTGGCTAGATGTCCATCCCTCCTTCCTTCCTTCCTTCCTTCCTTCCTTCCTTCCTTCCTTCCTTCCTTCCTCCCTCCCCACCCCAAAAACCTTAAACCCAGTGTACTTACTTCCCTCTAAGTGACTACCTGAAAAGGCCAAGGTCTCCCAATGCATCCTGGACCATTTCCAATCATCCTGATGAATATCTGGTCACTGGACCCAGGTGGTTCAGTAGGAAAAAGAGGTTGGTGACCTTGCACAGCCCTTCCTCACTCAAAATAAAGTCAAGTGCAAGTCATGTCATCATTTTTCTGATGTCATGGTCTTCTTTAAAAATGAAGGATGAACACAGATGAACAGACAGATTTGCCTTACAGTCTTACTCTCCTCATCCATTGCAATCATCCTGCATTTTAAGACTTATGATGTAGACTCTTATACTATAATATGTTGGTTTCTCAATTCTTTAACTTCATCAGTTCTAGTGATTTCCAGGTCAGGTATACCACATTTGACTCCGGAAATCTCATTATTATTTGAAACTTCATAACCTCCAAGTTCTTAAACTCTAAACTTTCTTTCTGACTACGATCTCCTATTCTCCACTTACACTGCATTATACTGTGAGCTCCTTGAAAGCAAGAACTACCTTTGTGCCTATGTATCCCCAGAGCAAAACATAGTGCCAGACACTATTAAGTGTCCTTAATAAATGTATTTTTGG
>CM053769.1:173698916-173754050 GCA_028658325.1 Potorous gilbertii
TGTCATCATTTTTCTGATGTCATGGTCTTCTTTAAAAATGAAGGATGAACACAGATGAACAGACAGATTTGCCTTACAGTCTTACTCTCCTCATCCATTGCAATCATCCTGGTAATTTTAAGACTTATGATGTAGACTCTTATACTATAATGTGTTGGTTTCTCAATTCTTTAACTTCATCAGTTCTAGTGATTTCCAGGTCAGGTATACCACATTTGACTCCGGAAACCTCATTATTATTTGAAACTTCATAACCTCCAAGTTCTTAAACTCTAAACTTTCTTTCTGACTACGATCTCCTATTCTCCACTTACACTGCATTATACTGTGAGCTCCTTGAAAGCAAGAACTACCTTTGTGCCTATGTATCCCCAGAGCAAAACATAGTGCCAGACACTATTAAGTGTCCTTAATAAATGTATTTTTGGGGGGACTGACTTCTGACTGTGTTTTTCACTGTAACTGTGACCTCTGCTTCCCCTTTCTGCCCCTATTCTCTCAGACCATTAAATGAGTTTTGCTTTACTTCTCCTTTCACTAGGCATCCTGTATAATAATACATTCTTTTATACCCTTAAATCCCTTACCTTATTAATTTCTCCATGTGTCTGCTCTACTTATTTCTAACTCTACGTATCACTCCTCCCCCTAAACTAAACTAACTAAACTAAACTAAACTTTCTGTGAAAGGGCCAACAAAACTTTAACTTCTACCCTGATTTCTGTAATGTCTGGTCTCTCTAGGATTATATCCCTTTTTATTATGTAATTAAGAATAAGCTTTTCTTCTTAGAATGTGGCAAATTCACATGCTATCCTTCACTCTAGGAACATAAATGAATTCATGCTACTTGATATAGACTATATACATGTATATACATTTATATCTGTCTACATTAATAAGTGAGCCCTTGTTATTTTTTTCATTGGAAGTTAATTTCCCTATGGAATTTGAATTAATATTTTACATTAATATTTTATATGTATAATCCCATGAAGGGATTGGAGTAGAAGGGACAACCCAAAAGTACCTTTGTAAGGCCTTTCATTCCTTACTTGAGAGGACAACCCAAGGTCTTCTGGTATATGCTAAATTGGCATGTATCCTATAAGATAATTGTCCCTTGCTTTTTTGCTTTGAGTCCTGAAACCAGATGATATTTCTCTAATAACTTCATAAATAAAGTTCTGTTCAGGCCTAGATGACCCCATAGAACCCAGCATTATACATATGAATGTATGTATAGCTATGTATGTATGTATGTATGTATGTATATATGAACTAGCCATGTTCCTCCTGGCTAGTTAATCTTGAGTAAACCCAGAAACATCCCAATCCCATATGCTCATTGCCTTCAACCAATTCTTGTAGTCAAATATCCCAAAGCATATTTATGGAAACAGAAACAACAGATAGCAACATACTCTTCACCAATTGTCATCTTGGAGCCCCTAGAGATACATGTTAGTATCTCTAACATGTCATATGTGAGAATTTTCACATACAAAAATGGAGAACTAGGAAGCTATCGTTTGGAAATGTCACATCATTCTTATCCAAGGAACTGCTTTATCATTGTCTTATCTAGATACAGATTTGGCAGTCTATGGAATCCCACTCCCATTTCCTATTGCCTGCAAAGAATGTCCTTTAACAGATTTCCTTTGGACTACTAAGGTTTATGTTTGAGTTTTATTTTTCCTTCCCTAGGGCAGATTACAACATTATCACTCATTTAGAGATACATCTGCTGCCAAAGAAGGAATTGAAATCAGATGGAGAAATTAATCAAGTCTCCTCATTTTTCAGTTCCCAAAATCAAGGAGCCCTCCCTCATTCAAATTGCTGTATTGAGAAGCCCTAATTTACCTTCTCTGCTACTATTTCTCAGTAGCCAAGGAATTAAACTAAAGCATTGAATCTACCGCAAATTCATGATTTCTAACTTCCACTAGGCTTTCAGTATTGCATCATTCATCCTTTGCTTATGCTCTAATTATTCCAAGAGATTTGGGGATCCATCCCTCTATGGATTATATATCACAGAATGTCTTAGTACTGGTCCATTCTTCTGCTCCATATCCATCTTCTCTCAACTTACTCTATGGTTCACACATACATCCACTTTCATTTCACTCTTTCTTCTCTGCTTCATTATATGGTGTCCCAAAAGTTGGGAGAAAGTCCTTAATACTTGCAACCAAACTATGCTGTCCCAAGTAGATTGAACTCTCAGGGTCTAGTTCCAGGATTCTTTGTCCTCCAAGATAGTCTCCAAAGTCTCTGTGATCCCATTAAACTTACAATGTAGTACCTAAAGTACTTGCTATCCTGGGTCTTGGTGCCTTAGATCTACATATAAATTTTTTTGGCAATTTGTTTTTATAAAAAGCCTCATTTCAATTAATCCAGCGATTGAAATGATTGAAAATAACCTATTTCTCCTAACTGAGCCATGATGCTAGGGAATTCATCTCCCATTTGGCTACAGTTCTTTTTAATTTAATTTTATTTGTTTTCAGTGTTCTACAATCACTTCCATATATCTTAGATTTTTCCCCTCTCTCCCCACTCTGTGTGAGAAGGCATACCATTTTACATAGGTTCTACACATACATTCCCATTAAATACATTTTCACCTTAGTCGTGTTGCATAGAATTAAAATAAATTGGAGAAATCTTAAAACAAACCAAAACATAATACAAAAGAAAATGATCTGCTTCATTCTGCAACTGAATTCCATACTTCTTTCTCTGGATGGGGAAGGTATTTTGCCTTAAGAAACCACTGAGAATTTTTTAAGTCCCTGCATTGCAATGAAATAAATACTAAGTCTACCAGAAAAATTCCTCACACACTGGGGTTGTTGCTGCATACAAAGTTCTCCTGGTTCTGCTCCTTTCACTCAGCATCAGTTCATATAAGTCTTTCCAGGACTCTCTGAAGTCTTGGTTTTCATCATTTCTTATAGCACAATAGTATTCCATTACATTCATAGACCACAACTTGTTCAGCCATTCTCCAGTTGAGGAGCATCCCCTTGATTTCCAATTTTTGGCCACCACAAATATAAATATTTTTGTACATGTGGGACCCTCTCCCATTTTTATAATCTCTTTGGGATACAGTCCTAGAAGCAGTATTGCAGAGTCAAAGGGTGTGCATATTTTTGTAGCCCTTTGGGCATAACAAAATCCTTTTTTAAAAATAGATAAATGTATAGGTAAAGCAAAGAAATTTTTTGGAAAAGACAAAAAAATGTAGCAAATTTAATTTAGGAAATGGAAGAAAAGCAGGTAATAATCACAATCAGAAAGAAGAGGAGATCACAAACAATATTAAAAAAATGAATAAAAATGGTTATTCATAGTTAAATTTTAAAATGTGATAAGTGAGAAGTCAATATTTATAAAAGTATAGAATACTATGACAAAATCAGAAATAGTAAACATAAATAAATCAATTTTAAGCAAAATTAAGTGAGCCAGTAACAAATTGACATGTAAAAAAGAATCCCAAATTATATAGTCACAATTTAATTTCATCAAATAAGCATAGAATAAATGACCCTAAATCCATGTGTATCATTTGAAAATTACAAAAGAAAACCCCAAAACCATGAGAAGTAATTCTTTCTACAAGGTAAAAATGATTCTGATTCATTGAGCTTATCAAAGAAGAAGTACAGAAAGTTTTAGAACAACTATTGTTAACTAATATTGATGTGAATATTAAATTAATTACTACTATTCAGCAATATATCAGACAATTATTCAATATTATCATGTACCATATGTATCAGGATTATAAAATTCATTCAATAGTGGGAAAATAATTAACATAATATCAATAAAATATTTTATAACAATAAATGTAGAAAAGGCTTCTGATATAATATAATATCTAATTGTATTTAAAACACTAAAAAGCATAGAAATAGAAAGATTTTTCCTTACCATGAAAAAATTTGAAGCCATGGGCATGCTTTATATGCAATGAAGAAACTTTTGAGGTATTTCCACTAAGGATGTGGGGGAAACATAATTATGCAATCTCACTGTTACTGTCTGACATCATTTGCTAACCACAGTAATAATATAAGAAAAAAATTAAAGGAATACTTATTAAGATTAAAATATCCCTCTTTGCAGATTAAATGGTGCTTTGTTTTTAAAAACAAAGAGAAATGATCAAAAATAGATCTAACAAATAAATTTATCAAGGTATTTAAATTTATGCTGAACCTACAGTTGTCATTATAATGTCTCTGTTTCCCTAAAAGAAATTGGGAGGAACTGAAAGAGAAATGTCATTTATAATAATGACAAAATATACAGAATATTTAGTCATTAACCCACCATGGCAAATACAATATCAGGACAACTATGAAATATTTTAAAGAAAAATAGCAAAATAATAAAAAATGATTGGATAATTGTCAGTGGACAAGATTAAGCTCAAATGGGAAAAAATTGTAATACTAACACAAATTATAGATTTAATTCAATAGTAGTAAATATACCAAAGAACTCCTGCACAGAATTAAACTAAAATTGCCAATAAATGGACCTGTAGGCTGATCCAACCATTCCGGAGAGCAATTTGGAACTATGCCCCAAAAACTACAAAATGTGCATACCCTTTGACTCAGCAATACCACTTCTAGGACTGTATCCCCAAGAGATCATAAAAATGGGAAAGGGTCCCACATGTACAAAAATATTTATAGTAGCACTCTTTGTGGTGGCCAAAAACTGGAAATCAAGGGGACGCCCATCAATTGGAGAATAGCTGAACAAGTTGTGGTATATGAATGTAATGGAATACTATTGTGTTGTAAGATACGATGAACAGGAAGACTTCAGAGAGGCCTGGAAAGACTTATGTGAAAGGAGCAGAACCAGGAGAACTTAGTACACAGCAACAACCACAGTGTGTGAGGAATTTTTCTGATAGAGTTAGTACTTCATTACAATGCAAGGACTTAAAAAATTCTCAATGATCTCTTAGAGGAAAATACCTTCCACATCTGGAGAAAGAACTATAGAATTCAATTGCAAAATGAAACAGATCATTTTCTTTTGTATTATGTTTTGGTTTGTTTAAAGATTTCTCCCATTCATTTTTATTCTTCTGTGCAACATGACTGAGGTGAAAATGTATTTAATAGGCATGTATGTATAGAACCTATATAAAACTTTATACTGTCTCAGGGAGGAAGTGGGGAGAGAGCGGGGACATAGTGGGGAGGGGAGGAGGGAGGGGAAAAAAATCTAAGATATGTGGAAGTGATTGTAGAACACTGAAAGCAAATAAAACAATAAAAAAAGGATTTTGTTAGTTTTTCCTTTGATATTTAACACTTTCCTTTCTTGGCATATTCATTTGTACATTTTCTATTCTCTTTACACATTAATTTCCTTCTTTCTCTCTTATTAATTAAAAAATTAAGCAATATAAATTTGACTCAGACTTGCAGCAAATTTGATGTATTCCATTTATATTTTAGTTATCTTTAAAAATAACTATTATTTCCATAATTTGTTCTTTAACCCAGGCATTATTCAATAAACTACTTTTTCATTTCTATGCAGGTTTATATTGGGAATTTATTTCCATTGTTAGGCACCATTTTTATTGTGTCATGGTCCGTAAATATGATTATAAAATTTTTGTACTTCTGAATTTTTCTGATTTTCTTTTGTAATATTGAACATTGTTTATTTTTTTGAGATTTTACTATACATATTTGAAGAAAAGTGTATAGTTTATCGTTTTTCTATTTAGTTTTCCCTAGTATGGTACAGTGGGAAGAGCACAGGGCTTGGATATAGGGCACTCTGACTTAAATCTCACTTTTGTCATTTACTACTTGTATGTCCTTGGGCGTATCAATGTATCTCTTGGATCTCATTTTCTGTAAGTACAAAATCAGAAGATATCAAAAGTAGCTTTGAATTCTAAATCTATAATTCTATCAATATAGCTATTGATTCTAGTTTCTTTAGTCAGTCAGCTGCCATTTATCAAGAACATAATATGTGGTGGACACTGGCTAATATCTGGAGATACAAAAAAAGTTAAAAAAAAAACAGTCCCTGACTCTCTAGATGTCTGATGGGGGAGACAACATGCATATAAATATGTAAAACATTCTCTCATCACAGCTTACTTATTTTTTTGTATATTTTTTCATATCCCATTGCTGAAGTATTAGTCAATATTAGTGATGGGTGGGATGGAGAAACATTTTTAAAGAAAGTGTTCTACATTAAATAGTATGTTAAGCACTTGGAATTCAAATACAAAGGGCAGGCAGTCAGTGACCTTAAGAAACCTATTGAAAAAAAGGAGATAATATATATCCAGAGGTGTGGTGGCCAAGTAAGGGTGTAATTATAGAGATGATAAGTAGAGTTGAATGACACACAAATTTCTGGGAAAAAAACTTATATTATTGATTTGATTGATATTTTCAGAGCAAGAGGTAGAAATCAGGGACTAAGGGAGAGAGGGAATGCACAATATGAACACAATAGAATGTGAGGAAGATGTTGTTGGGTAGTTTGGGCAAGCTAGTAGTGAAGTCTCACCAATCAATATAGACAAGAGATGGACATTTAGTTCAAAGGGTGCCAGGACAAGAAGAGTAGTTCTGAGTGACACTGAGGGAAGATCCCACTTAATTTCAAAGAATCAAAAATTTAGAGCTGTATATAACCTCAAAGGTAATCTAGCCTCATTTTATAAATGAGGAAACTGAGACCCAGAATACCTCTAACAAAGTCAAACAAGAAATAAGTGGCAGAGGTCAAATCCAGGTCCTTCAATTCTAAATCTAACACCCCATTTAGTGTAACATGGTGACTCTTGTTTTCTTTTTCTTTCTTAAAATCAGTTTAATTTTTCCCTTATAAATTTGTTTCCCATATTGTTCAGCCCTTAATTCAATATTTATTATTATATTGCCTTTAAACATGATATAATTTCCTAACTGATATGTATTTTATGTTTTATAATTTAAATTTCACTTTGTTAAAGATCATTTCTACAATTCCAGGTTTTTTTCCTAAGCTGAGGGCACATGATAAATTTTGTATTGTTCTATTATATTAAACCTAGAATCTTTTTGGCATTACATATGGTTTCTTCCCTATTAGGCTCCAAGTTCCTTGAAAGCATCATGGAACAATATTTTTGTTATCTCCAAAACTTAGCCCAGGATCTAACACATAGAAGGTACTTAATAAATGTTTATTGACTGACTGATCCTTGTAGAAAATATTGGGTTGTATTTTGTGATCCATTTAATAACATTTTTTTCTTTTTATATGGGAATTTGATCCATTAATATTCAATGTTATATAATTTGTTAATTTATTTTCCACCATTGAGTTTTTTGTCCTTAGAAGAGTATGTTACTCTCATTTTATTGATAACAATTCTTCCCTAAACTTCATAGTACTAAAATTCTTATGGTTTATTCTATATTATCATATATTCTATGACTTTATTAAGTTTTGCTCAAAATAGTCTCTATTTAATACGGGAAATGTTTAACATAAAGAATACAAAAGATATTGTGGCTATTGAGTTGGTAAGACTTGGCAAGTGATAAGATGGAGTTGGATAAGAGAATAACAAGTTGAGAATAGCTGGAAATATGATGGTACTATTCTTGTCATCAAACTAGTGCTTTGGTCAAAATATATTTTATGTCTGATTATTTATCAATGCAATTAACACAGGGGAATAAAAGAAATACTAGTGTTATTTACATTGGATTTAGTGGGGAGAAGGAGAGTTCTCTTCATTAGCATTATACTACCCTAGTTCAGTCCCTTCATCACCTTTTGACAGATTACTCCTATATTCCCTTTTGCTTTAGAAAAGAAATTTTATTGACATCTTTTATTTTTTATACCACTAAGATTTCTCCCAGTATCCCTTCCATCATTTCTTCCAGCGAATTCTCTCATATAACAAGTAATATTTTCAGAGAAACAAAAGAAACAGATTTTAAAAAGAATTTTTAAAAATCAGGCCATATCAATGCCAATATCAATATTTCCAGTGTGCCATATTCACTACTTCCCATTTATGAAAAGAGTGGTGTGGGGGTACCTATTCCTATCTCTTCTTTAGAACTATCTTTGCTTTTGATAATTTTGAAATATTCAATATTAATTGTTTTGTAGTTATTCTTTCCATTTACATTGTTGTAGTTATTATGCATATTATTTTCTTGGCTCTGCCTAATTTACTCTTCATCAGACCATATATATCTTTCCATGCTTCTCTTTCATGATATTTGTAGTTTCTTATAGCATAGTCTTATTCCATTGCATTCATATGCTACAATTTGTTTAGACATTCCTTAGTAGTGGGGAATCTACTTGGTTTCCAATTATTTAGTGCCACAAAAATGTTTAGGAAGATGGATTTGGAGAGGAGCGTGAAATTAGCAATAGGATTGACAAAAAGAGAAGCAAAGAAAGAAATACTGACAAATCTTGAAAAATCCATGGAAGTCAGTTCAGAGAAAAACAGAAGCAGGATAGCTTTCAAAGTTATATGTTATTCAGACTTGGTGATGCCCACCTATAATCTCAGCTTTTAGAGAAGGTGAAGTTAATAGAAACTTTGAACTTGAGAGTTCTGAGCTGTGTTGGACTACGATAATAGAGTGTGCACACTAAATCCAACATCAGTATGGTGAGGTTCTAAGGTGGGGGAGGGAGAACTAGGTTGCTTAAAAAGAGACAAGTCAGCCCCTGTAAAAAAATGGAAAAGGTCAGAGCTCCTGTGCTGATCAGTAGTGGGATCAAGCCTGTCAAAAGCCCAGGTTCTTATAACTCGGATATAGTCTTTAAAAAAAAAAAAAAGTAACAAGTTGAATTATACATGTGTATGTATCTACACACATTGACATATATATATATACACAAACATAAATACATATACATATATAGATGCAAACATATTTTAAGTATGCTGTATAATCCTCTCTGTTCTACTTTACATATGTAAATATCTTTTTCATGGTGTCCATTAAACTTACCATAAAAAAAAATTGGTGAGTACATACAGAAAATGGAAATAAAGGTAGTTAATGGTGGATGAATAGGAAGAAAGTTCTATAACCATATTGTCAGTCATGCTAAAATGTGCAATGAGTTGAGCTTAGTGAGTAAAGCTGTGAACAATAACAATCTAAGTTCTTAATAAAGAACGGGAACTTGATTGTTATGGTGCTAAACACACAAATTATTATATTGGCATAGCTCAGTCATGATCAGTCTATATCTCTCCATTTACAAATGTTGGTATTTCTTTCTATAAAGAATGTGGTTTGTTTTTTGGTTGTACTTATATAATTCCTATGTGTGTCTTAGTAGACAAACTTTGAAATAATTTATTAATTCTGCAGTTTAAAAAAATAAAATTCCTCGGACTCTTCAGGTTGACTTTTGTTATAATATATAGAAAAGTTGAAGTTTGTATCGTTTATTTGATATCCTGCCATTTTGCTCAACTTAATAATTGTTTCAATTTTTTTTTGTTTACTCTATAATTCTCTATGTGGACTCTCATAATGTCTCTTAGAAGTTATAATTCCTTTTTGCCTATCTGTATTTATTCAATTTCTTTTTCTTGCTTTATTGCTATTGGCCTGTATTTCTAGGATTTTGTAAAATAATAGGGGTGATAATAGATCTCCCTGCTTTACCCTTGATCGTACTGGACAGGCTTCTAGTTTATTTTCATTATATATGATGTAGGCTCAGTTTTAGATAGATAGTATTTCCTATATTAAGAAAAATTCCTTTTTATGTATTTTTTAATTTTTTCAATAGAAATATGTGTTGTATTTTGTCAAAAACGTTTTCCACATTTACTGATATAATTATGTGATTTCATTGCTTTTGTTGTTAATATTATTTATTGTATGTGTTACCTTTATAGGTTCCCAGTATTGAACTCTCCTTACATTCCTGATATTAAGCCTACCAAGTCATAATGCATAATCTTTTTGACGTGCTGCTGTAGTATCTTGGCTGATATATAAATTGAAATTTTTGTGTTGATATTCATTGGGATATTGGTTTACAGTTTTCTTGCTTTCATGTGTCTCTACATTAGTTGGCAAGGTCATAATTATCACAAAAGAAATTTAGTCAGATCCCTTTTTTGATTATTTTTACAATTTGTGTGACTTCATGTTGGAATTAATTATTCTCAAAATTGGAAAATCGCTTTGACAATTCTCCAAAGATTTTTCCTGGAGATATTTCCTGGCTGGCCAACCTTTATTCCCCTCCTGTATTGCTTCTGACTTCTAGAACTTTGCCACCAAATCTTAGCTGCCATCCAGTTTCATTTACTAATTAAGTGACCTTATATTTTGCTTTCAAATTTTAATTCTCATCTTTAATGTTCAGAATTTCCACTTTGGCATTTGATTGGAATTTTTAAAAAAGTTATTTTACTTTCCCATATATTTTTTGTTTTATGCCCAATGCCTTAATATATTCTGTCGCCTTTTTGTTAATAAAAGTGTTTCTTCCTCTATCTACCTTCACCCATGTTGTTTCCATATACCAGGCAATTAATAAGTGCTTGTTGAAATGAACTGAAATGTTCTGGTCAGAGATAATTTCCATTATTGCTGAAAAAAGTGGTAATGAATTAGACATGAGCTACATAGTCTAACAGAATGAACTAATGTTAGACACAGGGAGTTGGGTCTCTTTACCCTTTTCCTCTCCAATAAGGAGACATTTGTTCTAAAACCACACATGTATTCTTGACTGAGTCAGTTTTGAGGGAGAATGACTACCTAACCTAGAAGAAAGGTCAGATTCCTTTCCTTGCATTCTTTAACTCATTACATCCCCACCTCAGTCTAGTTGGAAAAAATTACTTAAAGAGCTCAGGTTTGGCACTCATCTAGAGCCTCCCCAAATGTTATTCATTTTATTCTGTTTTTTCTCAATCCAAAGATCAATTCTATTTATAAAAGAAAATCACCAAAGTAAAAATTAGGTGATTTAGGCTCTTTATTGACACTGTTATTTTCAGAAAATGATTCTGGTACCACAGAAAGAGAGTGGGGAGGTAGAAAGAAACTCAACCAATGATGCAAATCTTCTACAATACAAGTATTTATTTCCTCCAAAAAAAGGAAATGCTTAAAATGAAAGACTCTCACAATGTGTGTAGTGAGAAAATAATTTAAACATGCAGCAATAGGTGAAGTTGAGACTTAACCATGGGGACATGAAGCAATTTGTGAGAATGCTGAATAAGTCTTGTTGCATTTTGTTTCTGCACTTTAATAGTCAAACTGCTCTCTCCAGGTCTATGTGTTCTGGCAAGCCAGAACAGAACTTGGTTCTTCTCTGATTGGTAGTAATCTTCCCCAAGAGGTGCTACAGAAATTGCTGCACATTTCCCAAAATATAGCTGAGGGCTACTGAGGGCACCACATTTCTAGACCTTTGGAATTCCCAAGATAACCTCTGAATCTGTATATATTTATTTCAAGGTTGATGTTATTTAATGTATAAATAAGATGTATTCAACATCACTTGTTTCTATAGATAGTAGTGAGATGGTACAGGTAGAGATAAGCTTAAAGGTTGTTAGACAAAGTAGGCTTGAAAACATCAGCTTTCAGTTCAAGAAATGAATATTCTCTCAATCCTGAGATATTCAGGGTAAGATGTTTACAAATTCTCGCACTGGGAGCTTTCCTAATAGATTCTCTACTAATTAGCTTTAGTAAGCAGTGAGACTTCAAACACAGCTTTATGGTCACTGATGGGGAATTTCAGTAAATAAATAGATGGATGACAGACTACTATAGTTTTTGTGGTAGAAACTGCTGATTCAGAGAAAGCTTAGAACAAGGGCATAATATTCAAGTATTAGTTTTCTTGTCATGAAAAATAACTAAGGCCAGTGAGACTTATTACAGTAATATTTGGGGAAAGGAACGTTACATGATGTGACAGGGGCTTTTAAAATATTCAGTAATTCATACAAATCAAAGTACATTGCATTTTGAATTTCAAGTACAGAAAAATAAATTACTAAATAGTGATCTGATATCTGAATGTGAAATAATAGTGTCATTTTCCTAATATTATGCTAAAAGTAAATTACCTTGCTTAGCTAATTTGCAGCCATGAATTTAAAGCATACCATGTTAAATCACTATAAAGTAGCTTCTTTCAGCAGTAAACAAATGACCACCAATTATCATTTCATGTCTTTTGCTTCATAATTATAGAGAAAGAGGTACGCCTAGGATTTCTAACGTAAGATTTATAGTAAAGAAAACTAAATTACAATTTCCAGGTCTACTTTTTTCCCCTAGTTTTGTAGCTTTTAACAATTCATTTAATCACTCTCATCACCTATCCACATAAACCTCTCAGGCTTAAAAAAAAAACCCCAACAACACAGAATGGGAATAATATTCAGTCACGTGAAGTTATGTCAATTAAGTAATTTCAGGCAATAACTATGCAATGTGTATTCTTGTTTTCAAACAGAATTTAGTGCTCTCTCCCTCAGTGATCTCATTAGCTTCTCTTGGTTCAATTATCATTTCCCAAGTCTGTGTGTCCCACCCTGATTTCTCTCTTGAACTCCAGTCCCACATCTCCAATTGCCTGCTGTCCATCGCAACCTCTGGGTCCAGTCCACACACGTTCATAATGGAACTTGCCACCTTCCCTCCTAAACCTGTCTGTCCTCCATCCGTAATAGCTGTTTCCATTGCAGACACTTGGATATTCCCAGACCCCAGGGTTCATCACCTAGGAGTTCTCTTTGACTCTCCTTTCTGCCTCATGCCTATTTCCTCAAGACCCATCCACTCAGTCACAAAATTCCTTTGATTCTGCTTTCCCAACATCTGTATCCTTCTCTCCACTCTCATGGCCACCCCTGGCTGCAGCCTCATGACTTTTCACCTTCTTTGACTTTAGTCTGGGCATGCCACTTTCTTGCTCAAAAACGTTGATCACTTTTTGTCCCTCGTATAAAATATTTATTTAGCCTGAATTTTTGTACTCTGGTTATAACATACCTTTTCAATCATAATTCATCCTACAAGTGTTTACACACTCTATAATTATTTGCTAAGAGCCTCCCTGCTTAGCCATCCTTGGCAATATCTTAATTATCAGCTGATACCAAGTTACCTTCTAACCTTTCAGAACTGGACTGGCATAGCAGCAATTCACCTCTGTCCCATTCAGGTCCTCCCAGAAAAGTAGCAGGTGTCAACAGATCATGTAGGGGCAGCTAGTGGCCTTGTAGATAGAGCACCAGGGCTGGAGTCAGGAAGACCTGAATTCAAATCTAACCTTAGAAACAGGCTAGTTGTGTGACCCTGGGCAAATGACTTAATGCTTTTTGCCTCAGTTTTCTTATCTGTAAAATGACCTGGAAAAGGGAATGGAAAAGCACTCTAGTATCTTTGCCAAGAAAACTCCAAATGAAATCATGAAGATTCAGACACAACTGAACAATAACTAATCATATGACTGCATTGAGACAGCCTCATGTTAACAGGGTAGCACTAATGAAACTCACTAATTTAATAGGCATTTATTAAATGCCTTCTCTGTGTTAAGAACTGTACTAGGTTCTGGAAATATAAAGACAAAAATAATCATTTCAATCCCTTAAGAAATAGTGAGGTCAGGGAGACTCTCTGGCTCTCAGAGTTTGGAAGGCATGTGTTTCAATGTCTCCTCTAGCTCTCAAGAGTCTGTGGCAGGACCAGCAAAAATATTAACAGCTGAAATGTTTTCCATAATGATGGATCTCTGTAGTTCTATACCACTGTCAATTATATATATAAGAATATAGTTATGTTTCTTAGAATTTTATAACTTCAAGTGCTATCCTCTCTCACCCTGGGGAATGTAAATGAATCAATATTTCTTGCTATATAGTATGTACATTCATGAACACACTTATACCTAGCTGTCTTAATAAGTAGGGTCTTTCTCCCTCATTAGAATCTTTGTATATTAGCAGTTTATCCCCTGCCCCCCATGGATCTAAGATAGTGTTCATATTTAGAATCCCAAGGGAATTTTAAAAATGCAAGTACCTCTATAAGGCTTTTGATTCCTCACTTGAGAAAATAACCCAAGGCCATTCTCCTGGCACTTGACAGATAATTGGCATATATCCCATAAGAGTTAATTGTCCCTTGTTTTTTTGTTTTTTTTGCTTTTTCTCCTAAAACCTGCCATGAAGGGTTATTTTCTCAATAACAGACTTATAGATAAAATATCCAAGAGCCCAGAAAGGCCCATAGTACCTAACATCACAGATAGAACCTTCCATATTCCCCTTGTTAGCTAACCTTGAATAAATTAGGCAACATTCCACTTTTCTACTTATTGCCATCATCCAATTGATGTTATTAAAGATCTCAAAGCATAGATCTGGAAGAAGAGGTAGTAGAGAACATCTCTAACCTCCCAGTCACCATCCTATAACCCTTGAAAAAGAGAAAAAAACCTCTAACAGATAAAAGATGGGATTTTTTTTTTATCCAAAGATGGCCAGCTGAGAAGCCATCTTTGGAGCTGCCATCGCAAGCTGGGGAAATGCCTCACTATCCCACCCCCATCTCCAGCAGACTGTAGAAAATATCATTTCATAAATTTGGGGGATGGGAATATCTTTGAATGTCTTGTAAAGATTTAAGGTTACCATTAAAGTTATATTCATGATCAATAGATTAATCATGATTAATAAACTGATAATTAGATGCTAAAAATTTCCTTGAAAGACCATGGGTATGGATGGGTTTCCTTTTCTTCTTCCTAGTCAGGATGTTTGGGTGGCATCTGCTACCAAATGAAGGAATTGAAATCAGTAGGAAAAACTCCTCATTTTAAAAAATCCTTGTAAGGGTAACCTCCTTCCTGTTGCTTCAGTGAGTGACTTTACCTTAAAGGTAGAGCAGCAGTCTTGAGAATATGACCCATGACCTGCCTAGAATGAAAATAGGGAGTGAGACTTACAGACCCAGGTCTTCTGAGAGATCTGATCTTTTTCTCCTCCTTTCTCTTCCTGATGGTCATGGGAGCAGTAGGGAGTGGTAGTCTATCCTTGATTCTTTCTCTCTTCTTTGGGGTGAGGTGAGGGCAGTAGGACAGACTTAAGCCAGGCCCTATTACTCCTCTTATGTCTGTATGGAACATATTAGTTACTGATCCATCTCCGCCCTCCTTTTGGTTATGCTTGTGTGCTTTGTACCTTTAAAGTTACTGTTAATGTTTATATTAATAATCAATAGTAGTTATTTTGTGGGTTTCTATGTTTATACCGAGCTAGAAATTTCCTTGAGAGTTTATGTGCAAACTAGTCTTTATTCAGTATTCTTTATTCAGTCTAATTGTTCCATTGTCCATTGATGAAAAAATTCCTAAGTGAAGAGTCCATTGACATTTAGTGAATACAGGAAGTCCCCTATAAAAGATAAAAAGGCAGAGTATGCAGTCAAATCATTCATTAAGCTCCTAGCATAAAATTTCTTTTCAAATATCTCCCCTATATTCCATTGATAATTCTATATTTCTGAGCCCTAATCTTAAAATTATATGTATAACTAACACCTTTTACCCAGGATGAAGGAACCTTAAAGCTTTGTATTGATAGGATGGGAGAAAACCTGTAAATTCAGATTATGTCTGGATATACGGCAGAAATAAAGTAATTTAAGTGAAACTTCCACTGGACTATCAGAAAAGAGTCCTCCAGAAATCCTTCTCTGCCAAAAGTTATGGCTGAGTCATCTTTGCTAGCATTCATATAGACATAGATAACCCTACACTGACGTAGATAGGGGAACTTGCTCCCCACCCCCTTTTTAAATGCCTCTTCTGGTGATCTGCTTATTGCCTGATTCGATCAAGTTCTTTACCATTTCTGCCACCCAATGGAATGTGTGTAGAAAGATGAAAATCCCTTGCAACCATTCTCCAAAAGGAATATTTCCAAGATGTACTTTCCTGAAAGAGGAATATGTATATATGTATGTATGTATATGGAATATATGTGTATATATATGCTATATGTATGACACATTCTATCACACCTTTATTCAGTTTCCAGAAACTGCAGAGATATGGGGATTTTTTAAAAAATTTGCCTTAGGTAAAAGGGGTGTTAAAGTGAAACTTCAACAAAAACTAAAGTTTTAAATGGCTTAAAAGACAGGGATATTGACCTATAAAGATAAAAACCAACAATGAAAAAAATAGATATTTTCCACCCTAGTCAGGGTGGGAGGCTTAAATACCTCAGTTGCCTGTAAAAAGGCCAGCAAGAAAATGAACTTGCCTCCAGGTTATATTTGTACCTAGTCACTCATCTATATATGATTCCCAAAGGAACATGGGAGATGAAAATGACTGAACTGAAACTAATAACCCTTGGGCAACGTGGAGTGGCTTACTGAAGGAAGGGGCTTTAGAGTCAAGAAGAATTTGTCCATAGGACAGGTAAGACTCCTCTTTTCCTCTGCCTGAATGTGACAATCTCAGGATTGAGGCTTTGATGGAGTTAAACAAAAGAAAATTCTGTAGATTTTAAACTAAGGTTTATTGCCTTAGATGAGAATTTTGTAGCACTCCAGCTTAAAAAGAGCAAGTAATAATCTAGCTGACCACTTCAGCCCTTGATTGAAGGTAGAAAAGACCACAAGTGCACATCAAAGGCCTGAGAAGAAAGGGTAAGGTGGAGAGGAGGGCTGGACCCTACCAGGAAGATGATGCTCGATGGCAGAACAGCTTACCTACCTCCCCCTTCTAACAGCCACTGTCTAGACGGCAACATCCTTTGAGTGACCTGCTCAGCCCAGCATATTTCCTTTCCATCTGAGACACTGCACCCTGGGAGCAATAAGCCCAGGTGGCCCATTTGTCCTGCAGAGATGACAATCCACAGAGTTGACTGAGCTGAAAAATGGAACAACTCACAGAGAATTTTGTGAGGAATCTTTGGAGAGGGAAAGGACATCAAGGGCCTGCAGTTCTTTTCAGTTGTCTTGGCCACATTTATTCCCTGCACGTGTGAGTCACTACTATTGTATTTTGTTGTTGTTGTGTTTGTCCTTCGTTCTAGGAGAGGACCATGACATCAAGATGGTGACATGACTTGCAGTTGACTTTGATTTCAGTGAGGGAACTATTGTATTTAAATTCATGCCTGCTTCTCATCCTTCTTGAACCATGGGTATATTTGTGGAAGATTGTTTTTCTAGTGTTAGGGGAAAAATTGTTTAATAATTTCCTCTTGTGCAAATTTGAGTAAATGTGTTTGCTTAAAAAATGTCTACTGGCTAATTAAGGTAAAGGACACTGAGGCGGCCTCATTAACTAGCATTTAGGACTATAGTCATAGCATTAGCATTAGAAAACCAGGAGTAGTAATGGTCAACATTCCAGTGATCCAAATGGCTAATAGTGTAGTGAGCCACAGGAGAAGCACTACATCTTTAAAATTGTAGGTTGCCTGTTTAAGGGAAGGACAAGCCAGAAGTCAATGAGAAAGCTACAGTTAGTGAGGTCTGCCTTATCTGGTAGGTGGTGGATATTTCTGAATGCTAATAAGAATGCATTCAACCATGTATTTTAGACTGATGTAACTTTGCTGCTGCCTCCCTCTAGTCCTTGGGATGTCCAGGCTGTGATTTGCTCAACAATCCTCATGGAAGGTAACAAACACTAGGAATTGGGGCATGATTTCTGGTTCTAGTATAAACTCTTTCCTTATTGGTGGAGATCAATGCCCTCTGCCTGCAGGAGGGACAAGGCAGAGTTGGCAAGAGTAGAGAGGGGAGAGCTCTTCTTTTTAAAATTACTTTTTCCTCACTTAATAGTATTATATATTCAGTCATGTCAAACATATTTCCATGTTAGTTATATTGTGAAAAAAGAATCAGAACAAAAGGGTAAAACTATGGGAAAGAAGCAAAAATAAAGTTAAAATCATATTCCTTGATCTATATTCAGACTCCATAGTTCTTTCTCTGAATGTGGACAGCATTTTCCATCATGAATCTCTTGGAATTATCTTGGATTGTTGTACTGCTGACAAGAACCAAGTCTATCATACTTGATGTACACTGTTCTCCTAGCTCTGCTCCCTTCATTCAACATCAATTCATATAAGTCTTTCCAGGTTTTTCTGGAATCCACCTGCTCATCATTTCTTATAGCATAAAAAAATTCCATTACATTCATATACTATGACTTCTTCAGCCATGGGAAGAGTTCTCAGTCTTTTTTAAACTTAGGAGAATCACTTGAGTTGCTTTTGATTCTGAAGTCACTGAACTCTTCTGGCTTCCAGCTTTGAGAGAGAGGAGGAAGATGCCAACTGCGCTGAGAAGGCAACATGAGAGGAACTAGCAGTCTCTATCTGCAGCCTTCTACACTAGAGACTTTGGGGAACTTCCCCTTGGTGAGAGCTCCCTCTCCCTCTTTCCTTCTTCCTTTCCCTCCTCCTTCTCCCTTTTCCTTTCCCTCTCCTGTTGAGCTGAGTTACCTCACTCCCAGTGGGAGAGCTCCTTTACTCTGTATTGCCTGGTACATATTCTCCTATGTATGCTTTCTCTCATCAAAGATAAAAAAGAGTTTTTACAAAAATTGTAATATTTGGGGGGAAAAAAGAGAGAAACAGTAAGTCAATAAACATCTTAGTTGCCTACTATGTGCCAGATACTGTGCCTGTTCTATTATCACATGAGATCATCTTAAAATGGTTTTACATGGTGCCTGGAAAATAGTACACAGTATATTAATATTAGTATTGACATTATTGCTAGCTGATTTTTTTTGAGGAAACAAACCCAAACCTACTGTCTCTTTGTTATCAGTGATTGGGACAAGAAGTACAGCAGTGAATGGGGACATATTATTAATTTTATTTGAAAATAGATATGAACTCTATTTATGGACTTTAATAAACTTTATTTAAGTCTAGGCTGCCAAGCCAAAAGTATTAACATTCCCTACCGGTCTTTGGTCTCCATGAAGTCCCTGTTCAGTTCTTAGAAGACCCCTTCTTCGCACTAATTGCTAAACTCTCTGCAGGTTATTTGGATGATGGCTGCACCTGTTTTGTATATGTGTCAAGCAAAATTCTCCCAGGTTAGAAATAACCTATGTTGGGGTTACATAGAAACAAATTTCTAGGAATTACAGGTTGTGAAGAGAAATTTATAGAAAAGAAGATTGTGTATCAACTTACCATTTTTGAAATATGTAATTACATAAATTTTTATGTTATATAATGAGTAATTATCTTTTGGGGAGATGGGGCTTGGAAGGGTCTATATTTGTGTCTCTGCTGTAACATTTTTAAAGAAACAATAAACATAGGCCTTTTGATATGAAATTAGGACGCTGAGCATACCCAACTTTCGGGTTCTTTAAAGTATGTTCAAAGGCGTAGGGAAATCTGAAAGAATATGATATAAAAAACAGGAAGAGCAAAAAGAAATACTGAATGTATGATGCAAAGAGGAGCAGATAAGGGAAAATTAAAAGGAGGATTTTACTGAGGGGAAAAAACAATTTCTTTTTATTGTAAAGCCCTAAATGAATAAAAGAAGACTTTGAATGTGGAGATGATTAAAAAGACAAAATCATTAGCTAAAGATATTTACAAGTTTAGACGCTTTCGTTTTGATTGTAATTTTAATTAGCTGGACACTGGGGGGGATGGAAGAGAAAGCCGAGATCATCTCCTTATTCTTTAAATTGCATTCCACCTTAATTTTCTGCTCTTCAGTTCTTAATTTTCTCTATTTTTGTTCTAAGTAATCCGGTTATCAGATGAACGTGGTTTTCCCTCCACCAGGTTTGACATTCAGCATTTGAGTATGTGAACCAGAAGTTCATCCAACACTTTCGTTTTTATTCTTTTCATAGCAAAAACTCTACAGGTAACGGTTTTTGCCTTTTGTCTATACAGCAGGGTGCTTTCTGTGCCCATGACAGTTACACAACTAATAACAAAGACTTCTATTTTCAAAATAATTATGCTCTATTTACACAGTTTTCCATAAAATTTACTCCTAAAATGCAAGATGGTCCAAAGCTCTTAAATGCTATAGCTTTTCCTATTCATTAAAGCCATTTTTCCTGTACACAAGCAAGTTGCCTGCCCTTGCGTCTTTGATAAAAGCAGAAGCCAAAAAATTCATGACAGTCAATCGAGGCCTTTTAAAAAATTTTTAAAATAAAATTTTTCAATGTCACTGACGCACAACAGCAAAGTCCCTTTTTTAAATAACCTGCTTTAGGAAGGATTTTAGCTTTAAGATATTATCTGGCTTTTTAGTAGGCTATTTATTTTACATTTGTTAAAGAAAACAAAATTAGCATAGCTAACCTCATATTACGTGTCTCTAAAGGAATTCACTCAAATAATGTGAGCTGTGTTGAAGTGCCTTGAGATCTACAGATGAAAGGCACTGTTTCAGTGGTGACAATTATGTTTATCCTGCCACACTTAAAGAGTAACAATTGGCTTTCAAAAGCCTTGTGGACAGTCTTGCATTTTGCTCCACCATACCCCTGAACTGATCGGATTGGAGCAAAGGACGGGAATCTGAGGTCTGAATATCTCTAATGGTGAGCAGTAGCAGAGAGATTAAGTGATTTACCCAGCTTCATCCACTGACTATCAGAAACAGCTTTAAACCCAGGTCTTCCTAACTCCAGGTCAAACACAAAATCCATTACACTGAGCAATACACAAAACAACCCTCACTCATAGAGCCTCACACCAGGCAACTCTCTACATAGTATGGTTCTTGGGTGCAGGAAGACTCTGCCACTCTCCTCCATCTTCTGATATCTACATTAATTTTTCTTAAAGATTTGTGTGCTAGCATCCAAATGGACTCTTATTTGTACCCAAACTGTGGTAGAGCCTTCCAAGCACATATTAGTTTTATCAGACACAGTCAGACATGCTGTACATTGACCCTGACATTGTGATGTCATTTTCATCCTCTTCAATTACCAAGGACAACAGGCTAGTTAAAATCAATTGCAGGTCTAGATTATTAATTACAAAAGACCCCTGGAGGCAAAGTGGAGAGTCTGCTAGAAGAAAATTTGGTTGGTGCTGATAACTAATTCCAAGGGAGCATGGTAGTAGAAAGGGTGCTAGATTTGCAGTCAGAGAAATGGGCTGGAATTCTAGCTTAGTTTAATACCTGCATGACCTTGGGTAAGTCATTTAACTTCTCAGTGCCTTCGCTAGAGAACAAGGGGGCTGGGCTTGATGACCTTTGATCATTCTAAGAAATCAACTATTTTGTATAACTGTACTGTGTACTAGTTGCTATGGGAAATACAAAGCTTTTGCCTCAGGAAACTTATAATCCAGTTATACAGATAAGGTATATAAACAGGAGGGGGGGGGGGAAGAAAGAACTAACACCTGAAGTGTATTTAGGTAATTCTCTTCCTAATCTTTCCCACCCCTCTCCTTTACTCTCCACAGACCTTCTGCTTAGAAACCTAAACAAGAGGGGAGGGATGTTCAGATCTTCCATTGCTAAATGTAGGATCTTACATTCTTTTTCTTCATTAGAAAGATTTGAGAAATATTCCAACTCACTGTGTGATACACACAATACATTGGAGTTAGGAAGACTTGAGTTCAAATTCTGCCTCAGATGCTTATTACTCTGAGCAAGTAATTATTGAATTTCAGCATCAGTTTTCCAAGCTATAAAATGGAGGTAATCATAGAACCTACTTCCCACACCCAGGATTTTTGTGAAGGTAAAATGAGATAATATTTGTAAAGCACTTTGTAAACTTTAAAACACTATTATACATTAGCTATTAACTTCATCTTGTCTATATGGACAGAGTGTTTCTGTTTTGCTTAGAATTTTCACACCAATGTCCTTCTTCTACTGATTTCATATGGCTGTGAATCATGGAATGAACCAGTTATTAAAAAATGAAAGTGGAAGATAACCCAAAGGAGTTGGAGAGGAGCACAGCAGGAGTGAGTGGGATATAGCACATTGTCAACCAATAGTTCTGCAAAACAAGATGCTTAAAAGGTATTTTCAGAGAGAATATGTGACCAGAAAAAGAGGGTGGTCAATAATGTGAACAGCCTACCTCCCCATTCAAAGCAAGAACAGATATTAATATGAACCATATGAATACATGAAAAGAAGGATGACGGCCTATAGAGACTTTATAGCAAGATAAAGCTGTACAGGAAGGACAGTCAAGAATGGGCTGTGATCTGAAATATTGGGGGGCATATTCCCATCAATTAAGTCACAGATCCACTGAAATATCAAAGCTCAATTGCGATATTGTATTTTCGGACAAAAAAACCCCATATTTTTTCCAACACCTTTTTAGAATTTAGATAATTTTCCACTGTTTTGAGTTGAAAAAGTTTGAGTATCATTTTCTAATGGAAAAGTTGTATTGTAAGAAATTAGCCATGTTCTGCTGTCATGAATAACTAACATCTTATAATAACATAAGATTTTTCATTCCTTTAAGATCTTTTATATGAAGTACCCACAGTACTATGTGAATAACCTTGAAGAAGAATAACTGCTTCATAAGTAGGGGAAATGATTCTGGGAAGATGGTAGAATATTTCAGAAGATTCCAAGCTCTCCAGATTTCCCCCATAAACAAGATAAAATAGTACCTCAGGGCAATGGCAGAACAGTGGTCCTCCTGGGACAGCCAGAGAAGATATGAAGAAAAATCCCAGGACTGAGGTTTGGTTCCTGTGAAGAGTAAACACCTTCAGGCTAGTTCTCTTCAAACTGCAAGCTACAAACCCTGGGGCTAGCTCGGTTGGGAGGTAGCCTCAGTCCCAGTCGCAGGAATTTTCACCTTTCAGACAGTATGGGACAGTCAGGCTTCAGAGCCAGGGAAGACTGAGGAAATCTCTGCTGATAAGGGATGCCAGGCCCAACTGTGCCACTGAGACCTACTGAGCAAGAAGGAACCAGCACATGGCTGTCCCTTGAGTACAGAAGCAGTAGGGCAGGGACATGCTGGCTATGAGCATTTATAGCAATGAAGAATTCTTGGTTTGCATTCCAGGACAGAAGGGAGAACTGAAGGAGGACCTGAGGCCAGAGGCACCATCCCCCATCCCCTAGGACTAGAGGTGATTACAAAAAGTAAGCTGCTACCAACAAATAGATAGAGAGAGAGAGAGAGAGAGAAAGAGAGAGAGAGAGAGAGAGAGAGAGAGAGAGAGAGAGAGAGAGAGAGAGAGAAATAAATAAATAAGTAAAATAAGCAGGCAAGGGAGAAAGAATCCAAATATAGAAATTTACTGTGCGAATAGAGAAGACTGGGGTTTGTCTTCAGAGGAGAACACTGAAGCAAAAAAAAAAAAAAAGCTTCTCCCACTCCAAATAGTAACATCAAATAGTCACCTGCCCCAAAAGATTTCATAGAAGAACTTAAAAAAGACTAAAAAATGAGAGAGATTGAGAGGGGAAAAATCCAAGAAACACAAGAAAATTATGAAAAGAAAAGAAAACAACTCCTTGAAAGTTAGAATTCAGCAAGGGGAGGCCAGCAAAGTTATAAAGAGACCAAGAAATGATAAAGTAAAATATAAAAAAATGAAAAAAAAATAGAAGAGAATATGAAACATTTCATAAGGAAATCAACTGACCTGGAGAATAGATCAAGAAGTGAAAATGTTAGAATAACTGAACTGTCTGAAAGCTATCATCAGAAAAAGAATCATGATGCAGTAATACAAGAAGCAAAGAAAGTTGTCCTCAAGTGTGAGAAGAATGAAAAGTAGAAATAGAAAAAATCCACTGATCACCACCTGAAAGAGATCCTACAAGGAAAACCTACAAGAATATCATAATTAAATTCCAAAATCCCTGGCTCGAGCAAATATAATAAGCAAGAAATATATAATTTAAATATGGCAGTGCCACAATTAGGATCACACAAGACCTCGCAGGGGTGGAACTAAAGACCACAAAACATAAACCTGAATGGAAAAAAAAGGATATTCAATGAATTGCCAGACTTTCAGGATTTTGTTAAAAAAAAAAACCACATTAAACGTAATAGAAGAGGTGACATATAAAATCCATGAGAAATATAAGGCATATATCAAAGATTAATTACAAGGGACTCAATAAGGATAGACTGTTTACATTTTATGTGAGGAAATCTAAAAAATATTTCTAAGATTGTTATTAGTAGTTATTGGGGTAGACCGGAGTATGATATGATTCTAGGCAGTAAAACTGTTTAGAAAAAGGTAAAAAGAGTAATTATCTTATACAAATGAGGTGAGAGAGGAAGAACTGACACAGAGGAATTAGATGAGGGAAGAGGGCTGGTAGTTCTGCAACCTGACTTTCATCAGGAATGGGTTTAAGAGGGAACAATATATATATATATATATCTAGAAGGGTATAAAAGTCTTCTCAATTCAGAATGAAATCAAAGACTGATGAGATAGGGAAGGGCGAGAGGAAAAGTGAGGGATTTTTAGAGGAGAGGGAGAGGAAATAGGATAATGGGGTAGATAGAAAAGTGTTTAGATTAATGGGAATGGGAAGATAAGGAAGGGATACGGGGAGGCAGGGTAGGTTAAGTAATAGGAGGGGTAATACAGGGGGTAGAAGTAAAGTAGAGAAGTCAGGAGGGATAGGAAATAAGAGATACACAAAAAATGAAATAAAGATGAGGAATACAACTCACTAGGAGAAAAGTAGGGATAGTAAACATGATCTCAGATAAGGTTAAAGCTAAAATAGGTTTAATCAAAAGATAAAATATTGAAACTACATGAGCCATATTAATCAATATTGTTTTAGACTATAATAACTAGATGATGTAAGATTGGAATATTACTGTGGTGTAGGAAACAAGTTGGTGGACTTAGAAAAATATGAGAAGACTCAGACTTATGAAGAGTTTATCCACCCTCAGAGAAACAGAGGACAAATAAGTATAGTACAGTCTTATATAGGTACATATGAATGTATATGTCTATATATGAGTATGATTATAGACATGTAAATATAGTTTAGTTGGATTCATCTGTTGATCTGTGATATATGTATTGCTTATGGTCATACAGTTGGAAGCCTTGTATGTTTTTATTTCTCTGTATTTTCTCTGAAGTTCAAGTTTTTCCCCTGAACTAAATATGTGCTTGATTAAAGTAGATTGTTGACCCCTCAAAAGTTGCTTTCCTTTTAGAAAAGCAGATCTAAGAACCTATACAGCAGGCCCTCCTGTGTATGTCAGGGTCCTTGCTGTTACAGTAAGTGTATGTATGTTTGTTTGTATATGTATATGTATGTATATAAATAAAAATGCACTTAATTGTAGATTTCTTGGGGGAGGTTGGGAGCAAAAAATAGAACAAAGTAAAAAGTGCAAAGTGCATAGCAGAGAACAGAAGAAAACTTACAAGGAAGCAAAGATGGACAGCTCTGAACACAATGCATAGTATTTATTATATATGTTATATAGGCTTTCTTGAAATGGAAATGTATTGCTGTATATTTTGAATATTCTTATGTTTTGCTGTGTACATTGCAAAGCTTTTTTCCTTGCCTTATTTTCTATTTAAGTTTTCTAATATTAAAAAAATTATTTCATGAATATTCATGTTGAATAACACTTTAAACTACCAGTTTCTGTGTGTTGCTCATACTACTGCTACATACTGTTGTTATATATTGTGAAATAATCCAGCACTGTGGAATATTGTAGTAGTAGTGGTGGTAGTGGTGGTAGTAGTAGTAGTAGTAGTAGTAGCTGCAGCAGTAGTAGGAGTGATAGTTAGTAGTTATATAGCATTTTACAATTTGCAAAATAATTTGCAAGTATTATCTTATTCTTACAACAACCTTGAGAATTAGGTGCTATTGTTATATCCATTTTATATTATATTATTATACCCACATATATCCACTTTACAAATGACGAAACTGAGTCAGATGAAAATTAAGTAGTTATTTGCCCAGAGTCATACAGCTAGGAAGTATTTGAGGTCAGGTCTGAACTCAGGTCTTCCTGACTCTAGGTCCAACACTCTATCCACTGCAACCCCTTTTAAAAGAATGATCGGGGAAGTTTAGAATATTTCTTATTCCTCAAGGAGGAAAGAAATGAATCCAATTGGAAAATGCAGACATATCTTACAACTTGACTTAGAGAAATGAGTTCAGGTGCAGGCTGAAAAAGCATGAAAGGCATAAAAAGTGTTACAACTTTGAGAAGAAATAACAAAACTAAACCAGGTTTAGAGGATTAACTATCAAATTACATTTTTTAAGAGAGGCAGTTAAAATGTTGATGAACAAATATAAGATGATGAGTCAGGGGCACTAAAAAAAGACCAAATGCATGGGTTCTACTCGATATTACAATGAGTACTGAGAATTTCACTTTATAACCCATTGTGATTAAACAGCATACTGCTGAAAATGCAGATGTGATACTACCATAGTAAAACCAGCTTTTTCAAAGATGTTTCTAATTAAATCATGAAAGATCAAAAAGAAAATGTTGAGAGAAGCCATTTTAAAGACTTTATTAATAGAGCACCCATGGAGAGGGCTTTATCTGAATTGAACTAACAAATGTTCAGACTTGGGGCCAAAATGATCTGTAAGCGTTTCTCTGGGAAGTTCGAAGGCCCCATGGTGGCAGTTGGTGGGTGATGCGAGCAGCCTTCCTGACTCCCACGAGTGTTAGGTGGTGGGCAGCTTTGGGATTTGAGTTAGCGTTTCAAGTGTCTCAGCCAACCCATTCTTTAGCATAACAGTTTAAAAATCTTATTGATTTCTGTCACAGTACTTCCCATGACCTAGAGGAATTATTACCAGCAAGGTAGCATCTTCCTTCAAAGAAGGTCTCATCTTAATATGCTGATTTTCTTATAACAAGCCGAGAGGAGATAGGAATAATTGCAGACTGTCAGCAAGACATCAAGTACAAAATTTCTCAGTATTAAGAAAAAATTAGGGAATTTAAGGAAGCTCTAATTTAAAGGTATTAAAAAAAATAGATTACTGGAAAGACCATGAGATTGAAAGTAGAGAACTTAGATTCAAATCCAGGCTCTGCAACTTACTGCCTGCAACTTACATCTGTGTGATGTGATCATGTGGGCCTCAGTTTCTCTATCTGTAAATTTTGAGGATTAGAGTAGATGATCTCTAATGTACCTTTTAGTCTACGATCCCGTAATTTTATATTTAGAAACAACTGACATTTACATAGCACTTTAAAGTTTGCAAAACACTTTACATACATTATCTTGTTCATACCTCACAACAACCCTGTGAAGTATTTTTGTGGTTAAGTTATTTCAATCATTTCTGATCTCACTTGGGGTTTTCTTGGCAAGGATACTGGAGTGGTTTGCCTTTTCCTTCTCCAGCTCATTTTACAGAAGAGGAAACTGAGGCAAAGAGAGTTAAGTGATTTGCCCCAGGTCTTACTGTGGGTAAGTGCCTGAGGCCAGATTTGAACTCAGGAAGTTGAATTTTCCTGATTCTAAACCCAGTACTCCATCCACTGTGATGCCTAGCTGCCTCTGAAACATTTATTAGATGCAAATATTATCTCCATTTTTATAGCTGGTCAGGTGTCTTGCCCATGGTTGTGTAGCTACTAAATGTCAGAGTCAGAATGTGAATTCCAGATTTCACTCCAGTTTTAGCATTCTATCCCCTAGGCCATGAAAATTCTAAGAAAGACACTGTTAACATTATTAACAGATATTGTTTTTCATTATTTCTTTTGTAGGAGATCAGAATATATAAACTCATAGATTGTCTTTACAAGTTTGAGATGTTGAAGCTAAGGACAATTTAATGTTTTTATCTCATGTTGTTCAATGTAGGCAATTTCATCACCTAATGTACCTTAAATCTTTACATTTAATTGCTATTATCATTTTCTGACCAAACCATCTGGTAGATGGGAGCTGCATATTACTAAGGTATGGCTGATGAAGTATTTCGCCCTTGATGTCAGAAGCAGATAATCAGGATGAGCTAGGAAGTTGATTGTTACCAGCAAGGAAGATGCCAGATAGTAAAGATTTCATGAGAAGGGGTAGGACAAGGGTATTAGGCAGAAGGAGGGACTTGTAAAAAAAAGGTGGCAAATCTCAGAAAATCAGAGGCAGCTGGATTACTCAGTGGATAGAATGCTGGACCTGAGGTCAAAAAGACCTGGGTTCAAAGCTAGCTTCAGACATTTACTAGCTGTGTGATCCTGGGCAAGTTACTTAACTTCTTCCTGTCTCAGTTTCCTCCTCAGTAAAGTGAGGACAATAGCACCTACTTTCTAAGGTTGTTATGAGGATCAAATGAGATATTTGTAAAGCATAAAAAGTATAAAAATCTTAAAATTATATATAGTATGTACACACATGTATGTATATGTGTATGTGTGTATATGTATACATATACATATGTGCATGTGTATATATCTGTATAAATACATACACACACCTTAAAATGTTAACTTATAGTTGTTATTATATTTTGTGAAACAACAAAGAACACTACGGATTTTCAGAACTGAAGTTGAGGAGGGAGGGCACTGTTTTATAGCTTGTTTTACAACCATGAGGATGAAAAATGGAATACTGGGTTTGGAAAACAGCATGTGGGTTATTTCATTTGAACTGAAGAATAACATGAAGGGTAGTAACATGAAATAAATATGAAAAGACATTGGAGGACTTTAATGCCAGGTGGAGAATTTTGGATTGTATGTTAGAAGTAATAGGGAAACACTGAAGATTTTTGAATAGAGCAAATGATAAGATCTGGTTTGCACCTTATATTGATTTGGTGATGTGTTAGCACCCTAGTTATATGTAGAATGGATTGGAAGCAAGAAGACTGAGTGAGAGCTTATGAGACCTGGAACTAGAGTAACCACTATATGAGTGCATAGAAGAGACATAATGCAAGGAATGGTATGGAATTAGAAACAACAAGATTTGATAATTGATTGGCTGTGCAAAATGAGGGAGAGGGGAGAGTCAGAGATATTTTCAAGGGTGTGAGCCTGGGGGAATGGAAAGGTGACTGTGCCATCCTCAGAATAGAAGTAAGCCTGCATGTGGGGCTCAGGTTTCTCCTCACTTCTGACTCCTAACATCCGTAGTCTCATTGAAGACAGATCAGATTCACTTTCTTCATTCTTCACTTGTGTGTCCCCTTCCTCCTCCCCCATCTAAACCTTCAGATTATCTTCCATTTATACCCTTTATATCCTATAAATACATAGTTACTTGTTTGTTGTTCCCACTAATAGAATATGAGATCCCTGAGGACAGGGATCATGTTTGGGTGTTTCTTTTTATCACCAGTGCTTAACATAGTGCCTACACATGTAATAAGTGCTTAATAAATGGTAGATCAATAGATCAATTGATCAATAGATAGATGGATAGATAGGCAGCCAGGTAGAGCAGTGGATAGAGCACCAGGTCTGGAGTTAGGAAGATATCTACTGGAGTTCAAATCTGACCTCAGATACTTATTAGCTGTGTGACCCCAGGCAAGTCACTTAACCCTGTTTGCCCCAGTTCCACACCTGTAAAATGAGCTGGAGAAGGAAATGGCAAACCATTCCAGTATCTTTGCCAAGAAAACCTCAAATGGGGTCATGAAGAGTTGGACACAAGTGAAACAACTGAACAACAATGATGATATCTAGACAGACAGACAGAAAGTGAAAGACAGACAGATAGACAGATGGATAGATAGATAGGTAGATAAAACACTTATTGAAGACTATGTCAGGTATGTTAATTTCTGGAAATACAGTGACCAAAAAGAAAAAAAAATAGTTCTTTTCTCCTAGAGATCTTATATTCTCATGGAGGAGGAAAACAAATAAAAGGGAATTAAAAAACATGGCGGTATGACTTTCTTGACCTTGCTCAGTATCACCAGCTCTTTAGCCTAGCGTAATGTGGCCCATAGTAGGTATTTAATAAAGACAATATTGACTGACTGACTGACTGACTACTGCCTTGATGAACCAGTAGGTGAGAAATTATACTCCATAATTATCACTAACTTTGTGTGCTCTGAAATAGGTTGGCATGGAGACTGGATCATTTGTCATTTATAGGGAGACTCAGGAGAACACAGTTGTCACTGGCTTAGATGAGACACACCCCAGACATAGGTATTCATAAAATCAATTCACCTCAATGGGAACAGGAGGGGTGTGAAGGTGGGGGAGTAAGGTGTTCGACACATGGTATCTTGGAGCATTTTATACATTAAATCTATCATAAATGTCAGGATCATTTTTACTGCCCTTCCTACGTTATAGTATTTGGATCATTTGTCTTTCAAAGGACTAGTAAACCTTAATTTGCTTTTGCAGCTTTGAACGGATTTTTATTGTTTCTTACCGCTGCCTTACCGCTGCCTTTCAACTCAAGTAATTTGAAAACTAAATACAAACTGCAAAACTCAATCAATCTGGTAGTATTCTTTTAATATCAATTTTTATGTAATTAGCCCCCAAACTGTGTTCAATGACTGACAATTAATCTTATGCACTTTGAGGGACAATGCTAATTTCACACTTAGTAGCATTTAAAAGGAAGCGGGTAGGAATTTCATCTGGTAAAAGTCTCTTGTTTAGGAGTTTGCTTTATTACTATAACCTTGGGAATAAAAGTGCTGTCTCACTGTATTCCTTTATTCATCCCATCCCCACTTTTTTAAACTATAGACACCAACAACTGTGGAACAAATACATTAGTACATGCATGCACACACACAAACATGCACACTTTAATTACAATTTTTAGTGAGATAGCTTTTATTTTTTCAAGATCATAGATTTCCCTTGGTCATTTCACAATTTTCCTGTGTTCAAATTCTGTCGATGCTATGTGACTATTATTCCTTTGGTGCTGGCTGTGAGAAGCAAAACAAAGGAAGGATAATAGGACAAAGAAAGAGAATAACCACAGCTGAAGGTAGAAAAATGCCTCTAAAACTTCTGTTTGTAGAAGGATTACCTTTAGCACTCAAGGAATTCCCAAGTGAGGCCTCATTCCACATCAGTATCTATTATTAGATTGGTATGTGACTGTTTTTTTAGACCAGGTCTGGTTTCCACCTATGCCACATAACTGAGCAATGATATTTTTTGTTGATTTTTGTCATCGCTTTTTTCCCCAGAATAAATGGTCACTAAAAGGAATATTTATCAAAAGATGAAATCTCATCAAATCATTTTTTGGGGAAAACCTCTCTTAATTCCCCTTCAGTGATCAATGCCAAATACCATGACTGACTGGCATTCCAAGCTGTTGATCTATTTCCTATGATACAAAAATCATGAATAAATGCAGACTCTTTTACTAATATTTAGCAAAAGGTGCACACACATCTGTTTACTTCAGTCCTTCATGCTTTTGACCCTTTAGGTGCTTCTTGTGTTAGTAATTGGGTGATGAGGAGTTGTATCTCATTTTAATGTTTGTAATTCATATTTAAATATGCAAATGGATGAGCTTATTATAAAATTTTAAAATAATAGGAGCCATTTATAGTGCAGAACAACATTGCTCCAGGGGCTAAGCAGTGGACTGGAAACTCAAGGCTTTGAATTTCAATTCCAATTAATGCTCTGTGTGACCGTGGGCAAGTAACTTAATCTCTCTGTGTTGCAGATTATTCACCCACCAAATCTAGATATTAATATTGACTTCTCTTCTAGATTTTTTTGAAGAATAATTAAAAGAAGAAATTTTTTCACAACTAGATAATTCTATAAGGAACATAAAATAATACAGCTTTTTAGTTGGTTAAGGAAAACAGGAGGCAACAAGTCATAGCGGGTAGAAAGATGGCCTTGAAGACAGGTAGACATGGGTTAAGGTGCCATTTCTGACACATACTGACTTCATGACCCTGGTAAAATCCATAAACTGTATAAATGATGCATTGATAGGGAAAATTTTCTCACCTGTGAGTTTCTTAGATCAATGGAATAAAAGATCCAGTCCCTAGTCTATAAAGTATCAAGTTGCATTTCTAACATGACCAAAGACTGTATGGCTGCTGCTCTATAAGCAAAATATAGAAAATACTACTGTCTTTTTAATAAGTGATATATTTAGGAATTGTTTTAGAATATGTATAACATAAGGGATAAAATTATGCAACAGCTGTTGGAGGGTATTTAGTAATTCATTATTAAATTAGCTATATTTATTCTTTATATGGTATCTTCTTGAACAACCATATGACTGACTCCTCTAAGTGAATAATAATTTATTTTTAAAATCCTTAAATAGAAACACTTATGAAAGTGTTTGTTGTAACAATGCATAGATTTCCATTAGACACTTAAGAAATTTCACCAAATAACTCACCTCTATAACATTCAAAATAGGACATTTAAAACAATTTAAAATTCACAGAAAAGGCCAGAACTGAATTTTAAACTCACCTAGTTGTGCTTCCTTTATTAAATCATAGGCTATCCTGAAAACCACAGAACACATAGGCACAACTGGCGAGCGGATGATGGAATTTGAGCTTTCGCTGTGAGCTTCTTTACCTTTCCCAATATTGAAATATACTTCTTGGGAGTTTAATAAATAGGCCTGGCACATTGAATGTCAGCAGGAAGACCATTTCCCAGTTATGGAGCAATACAATTTTAAGTCCTTCTATCTTCCCAAGCCTCCCTTTGTTGTTTGAAGCCAACATTTTGAGAGCTCTAGCAAACTAACACCTGCTAAACATAAATCAGAGGCAGAATCCTATGACTAGACAAGTTCTGAAAGATTCGATCTATCAAATCCATCCAGAGTCTTACAACTAATTAAAAAAACCTTAAAGTTAATTTGTAATCAGACAGGTAGTTGGTGAGCTGACTCAAAGATACATATAGTGCAAGAATAAAACTGGGTTCTGGGTAATCTGCAATGGTCACATTTTTTTGAATGAACTACAATCTATGTTGAGCATACATAGGGAGTCCAGGGAGCAAAATGCAATAACTACATTGAGACATAACACAAGGAAGAACTATTATTTTATACTCAGTTTCTTTTCTTTTGTTTCTCCCTGCCAGCATGACAGAAAGTAGTGGTGTCTGACTAGTCACAACCCTAACACCGGATGCCAGTTAGAACAGGTGCAGAGACAAAGAGCCGAACATCTTCCATTTGGAATGTCAGCCTTTCTTTTTATATAACCCCTATTATATTATGCAGGAACAAGCCTATTAGGTTTCCGATTGTTGTTTCCCCTTCTTCCCAGCAGCATTTTAATGGGATCTACATGCCACAAATGCTTGTACATTCATTTCTCTGTTCACTCAGAAAACTGAAGGGTCAAAGGGAGCCCTGTTCCATTGAGGCTAATTTCCTGAATCCACAGTTGTGAAAGGCCACAAGTCCTGGAATTTTGAGTTCATTGCAAGTCAAGAATCACACTTTGAGTATTAGTGTTGTCCCACAATTACAGTATTGCAAACTATTTCCCTGGCCTGGGGAACAATAACGGAAAGTGGCACTGGCCCTTACCAATGTTAAATGACAAGCTAACCAGAAACAGAGAATCAAACCAGCAGTGGCAGCTTGGGCCATGCCATCAGTTAGGAAATTGGATGCAGTTTGTCTGATGGACACAATATCCCTCCTCTGTAGGTGGTCTCTGTTTCATTAGGTTTCAGATTGGTGGTGCTGAACAGTAATCCAAAAATGTGTGATGGGTACATCACTCTCATTTTTCATTAACACTGTTTCCCAAATGTATTGGAGGCAGGTACAAAACATAGATTTGGTCTGGCTTACTTTTATCCTTCCAGAGGCTATTGCCTATCCAACATCACTGCTGGGGGCTTAGGATTTCAGCTTATGACGGTTGCTACAGAGACTGAAACCATTGTTTTCATATTATCTGTTCTCTTAAGTGTATTGCCAAGATAGTGCAGACCTGTTAAAACTTTGCTTTCAAGCTTTAGCAGGCAGGCATAAAATATCAATTTATATAGGAGGATAACCTGTGAAATTGTTCTTAAAATTAGATGGTACTTAGGACATGTCAGTTAAACATATTGTTCCAGATATTCAAATGGGAATTCATAAAATCATGCAATGTTCCAACTCAAAAGGTTTTTAAGATGATCTTGTCTAATACCACCCCCCACCCTGAATTTTGTGGATAAAATGGATAAGGACATTAAAACCTGAAGAGGCTAAGTGATTTGCTTCCAGGTCCCACAATTAGAACAGAACTAGGACTAGAACCCAGCTCTTACTGCATTTAGTCTAATATGCTTCTCACAACTTTATGATGCATTTCTTAAAATTCAGTTCTCATTTTAAAATCTCTCACCAGTATATCAATGCAAAAGGTATCTAAGAAATTCTTTTGTAAGGACTGCTTTAGGTCCTTTGGGTGAGTGCTTCTTTGGTTTACATCAATACAAATTGCATTTTAAAAATAGATGTACCCATGCAGATATGCTGTAGCTGATGGAATTTTTTATCCTTGGATGTTCTGTCCTCTTGTCACTCTAGTTAGTCTCATATTGTATATATTGAATTTAATCTTAAAGTAATTATAGAAGCATTGGTATTTTAGTTTGGTGCTTTAGGGGAAGGATCTAGAGGTTCCATTTCAAATTAGAGATCCTCTTCCATCTACCAAATCTAAAGCTGGGATAGGTTAAGAGGCTTAGAAAGATATTTGATCAGATGTACATGTGGTAGAAAAGAATGTCAAGCTATTTGTGTAACAAAATGCATGCCATTTGACAGATTCCTTTTTCCCCCACAAATGACTGCCCTGCCATATTGTCTCTCTTCTATGTCCAACCTCATGAGTCTCTTCTATTATCCACCTCGAACTTTTTACCCTTCTTCAAAGCCATTTTCCTCAGTGCTTTGTAGGACTTCTTGAAAAATAATTGCAACTGTAGAAAATATTTCGAAATTTTTTTGTGTGATACTTAGGTACTATTACTTGATGAAGATAGTGAGAACCTTTAGCCATGTTTTGATGCATTTAGAAAATAATTTTAGAATTTCATGACTCTAAGAGTTGTGCTTGTCCAATGGCTATGTCTTCACACAAGAAGCATACAATTTGCCCCAAACTATCTCTCCTCAGTTCAATATCTGTTACCCATATCAGCAATAAGGAAACAGCCAAAGGAAAACATAGAAAACAGAAAAGCAGCATTTTCTGATTAGGACTATTGGACTGAATGCCCTGTCATTTTGCCCAGTGAGATTTAGGTCAATAACTTTAAAACCATAGATTTCCAACAAATCAAAGGCCTTTCAGTTGGCAAGAGGAGCAGCAAGAAAAAGAAGAATTGAATACAAATTGAACCTAAAAAGAATGGGGGACTTAGAGAACTGTTAATTCATGCTGTTGATTCCAGTGTACCCTATTTCCCGTTTCTTATTAAAATCACCCTTCCTATTTTGTGAAGCAATATACATCTCACTTCTTCCTTCTTTTCTTCCCTTACCTTATAAAAAAAAATTGAAACACTTTCTAGGACTGATAATCTAAGTTTCCTTGTAGTGAAGGGAAGTTTGGGTTGAAAGAAAACATTGCAACAAATATCTCTATTATAGCATTAAAATACTTCCTCTGTCTATTACATCTTCAAAATTCTTCTAAAGCATATAATTGTATTAATTTAAGTATGTAATTAAAAAAAAGTTTTGTTGGTGTCTTTGGTTTTTTTCCCACACTAGTCATTTCTCAATATATCTTGCCCCCTTGTTGAATATCAAAATACAATATTATTTTTAGAAAAGATAAGTAAAACCAACTGACAACACAACTATGTTTGACAATGTATATAATATTCAGCTTCTGTAGCCCACTACTTCCCTGACAAGAGGAAGTTAATAAAATTTATCATCTGTTCTCCAGTACCAAATTTGTTTCTTCAAACATGACAAAGTTATTACTATATATGGCAGAATTGACTGTTTTTTTGGTTAAGGAATTGTCCTAATATCATATAGATGTATCCATAATAACCAAGGAGTTTATCATCAGAGTAGCTTTCATCACTATCTATGATGATAGCTAATTTTGTCATATGAACATAAAGACCTAAATTTTAGAAATATAGAACCTAAATAATTGATTGTACTGTTATCATCCCCCCAAAAATACTCATCCAGACTCTACTAAAACCCTTTCAAAGATGGGAAATCAACTACATTGTATTTTTCAATAGCCCTATTAGTATGTTTTTCTGTAATTTCCATATGCCAAATCAAAATCTGCCTCTATCTGTATGTAACTTCTACCCACTGGTCCTGGTGCGTTTAGAGAGGAACCTCAGCGTAATCATCCTTCTTCAATAAGACAGCTGTCCAAGTATTTGACAATTAGTCTCCTGTCTCCTTTATGTAGACTGTTCTCTTGGCAAAACAACCATAATTCTGTCAATTGATCCTTCTGTGGCATAGTTTCATGTTTCCTCTAATAAGGGGGAAGCCTTTTTTCCTTTGAAACAGGATTTGAAAATTCTGGGTACTTCCTTCAACTAGGCAATCATCAACTACTCGTTGAGGTACTGGTAAGTATGTAGCTTTGGGCTAAATATTATAGGGGATCAAAGAAGTACAAGACATAGTTCATTAGCAGGAATGTGCTCCACTACATTTTAATTTGGCAAAAAGTTATGGACTAGTTATGGACTTTATTATTTCAAAATTTCTGATCCATTTTCTTTGAAAATCTCCCTCCAAATAATTCCTTATTTCATATCTATTTTTTTTTACTTTTACTCTTTCCCCCTAAACACTAAAACTAATTACACAGTTGGGCAGATTACCATTTTAACTTCACTTAATGACCGTTCTTCTCTCACCTCTGGGCAAAGGGTCAGACTTGGAAAGCAGACTTCTATGGGTTTCTTTAAGGGATGCTGTCTTCATTCTCCCTTGAGGAATACGGAGTTCTATATTTTTGAGGGGTGGGGTGAGTGGTAGTGGTGATATTGAAGTTGGCCTGAAAGGCATTGAACATTATCATGAAAGAGAAGTAGGTGCCCCTGGGCACAGGCTGACCTTTCCAATGTTGCATTTGTCATGTTGTTACAGTCTCTGCCACAGTAAAAGTGAACGTCTTTTACAGCTAAGAATAAGCTCAATGATGGGAGACAATATAGGAAAGGCACACAGGGCTCTTTCCTTCTCTGTATTCAGAAAAGCACATATTCAGTCAATCCCAGGGCAGGGGTGAAAATGCCTTCACTTATATATCTCTATTTCTTGTCCTTTTGTGTATAATCTTAGAAATAACAAACATCATTTTATTATTTTTTAAGCATAATCTGGTCTAGACAATTCTTTGTCAGTCAGGTTTGAATTTTCTGGCTAAAGATTTATTTATAAGGACAAGTAATCATTAAAATGGCATGCTAAAAGTGTGTGCATTTTGTATGTATCCGTATGTGAAAAAATGTGACATGGATGGGACCTTTTCCATCCCTTCACTTGTCTTTTGTAAATCTGTCCACAAAAAAACTATTGTACTATGTGCAAATTCTTTCATTTATTAATCTAACTGAACAACTTCTTTCTAAAGTCCTCATCTGTGACCATTGCCCCAGCATAGCAGCTTTTATCATCTCTCTTTCATCTTGATGATCCATTGATATTCTAGTTTAATTAGTAATATGGATGGTAGAAACTGAGTTGTCAAATCATTTCAGAAGTCATTGGAGAATCTCCTTAAAGCAGATTTGATGGACTTGACTTTTTCCCCCCTTTCCACCATCCTATTATAGGAGGTTTTTGTAAACTAGTGTTATAAACGATTATTTTTAGTTAAGAGAGGCACCGGGAAAGATTAAAAAATGGATATAAAACATTCCAGTTCTTGATCTTATCTTTTTCTCATCTCAACCTTTAGAGAGTCTTGCTGGAAGAACACAAGGAAAAGCGGGAAGGTTTCTTACAGATCTTTGAGACCTCCTTCCACTCAAATCCCAGGGGAGCTAGAACGCGATACCTCTGTGGTTCAAAAAGTCTTTGGACCAGAAAAGGGGCCTTTATCTGCCAACATTTCAAACATATTCAATCAAATATTGATCTAGAAAATCAGCTACTTTTTCCTCTAGCAAAGAAATTAAATTAGTACTGCCTACTGAAGGCCCACAAATGGTTCTCCTGAAGATAATGATGGTACCCTAGGCTATTCCCAGGATCAAAAGTTGATATGGACACCAAACTGATTTAACATTTTCTGTAATGCATGGAGACAAAAGGGTGAAAGATCTGCTTGCCAATAGTAATGTGCTGGAGATTATCTCATGTGGCGAGTCCTTGTATCAAGAAGCCAGGTTATGGTTTTCAAAATCCATCTCATCTCTGAAATAAAAGGGACGGAATGTGGCCTGTTTCACCTCACTGAAAGGTTTTCATCACCAGAAATATCAGTTAACTCTTATTCAAGTTGACAGTAGCACATGCTCCTCTGACTCATAAACATTTCCTCTGTCTATTGTGTTCTGTTTCCAAGAAGTCCCTGATGTTGTGTTATTAAAGAATAGGAAGGCTTGTCTTCCTATTCTTCCCTAAATATTGTGAGTTTCAAAAGCAAGAAATAGTTCCAATCCTAATATCATATTGAGGATTGCTTCACGAATCATTTATTAAACAGTAGTTCAAAGGATGGGCTTATGATATAAAAGCAGTCCTTAACCCTGTTCCAATATTGCAAGGTTATGATAACTCACTTTCAATTAAAATACTATGTTGGCGATGCAGATTGTCACTGCTAAAATAGCCCCTAATAAATAAATTCTGCCCAAACAAAATAAAGTGCTTTACTGAGAATGTTTTGAACTGATTTGTAATGACATGAGGAAACCAGTATCTAGCACAGTATCTTGCACACAGTAGGCAATCAGTAAGGATTTGTTGAATAAATGAATAATGTGAAACTTGACCTGTACGAATTGAGAACCAGAGTCCTTTGTTTTGTCTCCATTTAATCTTGTGCATAGTCGTTGCTCACCTACTATGTACAAGGTACTGTGTTAGATTCTGGGCATGTACATAATTACTTTATTTGTGTTCTTTTTCTTGCAGGTAGCCAAGAAAGAGTTGCTACCATAAGAATGTAAAGGAGATCATTGACAATATGTTGTAGAATACAAGCTAGTTAACACAAAGGCAAGATAGGGGAATAATTTGGAAAGGATTTATATCTTCTTCTGAACTACCATTGAGCCTTTGGGAATGATTATTAAAATAGCAAGAATAAAATGACATTTACTTGAGAACCCTGGATTGAAAATTTTAACCAAATTGACTGGCTATATAGCATCATATAGGCACAGCCATTGAATGACTGAAAGAAGAATGTTTATATGTAATCAAGTCTAATCATGATATATATGCTTGTACACACACTGTGTCGCTGTCTCAAACACATACACACATAACCCAAACATTGTTTCCTAAAGTAGAATGCAAAGATCGTAGGCTCATAAGTGTAAAGCTGGAAGAAACCCCTGAAGCCATCTAGCCCAAGGGTCTTCTATGATTTACATGCAATGCTCTAAACCCAAAGAGATTTCACCCAGAGGAGACTGATCAAAGACTGAGATGAGAATTAGGAAAGTAGGAGTATTTGGGATAAGATGGCATACTGTAATGAAAAAGAATATTGACCTGAAATTAGCCAGATGATTTTCTGAGAAAAAGGCATATTGTGGCCCTAAATGTGCCTTCCAACATGATCCCTAGCCCACAAGTCTCTTGCCCTGATAAAAAGGTTTTAATTAATGGATCTGGAAGGCAGAAAACTTTCTTCTTTACAGTTCTATTGTTCTAAAAATCCTCCATGTATCCTTCCATTGCCTTTCAGATGGTTTTAAACTGTGATTCTTCCAAGATTACATTGTTTCATGATTTTCAGTCATCGAGAAATTCCAGAGTTAATGATATGGGTTATATCTATACAGATTCATGTCATAGTCTGAGAAATATACATTTTTGATCTATTTTGTTTTTACATAGTGGTTAAACTGTTCTATTTCTGAATTGAAGTGCCATTCTGGTAAAAGTAGAAAAGCTGATTAAAAAAAACAAACTTATTTGAGAGTTTCATCTCCATCACAGTTGAAGGAATTAAAGATGAAAATTTATACTCTGGACTTATTTTTAACTAAAGAAGAACTGGGGCAGGAGAAGTAGTAGAAACCTTGGGAGAAAGTGACAATGTTCTTTTTTGGGTCTGTGGTAGCTAAAGAAGAGAATACTGGGTACAGTCACAAAGGTAGCTTAGATTTGAGGAAAAAGTTAAAAAAGGCTTTTTAAAAAGTTTAAAAAGGGGGGAGTTATTATCCTGGAATTGTACATGTTCATGTTCACATTAACACATGTATTTCTCCCTACTTGTGTTCTTTTTAGGATGTTAGGTAACATAGACCAATGGAGACATCCCAGAGAAAGGAACACATGATAGACTTCAATGGAGATCTTAAAGTAGACATGAAGACCACTTGTCAGGTTTGTTATAGAAGGGAGTATTTTTGGCTTGGTCCAGATGGCCATTGAGATCTCTTCCAACTCTGAGATCCTGTGATTTGCTCCCTTTTTGAACATAGTCTTGGTCCAGGGAATCATAGTATTTAGATTTAGGACATAGGATTTAGAATTTAAAAGGACCTTAAAGATTATCAAGTTCATCTCATTAGTTTTACAGTTGAGGAAACTGAGGCAAAGAGTGGTTGAGGCTTGCCCAAGCAGTAAGTGGCAGAACCAGATTTTGAATCAAATCTTTTGGTTTCAGGGTAATTGCCTTTAAAAGATGACCACAAGTACTTAAAGTGAGTCAAGAAATTACAATTCCTGGTCAGTCCTAGAAACCAACTGATATAAATTACAGGTTACATTAAGAGTTTTATATTATAGGTACATCAAACTCCTTCTAAATTCTGAGTCACCTAAATTTTGTTGTGGAGTTCTAGATGTTATTCCAAGATAGCCCATCTTACAGAAATAAAGTTTGAGATACTTTCCCAGTCCCTAGCAATATTGCATTCTCCCTCAAAATGTTTTTTTAAAAAGAAGATTCACATTTAACTGGTGCTATATTATATACTTATATCAAGAATCATGTGTTTTAGAGGATATATGTTAATAGAAGGAGAAATTAGTATTAAAATAGATGAAGACATTGATGAGAGATAGCTGATGTAACCTTTACAGATGTTGTAAAACTCTGGGGCATTTTATTGTTTCAGAAATGGTCGCAACTTAATTATTCCTTGGATGAAATTAAAACTAGCAATATTCTGTGATTGTCCTACAAGATTTCCATGGAAAAATTCATTCCCTTTGTTAAATGTTTATTTCTGGAGACATAAAAATTCCCCCCCCCCCCTTTTTTTTTTTAAAATTACTGTCTTTTGTCAAAAACTAGAAGAAAAAACCCAATAAGAAGTAGAGGATGAAATGATGAAATGTGAAAATTTTGCTTTTTCTTTGCCAGAAAAAGGAACAGCAATATCCAAGTCATATACAGAAGCTTGGCCCGTGATGATAATATGTCCAGAATGGTAGATATTAAAACAAAATGCCAATTTCTTTAGAGATGTCTCGGAAACAAATGATTTTTCTGAAGGAAAAATTTAATAGTTTTATTTTATTTATTATTTTTTTACTTGTTGGTATTTTCTCCTTTCCCTCCTTTATTCCAAGGCCTACAAGATTGTACAAAGAAGAAACCATTGGTTTATTCTAAAGTATAAGCATAAACCTCTAGCTTCTACAAATGGTTCTTCTGCTAACATTTCCTCATTTTAGAGGATTCCTCGTATAGTAACTCCCTCTAACAATGCAGTTAGACAACTTATTTGTTACTTAAAGTCTTAGGGACTTGTTGGGGGGCAGGAAGGATGGGTAAACAACTCTTCCATGATTCTATAACTCATATGTCAGAGGCAGATATTCAGCTCAGGTCTTCTTGACTTCCCAGGTAGCCTTCTCTTCACTTCACCACATTGCTTTTCATAGACAGCCTATCACGGTAAAAAATGTGCCTTCAGAGAACAAAAGACTTTGCTTCTGGTAATACCAACTTTGTAAATTGCCTTTAGTGCTTTATGCAGAAATGCTCTGTGGACTGCTTAATTATAATTTTTCCCATTAGTTTTGTTTTCCTTCATTATCTTGCCCTCACTGTAAGGTTCTATAATACAGCTTACAAAAGAGAAGTCAAGAGATGCTGGGGAGAAAATGAGGAAAACCAAGAGGAGGTAAAGGGATAGGTAAACCAAATTATTGTTGTGAATGGAAAGAATGTCACAGGATTTCTTTACTGTACCTTTAATATGAAGAAATAGAGCTATTTAGGAAAGCTTCATTTTAATCATGGCTAGTATGCATTTTAATCAACTACGGGAAAATGTCCCCATAGTACTACAGAGATGCCACTGGTGAAAATTAATTTGCTTCTGCCTTTCAGGACAAAGACCTTTGTTTGGGGAAGGAGTAGGACAGTTGATTTGGAAGGAAAGGTTTTCCTTAACTTGACTTCAGTTCCCCTAATCTAGGAGTTGTAGGGTGTCTGGTGAAGAAAGTCCAGAGAAATGGGGTGGGGGTAGGGATGGAGAGGGAGAGGGGTAATAAATAGGAATTCCAAAGGATTTCGCAGGTTTAGGAGAGTGGTGACACATGTTATCTCCCAAGCTGCCACAGCATGGAATATGATTTTGCACTGCCATGTCACGTTGGCCCATGATAAACAGAAGCCATTTATTTCCTAAGAAACAATAGCAACCAGATATGACAAGTTGAGCTGGCCCACTACGATGCAATTGTGTTATTTTCTGATAACAGGGAGTATAGCTTGTGTCATCTCTGTATATCACTTTTTCTGTGTAAATTTGGTAGTTTTTTTTTAGTCTAAAAGACAAATCCAGCTTTTACTGTCTTTATTATCTTTGATTGCTTATGTAGCAAGAGCAGCTACCCCCTCCATTAAAGTTACATTAAGAAATGATGTAGAGAGACTTGAATTAAGAATTAATATGACTGCCATCTACAATAAATAATTAGGTTGCTTTGAGATTATAAAATTGTCTGCCACTTGGCTCCATTTTCTGGCATAGGTCTATATCCAAAGAAGTAGTCATCTCCAGCTCTGTTCTGCTCATGGGTTCTTTTCAAGGGTGCATCCGTTGCGTTCCTTCTGTTTGAAAAAATCAGTATTGACACTATGGTTAAATAGAAAATACACAGTACCCTTTGTTTTTTGAAAATCATAAATAATCATGCTTAGATATCTCAGTAAAAAAGGATGAATTTAAATTTCAGACTGTACTATTTTTCCTTTATTGTTTTTTTTTCTTGTTCAGTCCTCTTGACAGGAAGCTAGAATTTATCAGATAAGGGCTTCCTACATTTTAATCTTTTCCTTTGTAGAAAAATGCATCAGTGGCTGTCTACTACACAATTCAGAAGGCATTTCTCTGGCCTTGCTTCATTTCCAAATTCTGCTGTAAATTCTCCCATCCAGTATACTTTCCCACAGAAGTCTAGGTGCCCATAAAAGGCTGGAGAGATCTGTGTGTGTTATAATGCTGTTATAAAACTGTCCTTGATATTAACAGACACTGTATATTAAATACACAAAACTGTTACAATAACTTGAAGGTTGAAACAAACCCCTGAAAGCAAATAAATTTCTGCTGACACTGAGCAATAGGGGGCTCTTCACAAAAAAGATTAGAACACAAGTGGTGAACCCAGTGGAGCAGAGTAAATAGAGCTTGTTTCTCAATGCAGGAAAGATGCTGGCATGCCGAGACATTGATGGGTTGAATTAAGAAGACTGTAATGAACTTCACTTCTGAGTCTTCTTTTGGACTTGACCTTGCTTTTTTGAACTTTGATTTCTTTGTCAACATTAAATGTTATACTTTCATACTTTCTGAGATGTATTTTAAGAGCATGAACCCAGAAGGAGATTCCAGGGTTTACATTTTCGTTTACATTTTCCTTCAGATCAGCTCTCAATTCAATCAGCTCTATTCAATTCTATTAAATCACTTCAGTTCAGAGCAATGCAATGCAATTCACAAATAATGTTACTACTAATAGCTAGTGTTTATGTAGTGATTTTTTTTACAGCTACAAAATATTTTACATATTTTATTTCATGTGATCCTCACAACTTTGTGAACTAGGTACTGCTATTATTCCCATTTCACAGATGATTAAACTGAGATTGAGAGAGGTCAAATATCTTACCTAGGGTCATCTAGTTATTGAGTGTCCTGGATAGGATTCAGACTTGAATCTTACAGATTCTAGGTCTGGCATTCTATCTACCAAGCCACCTAGCTACATCTTACAATGAAATTCAAATCAGGTAAAAAACATTAATTAAGTCAAAGAATGTTAGAATTGGGAGGGACCTCTAATCCATTCTGTTCCTCAATAAAAATAGATTCTAAAACATTCCCAATGAATGGTTAACCAGTTTTTGTGAGACTACCCATAAGAAGGAACTCAGTACCTCCTGAGACAGCCTATGAATATTTGAATATTTCAAATACTTACTTTGGGCAATGCATGTGCTAGGTACATAGAATACATTACATTTGTCCATCCCTTTCCTTAAGGAGCTTAAATTATATATGCAAATTATCATAACATAAGGTTGAATAAGGAGCAAAAGGAGAGGTACAAAGTTGCATAAGCAAATTTGAGAAGAGAGGCTCCCTTTTATCAGGGAGTTTCAAGGAATTCTGGCTTTATAGAAGAAGGGGTATCTGAGCTAGTCCTTAGAAAAAGAGAAGGATTTCAACAATTAAAGAGATATTGAGGGAGAGTCATGGAAAACAGTTTGTAGAAATGAACAGAGATGATAGCAGGAAAAGATTATGGAACACAGCTCGTAGTCCAGTAGGAAAGGTAGATGGCAGTCAGATTGTGAAGGGTCTTACATACTAGCTAAGGTATATATATTTATCCTATTTATAATTGGGAACCATTAAGGTTTGGAATAAGCCATACATTAGCAATAGGTGCATTAGAAAGATTAATTTGACAGCTAAATGAAAGCTTGATTGCAGAGGGAAGAGATAATGGTTATTTTTTCAGTTAATGATTTGTTATTGGATTTTTTTTTATTCTGCTGCTTGATTTACTTCAGAGTGTTATCGTTATGGTTTAGTCATTTTTCAGTAGTATCTGACTCTCCATGACCCCATCTGGGGTTTTCTTGGCAAAGATACTAGAGAGGTCTGCTTCCTTCCCTAGTTCATTTTATTGATGAGGAAACTGAGGCAAAGAGAGTTAAGCAACTTGCCCAGGGTCACATAGCTAGTAAGTATCCGAGACCTGATTTATACACAGGAAGGCTTATTATCCACTGTGCCACCTAGCTGCCCTAATGGGAGTAATAGGTGCAATGGAGATGGAAGGGTATGAACTCTAAACTTCTGTACACCTTTTTAGAAGATATTATTTCTTTCCTTAATCCTTCGGACTGGGGAGAGGAATAATAATAGAGCTGTCAGAGTGAACATTGCACCATAGTAAACATGTAGCAGAAGTGCACAAGCCTTCAGGAAATAAATTCTCTCTCTCCCATAAGCAGGTGACCTACTAGTTCTTTTGCTAGCTTGGAAAGAACACTGAAGGAGACTGGGGTACTTGAATTCTGGTCCTAAACTCAGAACCTAACTTGCTTTGTGATCCTTGGTTCTATATACCTCTCTGGGTCTTGGAGTATTTTTCTATAAATTGAAGGAACTGGATTAGATGAACTTTAAAGTCTCTTCCAGCCCTAAAAAAGGACAGCAGAAAACCTAGATAATAGATGACTTTTCTTTTTTCAGTCACATCTAAAAAGAACTGGATTTGAAGCAAGAGTCCTGTCCTCATACTATGCATATTTTGCTCTCAGCAGGACTTCTCTTAACATTACTTTTAATGGAAACTTTCCTTTAAAAGTTTGAACTGAAACAAGTGCTGAGTGAGCCTAGGAAGTTTGGGAGATTTAAGGGAGTTTGAATAAACATAATTCAAATTCTTATCCAAACCTTATCAGAACTGTCCAAACTTTTTTGTCTGCAGTAGTAGGTAAAAAATCCCATGAGGCTTTCTCTATTTCTGGTTACCAATTAAGCTGAAACAAGAGCAGCTTTTTACATCGTATTTGGGCACTTTCACTCAAATCAGATAGTGCAGAGATTAGTGAAAATGGAAACTAACAAGGGAATGAAATCGCCCTATTTTCTGAAATGTGTAAAATTTTGGCTTTTTTTTCTGTTCTGGGTAAATATTTATATCATTCTTGTTTTTCTAAATAGTTAATGTTATTTTTCTTTCATATTATATTGGAGTAGTTCCTGTCTTTGAGATCTTCCCTGTATGTTACAAATATATGCACATGATTTGACTCTGACATTTTTCTGTCATCTCCCTCTGAAATCTTAAATCATTGCTTTTTATATGGAGCTATACAATAGCTTCAAAGCATTTCTTTTCAAATACACAGGAAATCAAGAACTCTAAGACAGACTTCACATTTTTAAACAATGAACTTCACATTTGCTAGGTTTTTCCTAATATTCATTTCAATATCCATATTGCTATACCTCTGTAGTTATATACATATATAGTTTGTATACATATATATGCTGGCCAAATTTGTCCCCAATTTGTGATACTTAAAAAACATCTTTGATAAATATAATTCAAACTTGTTTTAACATATATAATCAATCAAATTCAACTAAGGCTGAACCATTATAGAGTACACGGCTCTTAACAATAACTTTAGTATATGTATTGCTTTTAACATCAGCATTGAATCCTGACCAATTCCACATCTGAACATTTCTTTAATTGCCTTAAGTAAAATAATATACAAGTATATTTCACTTGTATTGTTAACTGGTTCTAAATATTACACCTTTCGGTTTTGTAATCTTTAAGAGTATGTGTTAAGCATATTTCTTTTTATTATATCTTCGTATTATGTGGCAGAATCCTTGCATCACACATTTATATCACAATCCTAGATTTGAAAGTCTATTGTGCTTAGCATGGTTTTTTGGCACATAGTAGATACTTAATAATTGAATTATTGCTGCATTATATGAATGAAGTCTATGAATATATGAAAATTTGTTTAATATTATACAAATTATATGCATTTCATCATGTTAAAATGTCTATACATATATGTACTTGACGTATATGTCAAGTAGACTAAATCAAGTTTGTAATATTTTCTGAATTGAAAGAAATGATTATAATCATTGACAAACATGAAAATTTCTATTTCAAACATGCTGTAATATGAGTGCAAATATAATTTATTCTGAGCTCTTTGCTTCCTCTGTTTATTCTCATGCACATCAAGTAACCATCTGATTATAACTAATCAATCCCCAGTGAGTGAAGGCTGAATTGCAAAAGTTTCTTTGCATGTTGGCTATTTGGATACAGAATGCATTTTTTTCCATAAAAATCATATTACAAATGGTTGACAGATTCCCAGGCTAGCCCACAAAAGCCTATGTAATGCCAAATGCAATTTAATTATAGCACTAAAAATGCCAACTTGAGTTCTGAGAGCAGGAGGCCATGCCACACAGGAAGGAGAAGGATGAGAAAGGGACTTCATTACCCTCTTCCTGAAACTGTAGGTATTAGGCAAAATTTGGAAATAAACTTTATCCTGGACAAAATTTCACCTTCTATACTTCTTTCCTACTTCTCTACTCTCTTTTTTCTAGGTTTCCAGTGTCCTCCTGTTGCTCCTTGACACTAAGATACATGGATTGCTAGATGGATTTGCAGGTCCCAGTCCTACAAAGCATTTTCAATTTACTGTTTAGGCTATCTTTTTATTTACCCGTTCTTTCAGGGGAACAATTTCCATTTCTGTGTTAGAAGAACAGTATTATCAAATCATTTCGCATTAAAGTGTGAGTGACTAAATAGTTCAAAGCAGAAATCCTTTTGGGCTTGCATTTAAAGGATCAGATCAACAGAAACACATTCATTAGCATTTTAAGTAATTACCGGGAAGATTAGCCCAACTAACAAAGTCTGAGAATTAGGATATCTTTGCCAGGAACTTTGAGGGCTTTGCCTCCTAGATTGATATTTTTTTGATGGTAAATTTGGTCTTTTCGGTCTCAATTCTTACCTATCCCTTGGTTATTGAAAGTGCTTTGCCTTAGATAAACTGAGACTTGGGATAGACCGTAGTTTAGAAAGACCAAGGTCACCCTCTGCATCCCAGGCCATATCCAGTTCTTTTAACTTGTGTCTTGACACTGGACTTTGATAACTGTGGAGATAATGAGGCTGAGGACTTTGCACAGCTCTGCCTCACTTAAATCCACTTCACATGCAAGTCAAGATATTATCCTCATGATGTCATTAATCTGCTTTGAGAAGGAAGAACAAACAACCAGATTCTAGAGTTATATGCATTTTAAAAAGGTGATGTCTTTGTTCAAGGACATGGAGAGACTCCACTCCTTAGCCTGTATTTAATCTAGTCATTCTTTTCAGTTTCTTCACTTACTTCCGAGACCAAGGAACTATGACCAGTAGGGAAAAATGTTTTGCATGTTATCACATGTATAATTGATATTATATTGCTTGTCTTCTCATTGAGTGTGAGAGCGGATGGGAAGAAGGGAGAGAATTTGGAACTCAAAATTTAAAAAGAAAATAATATTAAAAATAAATAATAAAAAGCATAGGTCCAAGCCAAAAAGAAAGTTTTATCTGCTGCAGCCACTCAATCTAACTTGTAGTTCTTGACAAGGATAGTTTTCTTGGCACTGCTATGTGGAAGGACCAAAATGGAGGACTGAGAAACTGAGTAGATGGCTAAGTTGATTGTATCTTATATATCCTTAGTGTATGTGCACAACTCTGCTGGTTTGTATGGTACCAATAGTTAACTTTAAGGAGTAAGTCATCTATGTTCTTGACTGCTTGAGGTAGTTTCTACTGTACAAAAGGGCTTGAGTTCTACCAATGGACTGTGGACCTGTTGTCATAGAATTATGGAATTTTAAAGTTAGAAGGTAATTCAGTAAACATTTATTGGAACTCATGACTGAAAAACAAGGTGCTTGACAAATGGATAGCCTGCTTGAACTTGAAGACCTTCATTGACAGGGAACCTATCCCCCACCCCCAAAACAGCTCATTTCAATTGTGGCCAGCTCTAATTATTAGGGAATGTTTTTCACTATTCCACCCCAAATATTAAGCCTAAACTTGCCTTTTGCAAGTCCTTTCTTTGCTGGTTTTGCTCTCCAGTGCCAAACAGAACAAATCAAACCCCTCTTCCATGTTAACAGACCTTCATATACTTAAGGACAGGTATCATATCATACCTGAATCTTTTTTTCTCCAGGCTAAACATTTCTACTGGTTTTCATAAGGTACAGACTTAAAACCTTTTATTTTCCTGGTTGCCTGTCTCTGGATTCTATCCAACTTACTGATACCCTTAAACTGTGGTGCCCAGAACTAAACAAAAAATAAGTTGTCCAATGAGTCTCCAAATTGAACTAGATTTCTCAGTACCTGAAAGTTGGCCACTTGGTGATTTACATCATTTTGCGGGCAAGATAAGCTCATAAAGATAATCTATGAAGGTGCTAAGGAATTATGAACTGTGTTTAGAAGTAATATTTATACAAATTAAATCATGATCTTTTAAAGTATTAGAGGAAAATAATGATGCTGACAAAAGTCGTAACTTCAGAGTATTTAGAACCCATTTCTAGGGTCTACTGATAACATGGTGTCCCTTGGCTAATGGAAAAGGATTCTAGGTCTAGTTAATTGTGACATGACAAATTAAATCTGTTATATTTTGTGGAAATTCATTAGGAGAATCACCCCTTGATATATCCTAATGGCCAGGGTGTTTATGGAGATAATACTCTTTTTTCCCCCAGTAATTCTCTCTCCTTTCTATGGGAATGAGTTTTTTGTTCTTATTTTTGAATGTTCTTTCTGTTCTCTTTCCATTTACCCTCATTGCTTTGAGGATGAAAATAAGCAGTTGAATTGAAGCACTACTCAGGGTTTTTTTTGAAAAATTCAATGCTTTTTTTTTTTTTGGTCTAACCAAGTTTGGGTTTGAAAATTTATTCATAGATTTTAATTGCTTGCAAACAGACTCTAGAATAATGTCCTCAAATGAAAGTGAACTTTAAAACTGTAATGGACGTGCTGTTGAGATATAATAGCTTAAGATATTTTATTTCCATGAAAAGGTAAACTATTATATTATCCCTAATTTGGATTGCAGTATTATAATATTATGGAGAATGGAGGAACATGGATACATTAATTTAGTATGGCAAATGATTTTTGTAATATCATCAGGCCTGGAAAAATCTATATGGCTTAACACATTTGCATTGGCCACACAGTGACTCATCAGTGTAAAGTTTACTGCCTGATTTTTCATTAGACTCACTGAAGGCTATTCAGATTTCTTTAAATTTATATTGGCCCATAGGCCAGTCCTTATTTTTCTTCTTCTTATTTTCAGTTGTGTTAAACAGGGGCTTTTGAATCTTAAAATCACAGGGTATTACAGTTAAGAGGAAACTTAGAGATCATCTAGTTCAACTTTTCTATTTTATGTACAGTTTAGGACTAGAAAGGATCTTAGGGTTCTTCTAATCCAACCCCCCTCAAATTACTAGGGAAGGAAACTGAGGTCTAGGAAAGTTAAGTGACAACTGAAGTTACAAGATATTAAGGAGAAACAATATGATTTGAACCCTGGTCTCTGACACCAAATACAGCATTCTTTCTTCTATTTTATATTAATTCTTCAGATTCATGACCATATGTACATAAAAGATAAAATAAAAGATTTTTTTTGTTTGCAATATCAATAGAATGCTACGTACTTAGTGCTATGTGAGCTGACAATCAACATTTTTAGAGTTCAGGAAAGTTTGAGGGTCAAGGTGTGCTGTAGGGGTGCAAAATCTTCTCCCTAGGTGGAATAAAAGCTTCTTCAGGGTACTTTTGTCTTTGTGTTTTTTTGTCTGGCACATAGTGGGATAAGGATTTGTTGCTCAGTCATTTCAGTCATGTCCATCTCTTTGAGACCCTATTTGGGGTTTTCTGGTCAAAAGATGCTAGAGTGGTTTGTCATTTCCTTCTCCAGCTTATTTTACAGATAAAGAAATTGAGGTGAACAGGGTTAGGTGACTTGCCCAGGGTCACACAGCTCGTAAGCATCTGAAGCCAGATTTGAGCTCAGGAATATGAGTGTTCCTAACTCTAGGCCTGGCACTCTATCCACTATGCCACCTAGCTGCCCCTAGGATACAGATTGGTATAAGGACTAGGATAAAGACTACACCTGGGATTTTATTAATAGAGAGAATGCTCAAGTGAAGAAATTCCATCTACAGAGGTGAGTTGGAAACTTTGCATCAACTTAAGAGTCTTAGAGCTGCTTAAAGCAGTGGTATCAAACTCAAATTGTACATAAGGATCCCTGTAGTTGTATATTGACTTTAAAAACCACATATTAATATTGTTTTACTATATTTTTATTTATTTTATCAAATATTTCCCAGTTATATTTTAGTCTTGCTCCAGACCATTTGGGAATATCTTCGGCTGCATGCAGTCATAGGTCATGTGTTTGACATTTCTGGTCAAGAAATGAGCACTTTAAGATGCTGAAAATCACAAAGCCATGGGGGCTTTATCCATCCTGCCCTGGGGGTGCTAGTGTGCCTGGAATGTGATACCTTTTTTATGGCCTTGCAGAAATTATTGGATAAGGATATGAAAACAGTTTGCTTATTTATTTTTCTTTAGTAACAAGAGTTTGAGTTTGATAAATTATTCAAAGATTGATTAGCTTTAGATACTCTTGTTTTTGGGTGTATACCATATTTGAAGAAAAAAAGAATCCATCAATGAATAATTGTTTTACTGTTCATTCAGTGCCAGATACTATACCACTCAAAAGGCAGAGGAAGAATACACACATACATATATATACACACACATGCACACATATGTATATGTGTGTCAATATATGTACTTCCTCTGTATACATACATGCACACATATACACATATATACACATGTACTATGTATACATATGCAAATATATTCATGTTCTTTAACTTAATAAAGTTGATTTGCTTGCTGAATTATGCACCAGCCATGCCATCTTTCTTTTTTGCACAAAGTTTGGGATTTAAGGAAGTCATGAATGGAAAAATCATTTCTACGGCTTGCAGTGGCCAACCTCTCTTTAGTGCCAGAGTCTGGGTAACTTCCTCCAAGGGTGGAACTTTACCAGGAATGCCTGTCCTAAGAACTGTTTTTATATAGAAAGATGATATCCCTGACCTACTACTAGTAGGCAATGAAATCTCTATGGCTATTTTCAATGATTTGCATAATCACTTACTCACTAGTGACCAACAACCTCAATCTATTCTAAAGTGCAGGTCCAAAGGAGTTGCAACTATGGCCATTGTTTTATTGAAAGTTCATGACTAGATCCTCTGAAATCCTGGTGGGGGTCTCAGTACCAGACCTTCACATTACTTCCTAGCTGCCATTTTAAAGCTATTCTGCTGAGATATTTTGTGTGTGTGTATGTGTGCGCGCGCATGTGTATGTGTGCTGTTTCCTATATTAGAATGTAAGCTCTTTGAGGCCAGGTTTTGTCTCGCTTTTTTTTTTTTGGTCTGTAATTGTATTTAGCACAGTGCCTGACACATAATAAGCTTAATTTATGCTTCATCAATCATAAAGGAGTCATTCACCCCAGCAGTGCTGAATCAGCAGCACATTACTTTTTTGTTTTGGGATACCTTGTTACTGTTTGGGATATCTGTTTATCAACAGTAGCACATTTATTTTGGGAAGCCTAGTTACTACCACTTGCCCTTTAAGGGACAACAGAAACAGCTTAAATTCTGTGTTTGTTTATATGATCATAAATCTAAAGGGTCTTTAGGTATCATCCAATCCAACCTCCTCATTTATAGGCATTGAGGCCTAGATAAATTAAGTAACTTGCCCAAACCATACAGGTAGTTAGGAGTAGAGCCTGAATGCGAATTCCTGTTCTCTGATTCCACATGCTACCTTCTTTCCACATTACCACATTTCCTCCCTTCTGTCCCATAGATTTTAGACCCAAAGTGTCTGTCAATTTTGTTTAAGAGGCTTTGGGAGGGCAGCAGGGATATTTTCTCAGCATGCTGGTTTGAAAGTACATTTATTTGTTTGCTTTTTTTGTTTTTATAATGTTAACCTAGTTAATCTATTTTCACCAAAAAAGATGGTGGGGGGGAAGCAGGGGGAGAGGATCATAGCTGACAGTAGGATTATTTCCATTGAGGCTTTTCTTTTCTAGAGAGTAAATTCTAGATAAATAATTAAAATTTGGCTATTGAAGATAGGTGAATTAAGTCTCTATTAATGAGCAAGATGTATAATAAGTTATTTAGGCTGGCATATTTGCATGTGGTAGCAAAAACTTAATTAAAAACTGAACTAACAACAGGAGAACAAAAAAGACCTAAGAAACATTCCTTGTGAAAAGGCCCTTCAGAGCTATCGACAGACATCTCTTTTCCTGTTTGGGCTTAGTTTGCCTTTCTTTTTAAAAATCCAGCATGGACCAGAGACAGGTCTAAGTTTGATCTTCAGAATGAGCCTTCATCCTAGTACAATGTGGCCCCACATTATCTTGGCTTGTAGTTTTCATTCTCCATTTAACAGGTATAAATCTCTTCCATCATCAAATGAGAGCAGCGGTGTAATCCAGATAAAAGAAAATTCTTCAACCCGAACAGCTTGATTCAGATTTATGGGCCAGTTTCAAATTTTTGTTCCTCATTCCAGGAGTTGCAACATTTCACAAGTCCCATCGAATGTGGTAGTTGATTGCCCTTTCCGAGGATACAATGTGTCCAAATGCATTGTCAGGGAAGTTTATAAGTATCCACCTTTGGAATTCATTGAAGAAATTGTTACCTCCAAGCCTTCTTTTCCTTTGCCCTGAAAGCCTGACATTTCTTAATCTGAGTTTGTCTTTCAGGATGTCAATGTGATTTTTGCCATGTTTTACAGTATTTTCTGTTAAAACAGTGTCATGTAAATCAATCATAGCTTCCATTTTTCTGTCAGATGCCTGTAACCTTAAACCAAAGGTTTCAGACTTAATCAGAGGAGTAACTCAATTTCATTTTGCATGCTTTATATTAGAACAACAGTCTCAGGTTTGCCTCAACCTGTCTTCAAAGAAAATATGTATTAATGGTCATTGGTTAATTAATTTCCTTTTACTAAGGGAATGTGTGGGCTGAGAGATTGCCACCCACCCCAACATATACATGTTTAATCCTAATTCATACTTCTCTAGCTAAACTCAGGGAGCTAGATACAATGCTTTCATTTTTCTTTTTCCAGAAATCTCTTGTCAAACACACACACAAATACAAACTTTAAAAAATTGATATTGCCATCTCAACTAAGCTGTAACTAGGGCAAGGTGACTGAGACTTTTTTCTAGGACATTGAAATTTAGAGGGTGCAAAATTTTAATACTTATTTTCCTTCTGCGGAGTAGAAACAATTGTATTTGCTCACTCCCCCACCCACTCAAGTTACTTTGTTTTAATTGCTTCATGTATTAGTTTCATGTCATAAAATGCAAATTTTGTTTTTCCACCCATTTGTCCTGGGTGCCAACATTGCTAGTTATGATTTTGTCACATTGTAGCAAAAAGGAGAAAGCTGGAACCTTACTGAATTTGGAAAGGCAAAGAAGAGAAAAGGACAGGTTGTTACTTGCTTATGCAGTGGAGTCAGGGAATGCATGAGCAAAGAAATAGAAGTAAAACTGCCCTGCCCAAAGGATGCTCAGGGGACTTTAAATAAACCAGCTGAACCAGAAGTGATGGTAGGATAGGGAATTAGTTGAAAAGACAGGTTGGTTCCAGACTTTGCTCTGAATATAGGG
>CM053769.1:173754550-173809576 GCA_028658325.1 Potorous gilbertii
GGTCACTTTCATGACTGTATGTATTGGATAAAGAAAAGGTTCTTAACCTGGGGGGGGGGGTCTATGAATGTTACCTGTTTCTATCATCGTTACTAGTTATATCATTTGTATCTGTATCTACAGAGTTGTCTAATTGTATTTCAGTATAGTGGTTTTCTTTTGTGATCTTATATTTTGTGCATTTAAAAACACGATTCTGAAAGGACTTTAAAGACTCCATCAGAGTGCCAAAAGGGATCCTTCATACACAACCACATACGTGTTAAGAATCCCTAGTGTAAAAAGCACTAAATTTGTAGTCAGAAGAGCTAGGTGTGAGTCCTATCTAAACTATTTCGTTGCTCTGGGCAAGTCCTTTAAGTGAGCCTCAGTTTCCTCATCTTTAAAATGGCAATAAGAATGACAATACCCTGGAGGGTTTTGTCAGGATATGATAAAAGTTGCTGTTTGCCATTATGTCCTGTTCTTACTGAGAGGTTGGGCATGTTGTCCTAATTTAAGAAAGTACATGTTCCTTGAAGAAATCAATACAGTATGACTGGTTTACCAGCAATTTTTTTTGCTTTGTTTTAGTGCGTGAAGATTTTCTGGCAAATAAAAAGGCTATGTTGAATACTGCTTTTTTTTCCCTTCCAGATTCATATTTTTTCTTTGTCCTCCTCGGATGCATCATGGTCATTCTCACAATTATATTTATGTGCTGCGGACTTACTCATTCCACATGCACATTATGAGTAGTTATTATATTCTAAGATGCCAGATACTCTTTAATTGTAATGGTGTCTACTTTTATCGAAACTCTTCTTACTTTATTACTGTAAACAACTTTGATCATAATGAGGCCATTTGAAAGAGCTGATCAAGCTGAGAAAAATGACACCACAATCATAAAGTCACACTATATATAGCTATTAACATTTTATAGTGCATATAAGAAAAAGTGTTCCAAGTTGCAACTACAGACAAAAGAGAAAATTAATTTTAAATCCAAGATAATATATTTGAAGATTAGAAATATACCACTTAAAATAATTTCTATCAGAAGATATTTCCAACTCCAGCATTATGACCTTTAGCACAAAGGATGGATGTATAAGGTTATGCATTGGAAAGCATCAAAGAAGCTCATTTTGCCCTGCTGAGGACAAAGGTCACTTTCTAACAGCAAATAAGATTTAGATTTAGATATGAAGCACAGGATAAAAGCTCTTGAGCTAGGAGTGAGCTCAGAAGTCATCTAGCCCAACCATCTTGTCTTAAAATTCATTAACTGTGGTCCACAGAGGTTCTAGTGACTAACTCAAGGTCACAAAGGTGATAAGTGTGAGAGCTGGGATTCTAATTCCAGATACAGAGTTCTTTCTGCTGTGTCACACTGTCTCTTAGTATGAGAGTATGGGGTATTCCAACAGGACTAGCTCCTCTTGGGGGAGGACTTTTAAGTCCTTTTCAGAGCTGCTCATCTACCTGCCATGTCTGCCTGGCACTCAACTCTCACCTGTGGATCCAGGAAGCTATAGCATGCGCAGTAGCCACACCCAATAAACTGTCTCAGGAGATGGGCTAAACCAGGTTGAGGGTAACCAATGGACTTCAGACCAGTTAGTGAACTGAAAGAATGTCTCCCAAGCATGTGAAGACTTCCCCTAGTGGGAATCTTCTACATCAGAAGAGAACAATTTGCTCCAATGGCCATGAAGCTGAAGCAGGTGCTACCGAGTACTAAGAGGTTAGTCAGACATCAAAGATGCCAAGGTCATCCACCGCATCCTGCCCCATCACCAGTTCTCTTGACTTTTGTACTGCCACTGCAGATGACTTCGGAAGACAAAGTGAGGTTGATAATTTTGTGCAACTCTGCCTCATTTAAATCCAATCCATGCACAGGTCAAGAAAACACCCTCTTTGAAAAGGAAGGACAAATGACAGCTATCTCTCAATTGTATTGGAATTGAACACACCCATTAAGGGGATGGAGGTTTTGCTGCTAAATGTTTCCAAGGTTCTTTGGTGCTTGGAACCAATACTCTTTATAAGGCACCATTTTCTACATTATTTTCAGATCAAGTCAATGAATTCTTATGAAACATTTACTATATGCAAGGCATTATAGTACTCCAAAGAATATGATAGGCATGATCCTGTTCTCAAGGAACTTGCAGTCTAACTGGGAAGACGTAATATACACACTTGAAAAATGAACAACACTCAAAGTAAAAGCACTGAGATAAATATAAAAGACCTAGAGGAAATGCCACAAGCCAATGCATTTTTAATTGCCAAATGAATTGAGCGAACAATAATTGCTGTAAGATCAGAAAAGAGAGTCCACTTCAGACTGATGTGTGTGAAGAATCCTTCCTTGAGCAATTTGGATGTGAACTGGGTCTTGGAAAAGGTGGAAGGTGTAGATAGGCAGAGAGCAAGGGGCAGAGCATTCTGCTAGCTAGGGCACAAGTAACAGTAGGTAGATATAAAGCAAAAAATGAGGACACTTAGTTAACCAGTTATGTTTATTATTTACTCTGTATCTTCCCTCATTGTTTCCCTCTCTCAGCTTGTCTTTTCTTTCCCTTCATGTTCAAATCCTTGATATCCTTTAAGGTCCCCTAATGTCTGACCTTTATGGAGTATTTGCTGAATTTCCTCTGAATTCCCACAGGATTTAGCATAGTACCTGGTACAGGAATCACTTTAACTCTTGTTGACCTGAATTGACTTAAGGACTCCTTCTACCCTGTACAATTTAGCATGGAATAAACATTAAGTTCTAGCCCTGGCTTGGCCACTAATTTACTGCCTCACCTTTGGCAAGTCACATTTTCACTCTGCCTCAATTTTCTCATCTGTGAAAAAGGAGGAATAGCTAGATTATAGCTAAGGTCCCTTCCTGTTTAGGTTAGATGTACATTTTCTTACATGACTTCTTGCTGTTTCTTATGAGTCCGTTTGGTTTCCTCAGTAAGATTATAAACTCTTGAGGGAAGAACCGTATTTTATGCCTCTCAGGCCATGGAGGGTTTCATTTTTGTCTTTGTATTCCTATTGCCTAGAAAAGTGTCTGTCACATAAAAGGCCTTTAATATATAGGTCCTTAATAAATGCTTGCTGAATGAACACATCTCCTAAAGCATATCCCTGCATTCATAGGAAGCTCTGGATTGTTGGTTTGTTTTTTGGGGTTTTTTTTGAGTCATTCAGGATTAAGTGACTTGCCCAGGATCACACAGCTAGGAACTGTCTGAGGCTGAATTTGAATTCATATCCTCCTGACTCCAGGCCTGATGATGTAGCCACTATGCCACCTAGCTGCCCCAATTTTAATAAATATTTGTTGATTAACTGATTGGAGCAGGGTTCAAGGAGACTGACAGAGAAACCAAATTCTTTGCCATAGCAAAGGTCTTTTTTCAAATTTTCAACATATAGCTATTGTGTCCAACCAACTGGCATCACCTTAGCTATGGGTAACACTATATCAGCAGATATGAAGCCTGTGCATTGAGGAAGTGGAATTTTGAGTATCAGAGGTGGAAAGAGGAACTAAAGTCATCAGAATGGAGCAAAAGGGTCAAATATAGAGTTGGGGAGAGATGAGTGTCATAGCTGGGAAGATAGTAGGAACAAGAGGAGGGAAGTGTGGACAAGGTCCATTACAGACTAGAGGAGGAAGGATGGGGTCAGTGTGAAGATAAGCTTAAAAGCAACCAGGAAAACCAGACTAAAAGAGGACTTCTGAGATAATGACTAAATGATAATTTGGTGTGCTCCATCTGTACTCAGTCAGAGTATAGCAGAACCAGGAGCTCAGGCTATACTCTTCTGTTTTTTAAAGAGACAGTTCTGTTCCTGCATGGCCCAGATTGCCTTGGAGTCTTATCATTGCACCTTCTGGTAACAGCAGCCCAAGTCCCACCTTGACACTTTCAAGTATGCTATAGCTAGCAGGGTCCAGGGACATTTCTAATCACAGGTTAGTGTCCCTTCGAGACCCAAAGAAGGTAGATAGGTCATAGGCTGAATTTACTCTCTCAACACAAGGACAGATGAGACATAACAAATTCTCATTTCTAGGCTCCTGTCCCATTAAGCAAATATGTCTTCCAGCTCAATTCCCTCTACATCTATTCTACCTTCTCACCAGGTGCCTTGACCACTTTGTGATTTTTCTGTTCTGAAGCCTGCTCTCCTGATTGATGAGTCCTCGACCATGATGGCTCTTTCATGAGGAGCCTCAACAATGTCACTTCATAGTTAGCACATTTCATTCTCTCCTCTACCTCCTCGCTGCCTAGCACATAGTTAGCACTTTATAAGGACTCTCTATCTATCCATCCATCCATCCATCTATCCATCTATCTATCTATCTATCTCTATTCATCTATCTGTCTGTCTCCTGTCTGTACTGCTTCTATCCCTTCAAGGGAGGCCACTTCTGGGATGGTCCTGCCTCCATTGCTATCCTACTGACTGTACCTTTTCTTTCTCCTCCTTCAATAAACTGTCTTCCCTCATTTTCATGTTAATCACTGGACCACCATTCTATTGCCTGCTGCTGCCTCCTCTCAGCTGCTAACACTGTATAGTCACAACCCTAGCCACAAAAAATGGAGGATTGTCCCAGCCAGAATTTGAGATTGTACCTTCCCCTTTCAATCCTCCCATAAAAAGACTAGGCAGCTTTCAGGCTGGCTCTAGGACAGCATCTGCATGCCACACCAATGCTGTGCTTTCACAAGTAACTAACTAGTTGGTAAACTCATAGGGGTTGTTGTCCCAGTGCCAAAACCAGATGAGCCCACACAGGTGCTCCAGTCAAGTATTCTGTGGATGCCAGGCTGGGGTGAAGTAGAGTGAGAAGAGAAGACAGTGGTTTTAAGGGGAAACATGAATTCCATCTTATATTTATAAGTAGAACCCAATTTAGCAATTAGATAGACCCAGGTCTAAGCACTACTCACATTCCTGTTCAGGGAAGAAGGGAAGAGAGAAAGCAGCCATGGGGTTGGGGACAGGCCAGACCACCTGTAGTATAAATAACAGAGGTCCTTGAGGCAGATGTATGTGACATTTTTTCTACTGAAGCCAAACATAGATATTTTTCTTTTTCCCCTTTCTCTTCCTCCTCCATTCTTTTTCTCTTGCTCTCACATAAAATTCCTTGTCCCTTGCCTTAGCCTTCCAGCTTTGACCCCTGGGCTTACTCTTAGCTCCCCATTCAACCTCTCACCTTAACCAAACGATAATTAGTATTTCTTTAGTGAGATTCAAAGCCAAAGATGTTTCTGAACCTTGATCTAGGAAAAGAAACTGAGTCTTACAAAAGTTGAATAGGATGACCATCTTCATTCAAATTGTACCTAAATCCCTGTTTGGCTTCTACATAATTAGTAACAATAGTAGCATTTGTATAATGCTTTAAGATTTGCAATGCTTTTTACATAGATTATCTCATTGATCCATACAACAATGCTGTGAACTAGACACTCCTATTATCCACATTTTACAGATGAAGAAATTGAGGTAAAACAACTCATCCAGGGCCACAAAGCTAGGGAGGGCTTGTGGTTGGATATGAACTGAGGTGTCCTCGATCTCAAATCATAGCACACTAGTACCTGTACTATTCTTCCCCTTTCTGGAAATGCCAAAATTCTAAAAGTCACTGCACCAAAACCTTCCTGTGGGATGATCATGGTGTCACTAAACTACCTGTGTGACTTCAGACAAGCCATATAATTTCTTAGCGTCTCAGTTTCCTCTCCTGTAAAATGAAAGAGTTGGGCTGAATGATTTCTAAAGTCTTTCCCAGCTCTAAAGTTCTATTATTGTAAATTTGAAAGTTTAGGAGGCATGAGAGGCAGAAAGCCAGTCCAAGAGTTAGGAATACCTGGGTTCAGTCTCACCTCTAAAACATTCTGGTTTTGTGACTTGGTGTATCACTTAAATTCTCTCTCAGGCAACTTCCTAAAGCTGGAAGTTGCTGAAGAGTTGCTGTTCTGAATTGGTAAAGGGAGTTTCCTCATTGAGAATTCCATGCACCAAGGAATTCCCAGAAAATGTACATTAACCAATCAACGAAGCTAGGTGGCAGAGTGGGTAGAGTACTGGACTAGGAATCAGGAAGACTCATCTTCCTAAATTCAAATCTGGCCTCAGAGCCTCACTAGCTGTGAGACCCTAGGCAAGTCACTTAACCCTATCTGCCTCTAGTTCCTCTGTAAAATGAGCCAGAAAAGGAAATGGTGAACCACTTGGTATCTTTGCCAAGAAAACCCCAAATGAAGTCACAAAGTGTTGGACATGACTACAAAACAACGGAACAACAAAATTAATCAATCAATACATCTCACAATGACTTTATATAAATAAAATAGTAAAATATAGTCCCTACTCTCAGGGAGTTTATTCTCTAACTAAAAAAACAAGATTATGATATAGTTTTACACTAGAAGAAAGTATATGATAAGCCTTAATTGGGATGGGCAATAAAGAATTCTGGCAGCTAGCTGGCAGTCAATACAGCACTGGACCTTGAGTCAAGAAGAACTAAGTTCACATCTGGCCTCAGACACTTCCTAGCTATATGACCCTAGGCAAGTCACCTAACCTCATTCTGCTTCAGTTTCCTCAGCTGTGAAATAGGGGTCATAATACCTATCCTCCTAGGGTTGTTACAAGGATAAAGTAAGATAATATTTGTAAATCACTTAGCACAGTTCCTTCAATGTAACTATATGAAGAGTGACACTTTCATTGTCTTTGGACAGTCAAGATGACATGTTAAGCTTAAGTATTTATTAAGCAATAATCATTAAGTGCTTACTCTATGCCAATCACTGAGCTAAGAAATGAAAAAAAAAAGGTTATAAAAGATTTGGGGAAAACCCATGAGGGTTTAATAGATGGTCTTCAGGGCTTCTTTAATAGATGCTTCTTCAGGGACTCAGACAAAGGGAAAAGTTTACCATTGTGAGCATACATTCTCCCGTGGCCTAAATTAAGAACCAGAGGACAACTGTGAATTATCCTTTAAAAAATCCCTCACAGAATAACGTTCTGTTCCTGCAATATGGTAAATCTGAGTAATTTTAGTATAGCATATGTTGCAGTCCTAAAATAAGCTAACAGATAACAACCGTGAGCAAAAGCTCTAAATAAATAAAGAAATAGATAGATGGATAGATAGATAGAGAACTCTGAACTCTAGAGCAGAGAATAGAACTTGGATTGAGAGTCAGGAGATCTTAGATAAATCAAGATGTATGACATGAAGTAAGCCACTTTTCCCTTATGGGCCTCATTTACAGAATGAGGAAATTGGGTTAATATTCCTTCTAGCTCTTATTTCATACTCTCTCTTCTATATCCTACATCTTCATTACAGTCTAACATAGTCTTTTTAAAGTCCTACCTACCTTCTCTACCCCAACTCCCCAATCCTCTCTACCAACATGTCCCTTTTGAAACAACTGTCATCAATGACATGGGTCATCATTCCCCTCTAGGTTTGCCCTGGCCAATTAAAAAATGCAAAGATGTAGTGCAGTTTCCTCCTTCAACTATATCCCAACTCTTGCCTTCTCGCCACTGTTCCCCTCCTCCTCTCCACATTCAAATTAAAATGTAGTGATTATATATCTCATTCAGAAAATGACTTAATAAATGAATACATTTTAAAATATTAAAGATGATTAGGCTTAATGTATTATACCTCTCAGGGGGTATTATCACTTTAACAGGGAACAATTCCTCAACAACTCAAAGCAATTCATTTCAAATGATGGAATTTCAGGCATCTTTAACTAGCTGTTTGGGGACAGGGAGAAGTTTTCCATATTTCCTAGAAAATTAAGTTACATATGTGGTTGCCTGAGTGGCACCATGGTATAGGAATGGAGAACCAGCCTCTAGTCAAGAAGACAGGTTCAGGCTGTGCATTTACCTGATACAGATTGTGTGATCCTGGGCAAGTCGCTTAACTTCTCACTGTTCCCAGAAGCTCAATACGTACACAAATTAAAGAGCATGTGCTGAGCTGGATTGGTGGAGGTAGTTTCCTTATCATAAGTTCCTTGCACCAATGAAAAGCTCATGTATAGTACAAAAAAAAAATGTCTACCTAGGTTGGGAAGACCATCAAGTCTCTTTCTGATTCTCCTTCTTGTCTTTTCTTTGACCTATATTTGATGTGGGACATTGTCACTAAGTGTAGCAGTGAAATGAAAAGAATCTGAAATCAGTTTAGAATGGTCCATTATTCAGAGTTACCTCTAGGCTATCAGGAGGAGGACTTGAAGAGGGCCACAGGGTCAAATGAAAAAAGCAACAAGAGAGAGCCTTGAATTGAGGCATGGGGATATACTAAGGAAGTAACAAATTATATTTGTATAGTGTTTTTCTTAAGCGATTTGGCAGCTCTCTGTTCACAGTGGTATGTCTACTACCCTAACAGTGTAGCCTCTCATTCTTTGTGGTACTTGTCTATATCTTTCCTTAGGTACTTAAATCTTTATGCTTTCTAAAGTTATTACGTATGTGTTAGTCAATTAGGTTTTTAAAGGCATATAGTGCTGTATAAATGAACTTCATTATTACAAGGATAGAATTGAGATAATTACAAATTGCATTTATAAAGCATTTTATAATTTAGAAGGCGCTTTATACCCACAATCTCCTAATAACAACCCTACAAAGTCAACAGTAAACTTAAAGGGTGTTGCAAAATTCTTAGCAGACTTTTGTGATACTGTATTACTCCAATTTTAAAGGTGAATCAGGGATGCAGCATAACATAGTGAATGAAGAGCTGGCCATGGTGTCAGGAAAACCTGGGTTCAAGTCCCTCCTCAGACACACATTGCTTGTGTGACCCTGAATAAATCACTTGATATCTCATTGCTTGAGGCCAGTAGTATCAAACTCATGTAGGAAAAAAAATACCTTGCAACACAGATAACTGCAAATTAACATTATCTATGTTGCATTGTATTTTATTTATTTTTTAAAAACATTTCCCAATTACATTTTAGTCTTGTTCTGACAGCATTAGGGAGATTTGACACCTCTGCTCTAGGAAACATCTTAAGAATATCACTTATGTAGAAGATACTGATCTCCATTGGTAAAGAGAGTTTCTCTACCTGGAAATTTCTTACACCAAAAAAATCACAGGGTCAGTTCCTATCCCTACCTTCTATAGATGCGGAAATAGATTCCAAGAGATTAATGGATTGCCCAGGGTCATAATGTAAGTAAAGGGAAGCCCTTGAACTTGAACTCAGGTCTTTTGACTCTAGTGTTCTTTTTATTCTATCACACCAAAATCGAGGTGCTATGTCAAATTTTCATTATAATAGCCACACTTTTGATATATATGAGTGCTTGTCCTAGTTGAAGAAAATTTGAGTTCAAATCTGGATGCAGTCACCTACTAGCTATGTGACCCTGGGCAAATCACTTCTTTTTTATTTGCCTCAGTTGACTCAGCTGTAAGAGAGGTATGATAATAGCATCTATTAATCATGGCTGTGAGGTGATAAGTGTAAAGTTCTCTGTAAACCTTAATATACTCTATAAATTCTAATTATTATTTATATATTAAGGTAGTAGTTTGATTTTTAGGAACTAAAAAAAGTTAAACATACATTATGTCTTCTGTTATCATTTCCATTTGGAGAACAAGTCCTTATTTTTCCAATATGCATCTGATATTTTCATGGCATCTGACAAATTCTAATAACAATTTGCTTGGTCCATATAATACAGGTTCTCTCTCATTGACCTGTGAAGATTCTCTGGAAATTGGGCCACAACTGAACACTTGAATAAGTATCTTTTTTTTGGTGGGGAGGCAGCAGGGGTGGAGGTTTACTTGAAGTAGTCTTTCATTCTTCAATTAAGTGGAATATGATGAAGTTGAAGATGAGCCCAGTGAAGTTCATGACCCCCCTGAATAACTGGAAGTAACTTCTGAGATTTTCTACAAAAGCAAGTAACAGGGCAAAGAGATCAGCAGGGTTTAGACACATTCAAGGTGAATATACAGGACTTGTGCAAAATAAAATAAAATAAAATAAAGCATTTAAGCAGCAAGATACGGTGACTGACTGAGAAAGCAGAGAGTCCAACAAACGATTAAAGATTCTCACTGGTAAGATTGTCGAATGGCTGAAGAAGCTCCTCTAGTGACAATGGGAACAGATGGAAGAAAAGGTAGAAAAGCTGAAAACATCAAACCTCATATCAGAAGAAACCTGCTTCCCAGTGGCCATTCTCTGATCTTTTCAAAATGTCCTTGGTATCTGCATCATCTTCTATTAAACTATGAGGCGAAGTGCTCTGAAGGCATTAGATGAGGCAGGGGGCTAATAGTCTGGTCTCTCCGTTTTGAAGACTCAGGGTTCTATTTTATTAAGTCCCAGGTGAAAGTAGTTTGGTGTACTCAGACCCCAGAACTATATATGGCCTTTCTCTACTCCAGATTGTCATGAAGTCAGATAAAAATAACCTATCAACAGTAATGTCTGCATTGGGTATCTTTTTGTTAAATGGAGATAAGAATTATGCAAAAGCCACCCATGTTATTTTTATATTTTCATCATTCTGTGTGGCACATACGCCTGAAAAACAAAAAACAGCCATAATTGTTGTCTTTCGAAATTGGAGATTACCTGTTAACAGCAACCAAAAAATATTTAGAGATCTTTATGGCAAATAAATGGTTTGAATATGACATTTTAGAGATTAAGATAAACATACCTGTCACTTTTTAAAGTAGGCTGAAATCTAAAAGGTGATCATCCAGGTGAAACAGGAGTTAGAGGATTTGTCATTATTTCATACCTTTAACCCGATGGTTTCAGATTCTTAGACGCTTTTTTACCAGCAATTTGGGGATGCTGCCACTAGGTGGAAGTAGGATGCTTTTGTCATATGGTCCAAACTATAAATTGCATACTTTGAACTTCAGATAGAGGTTTTCCAAGACCCATAATATGTTTTCTAATCATGTCCACATTTTATTCAAAAGAAAAAAATCCTATTTATTAAAATACTTGAATTCCAATAACGGAATTCTTATAAAGGTTTTTTTTTTTTACATTTTAATGAATCACCCTTAATTGGTTGCCTATCCTAAGAAGATCAGATTTACAGGGGCCATCTAAGTTGAAACTGCACCTGAAAAAGATTCCCATCTACAACATCTTCAGCAAGTGGTCATCTAGCCTTTCCTTGAAGATCTCTAGGGAAGGGAAACCCTAGACCTATCATTTCTCTTATTGCCTCTTGAGGCAGGGCATTTCACTTTTGGATATCTCTAATGACTAGGGAAATTTTCCTTACATCAATCTTAAATATTCTTCCCTGAAACTTCCCCCAACTATTCCCAATTCTGACTTCTGGGGCCAAGCAGAGAAAAAGATCTAATTTTCTTCCTACTTAAAAAAACCTTCAAGTACTTACAGATACATACAAGAGCAATAATAACTAAATTTTGTGGAACAGTCTAATGATATTTGGCATGTTATCTCATTTGTGCTTTGCAATAACTTGAGCTAGGTTCTATAGTTATTATAATATCTATTTTAAAAATGAGGCTTAGGGAGGTTACAACTTGGTCATGTTCACATATTAGTAAATGTCAAAAGGGAGCTTTCCTCAAGTCTAGGTCCAATTCTTTCCTCACCATAGCACACTTCTTCTTCATTGTGTCCTTCCAAAACTTTCTGTTATTTAGTTTACACAACCTTAGGGCTGAAGGAGACCTAAGACATCCTCTAGGTAAATCCCTTGATTAATTGTTTCCTATTAGCAGTCACAGATTATGTGAAAACTCTAGCTTTACTCCGATTTCATTAGAAGGCTATCGTCTTAGGCTAGCTTAATTCTATTTTGAGTCTATGTCAAAGCAAGAAGCTCTGAGTGGTGGCTAATGTTGGATCTGGACTCAGGAAGACCTAAGTGTAAAACCCACCTTAAAAAAGTTTATTACCTGTATGACCCTGGGCACATCATTTAACCTCTCTCAAACTCAATGTCCTCATCTGTAAAATGGGGTTAATAACAGCATCTATCATATAGGCTTGTTGTGAGAACCAAATGAAATAATATATGTAAAGTGCTTTGCAAAATTTAAAGTATTATCGTTATTCTGATCCCCTTGAAATAAAATATTTTCTGGCATAGGACTCCACAAATGTAAATCCATTTGTTATCAAAAACTCCAATAGCTTCTCTCAGCTGATAGCTATTGTACTTCAGCTCAGGCAATCATTCTTAAAATTGTTCTCTTACAGTGTTAAGGAAATATTTTCTCCACCAATTAATTATCTGACTACTTGTACTCCTCAACCAGTTATCAGCCCCATTAGCCTGTTAAAGGCTAGTCCACTTTTTGCTTAAGTATCTTTGCCAACAGCATTCACTAGACCACCTGATACACAGAACTCCATTAAATAAACACACAAATTTGCTAGAAAAGGGGGTATTTAATGAGGACGAATAAACACATGGATTAGAGGAGAAAATTCCCACCTCAATGCAAATACACAAAGATGTAAAAAATAACTTCTACATAAAGAGAAGAAACTAGATATGAGAATGGAGACAGAGATGAAGAGGGAGACTGGAACTAACCATATCATCTATTAGAAATAGTAACTTATCTAATATCATCATTAGGTAGGCCATGGTTTACTAGAGCAGAGAGGAGCAAACTGGAGGGTTCCAGCTGGGCCAAAGATGGCCTACCCCAACCTGTCCTTCCCCTGTTTTTGTATTGTCTGCATGCTAAATGTAAAACCATCTTTAACTGATAGGCTCTACAAAAACTGGAGGCAGGTTCGATTTGGCCCTCAGATTGTAATTTTGCCAATGCTTGGTCTAGAGAGAGAAATATTGCCTAGTATTTGCAACAAATCATTTCACCTGCTTCTACAAAGAATTAAGCAATCAACAAATATTTATTAAGTATTTACTATGGATTGGATATTGTGTTTACCATTGTGATTGATACCTCTCTTTGGTGATCTCAATGATAGGAATATTCCTTCCAGCTATGCAGATTGTAACCCATCTCTGACTTCTTATACTATATGACTCTTTTCCCCTGTCCTCCCATAAATCCTCTACAGGAGATCCTTCACTACTGAAACGCTTTGGTAGATTTCTTAGCATTGTGTGACCAAGGCCTGTTTGTACCATTAACCCCCAAATCTTCCTAAGACAATTAATTTTCTCCCTTTAGACATCAGCATCTAGAAACATTCCATTCAAGGAGAATGGCAGCCTTATTTAACTGCCTGTCTGGGTAGATTACACTGGTAGTCTAATACAGAAGCGTCGAACATGAGGCCCACAATACTCCTTTAGATTAAAATTTAATTGGGAAATATTTAACAAAATCATTCAAAATACAAAAGAACATAGGTAATAATGCTTAAATGTGTTTCTTTTAAGTCAAGGAGCCAGAGTCCTTACTTACGGGTTTGGTAAACCATGTTTCTATTTGAAACACTGGTCTGCCATGTCTAGGAATTCTGACAGTAATCTAAGTGAAGAAGTATTAGTCTAACATGAAAGAGACTGGAATATTGGAAGCAGTCAGCTACACTTCAGAAGAGGTAGGGTCTAGGAATACCTCTGATAGTAAACAACTGTGAAAACTTGATTAAATCACCTAATCTTAGACTTCGTTTCTTCAGCTATGAAATGATGGTCCTAGATTACATGACCTCTAAAGTCTTTTGGGATTAGATGTCCTCTGGAATTCTTATGACCAAAATAACTTAGAGCACTTTGCTTCTTTAGATAAGATTATTAATAAAGTTGGGCAGCAAGGTGGTGCCGTGGATAGAGCGCCAAACCTGGAGTTAAGACTCCTTTTCCTGAGTTCAGATCTGGACTGACCCTCACTAGCTGTGTGACCCTGGATAAGACCTTTAACCCTGTTTACTTTAGCCTTCTCATCTGTAAAATGATCTGGAGAAGGAAATGGCAAACCACTCCATATATTTGCCCAAACATACCCCAAATGGGGTCATGCAGAGTCAGACACAACTGAAAATGACTGAACAATAACAATAAATTTGGTCTTGGTATTATTCCACTGATATTTATAAGGTAGCATTTATAGTATTTATGTAAGAGTATACATAATATATGTATCATCTTAAGAAACAGTGTTGTGTAGTACATAGAGAACTGGGCTTGGAGTGGGGAAGTCAAATTAAGTCAACTAGCAATTAGTAAGTACTTACTATGTGCCAGACACTGCTAAGCACTAGGAATACATAGAAAGGCAATGGCATGTAAATGAGATGTATGTAGGAAAGTATCTCAGAGAAAAGGCATTAGCATTAAGAGGTATTTACTTCTTAAAAAAGGTGGGACTTTAGCTGATACTTCCCTTTGAGATTATCTACAATTTATACTGTATGTGGAACTTGTTTTTTCACAATTGATTTTATGTTATCTCCCCCATTAGACTGTGAGCTCCTTCAGAGCAGGGACTGTCTTTAGTCTTTCTCTGTATCCGCAATGCTTTTAGCGTGGAAACAGGCACAGAATAGGCATCTCATAAAATGTTTGTTGACTGACTGATTGACTTACATGAAGGAAGCTAGGTTAAAGTGTTGCCTCTGTCATATATTGACTGAGTGACCCTGGGTAAGTTATTTAACCTCACAGTGCTCTAGGCACCTGTCTAATACTATATGTTGCAGGGAAGGTGCTGGACCTGTCTTGGCAGACATTGCTTTCTCACCAGGAAGTTTCTTACACTAATGAAATAATAGGTCTAGTCCCTATCCCTGTCCCTATGTAGAATATTAACATACTAAAAAATTTTTTGCACATCACTCACATGCCAGTCAATACAGAAACATATAATAATTACTTGATCATAGATCATTGAACAATTGAAAGCGAAAGACTAATAAAACTAAAAATTATTAGATGAGCCATAAACCAATATCAAAAGAAATAAAACCCTCAGTAAATAATAATTCTTCTTCGACACCAAGAATATTTTGTTATTTTACATTCCTTTTAAAGGAGCTATTTTTCATTCATATCACTAGTGTAAATTATGCACAGCAGACTTATTCATTTAATAGGTTCAGGTCAGAGAGTGATTGTATTTCAGCAGTTGGTGCTCAGGGATTTTGTAATTTATGAGGTTTATTAATTTAGCAGATATTTGTTTAAGATGCCACTATCCCTTCAACAAATACTTGCAATAAAAAACTCCTAGCCAAAACAGCATAATTCCAAAGAAACTTTAGTACTAAGAAGATGTTCAAATTCTACAAAATCATCCAAGTCCCATAAAATTTTGCCTGGAGGAAAATGGCAACAAAGAGAAGTTAAAAAAAAAAGCCATTTGTTCCCTTTGTGAGTGCAAAAGAGGGTAGGTGGGAGATTGAAAGTTAAGTGCTAAGGGACTATGCCTTATTGTTCCCCTTCAGATTCGGTAGGGAGTGAAAATTAAAGAAACAGGCAAATGCCCATAGAAGAAGCACTTACTGAACAGGTCCTCTAAAGGGGGTCATCTCCTCAAACCCTTACAAAGGGCTTTTGAATTGGCCTCTCACCTCTTTGATCACATTATAAGCTAAAAGAGAGCAGAAAGAACAAGCGAGTACCCTTGCTAATGCAAAATGGGAGAAGGAGTGCTGAACACCAGTTCACTTAGAGAAAGAAAGGAGCATCAGGAAACTTGGCTTGGTACCAAGAGCTTTGGGCTGTGGCTGCTATTAACTACAGGTTTAAAACACCCATCAGCTCAGGGGGAAGCTAAGTCCAAGGAGCCTGTGAGCTGGAGGAAGTTAAGAGGTGTCAAAGGGAGGAAGGGGACAGGCACAGTAATTAAAGGCATAAATAGGTTAAAATCTTTTAAAACCATTGCTTTAAGACTTTAACGGCAGAAATAAGGAAATGGGAACATATAACTTGAAAAATAATCCTTGGAGTTACCTTATAACTGCCATGTAGTAATTGAAGAGTCATCATACAAAAGGATAGGTTTAGACAATTGAACCCTAAAGGCAAGAAGTGGAAGTTGGAGAAGATACAGACTTGAGATAGCTGTAAAGGAAAACTTCCTAACATTTAGAACTATCCAAAAATTAAATGGGAAATCAGAATGAGTAGGTTGCCTCTTACTAGAAGTCTTCAGAGAAGGACTAGATGATCACTGTGAAATATAAAGGAGACTTTTGTTCAGGCATGAGCTGGACTGGCATAATACCTAGCACATAGTGGTTAAAAAAGGCTTGTTGACTAGGTGACTTTTGAGGTCTGTTCCAAATGGAATATGGTAAAGGTTCTGTAACAGACCCTGTGGAAGAATTCAAACATGAATAATACAGCCTTATTCATATGCAGTCACCCTACAACATTTCTCTACTCTTGGAGCCTCCTCCCATTGGTGACTTATTCTTGGGGCCTCCATTTTGGGAAGTGGCCCATGCAGGTCATCATTCATTTCCCTCTAGGTTCTTTGTGACTTTCTGGACTGTATTACCAAGTCTGAACGTGAGTACTTTCTCCCTTCTCCTTTTCTGCTCTTTTCTGCTTGGTTTTTTAGTCAGAATTTTCCTTGAGAGCAAAGACAATCTTTCTTTTTGTTTGTATAACTCAAACCACAAAGCCCATCAGTATGAGACTCTTCTCATTGGTGGAGATCAATGCTCCATGCCTACTTGTGGGGCAAAGTGGAATTGATGAGAGTGACAGAGGATATCTGGGGTTCTAGCTTCAAGAGAAAAGAACTGTGATGTCAACCTCTCTTCAAATCATTGAAGGGAGAGAAAGCCTTTGGAAAGAGGCAGACAGGAGAGTGCTGGCAGTCTCTATCATGTTACTATCCTCAGTTTGATATACTAAAGACTTTGGGAATTTTTCCTTTGTGTGAGATATGGGACTTTTCTACTTAAGCTATCTCATTTCTAATGAGAAATTGCCTTCAGTCTCTACTGTCTGATATTTATTCTTATATGTACACTTTCTATGATTTCTGTTTTGCTTTTGATTTGGATAAATGAGTTTCTTTGCTTTTTGCTATATGTACTCATTGTAGAACTGATATTTGGTGAGAATGGAGTCAAGCCTTGGATTTGAAGCTCAGGTTTCCCCTTTCCCCATTCATGAATATTAATCAGAAGTTTAGCTTGAATCTTAAAGTTACTTACTCTAGACCAACAATATTTAAGGGAGTAGATAACTATAACTCTAAACTAGTACCCCCTCTTTCTTTGAGGAGAGCCTCTGGCTCTAACCTCTTTTTCACCTTCCCTGAAAGTATCCCTTGGTGAAGGGTAAGGGGAGGCAACACTAGAGGTATTTATTTTTTACCTCCCTGCAAGACACACACATGATACTCCTTGCCACATGTGGATGACAGTGACATTACACTTGAATTTTTATCTTCAGAGTTTAGCACAGTTCTAGGCACAGTGTAAGCACTTAATCAATGCTTGTTGCCTTGCCTTGTCTCTTACTAAATGCTTGTTTCTGATTAACTGACTAAAGGAACCCTTTAATTCATTAATTCTGAAAACAGTTTACCTTGGCATAATACTCTTCTCACCTCACATCACCACTTATTATTCTACTTCATGTTAATATGCTGAACTCATAATTCCTTAGAGGTTAAACCTACCTTTCATTTTAAATGAGAAACTCCCTCATTCTTTATTATCATATTAGCCATAGTTCACTGTATTCCTCAAAAATTAATTTAGTTAAATGTTATAACATTGAAATATAACATTTAAACCCCACAATCATTCTCATTCATTTAATAAGCATTTATTAAATACCTACTATGTGTGAGGCAGTGGAATTTTTTCAACTGCAAATGTGATTTAACCATCCTCCTTCCTCCTCATCCTGCCTTTTTTTTTTTTTTTACTGGCTGGCCTTCTTAAATGTTCCCTAGAAAATTCAAGTATGCTTTTCTGAAAAACTTAACAATCAGATAAAACTGTCCTGATTGATGATTCAGAACCATGATTTCCCCACCAAACCAAAGAATGCCTTTCTCATTATCTCCAGTCTCGTCAGTGAAGGCTGGCCTCATCTTCAGGTAAATGCACTCCGTCCCTTATCTTCTGAAATCAGTTATACACTTTCCTCCAGCAAACCCTGGGCTGTAATTGACAAGGTCCCTAGTTACCTTTTTGATTTCCTTGTGAAATGTAACTGGGATCCCTTCAGCTTTAAAGAAATAAGAATGAGGTAATTCCTTTATTTTTTATTTCTTTTGTCATACTCAACCTGAAAAATAAAATTTCATTTGTCTTAGTGTCAAGATGTGATGAAGCAGCAAGTTGCAATTCTATTTTTGCAAAGCAGACGTTGCAAGCTCATTAGAATATGAGAGCTAAAATAGAATTTAGTCCTTCTCTTTTATGGGATCATAGGTTTTTAGGCCTACAAGAGACTTTAGAGATTTAGTCTAATAGTGTCAGTCTCAAACAGAAACAGGGACCATAATATAAGGATATCTGCTAGTGCTTATTGATTTAGAAAACTACATATTAACATTACCTATGTTCAATTGTATTTTTATTTGTTTTTTTTTTTAAGTGTTTCCCAATTATATTTTTACCTGTTCAAGCCTCCTTGAGAATGGTAGCAATAAGCCTTGCAGAGCTGCATGTTTGACACCTCTGATCTAGTCCAACACTCTGCCTTTGCAGATGAAGAAGCCAGGGACTAAGGAAATTAAATGACTTGTCCAAGGTCAGTGGCGGAGCTAGGATATGAACTCAGGTCCTGTGACTCTGAGGTTCCCTCCTTCAACTTCCTTGCTTTTTTATACTTGCACAATACTCGATTTTAATATTTCAGAGGAGGAAACTAAGCCTCAGAAAAAATAATTAGCCAAACAGCTGTCTAATTGCAAAAGTGGTACCAGACTATAAATTGCCTGGTTCTCAGTCCAATGGTCCTTCTTCTACAGTATGTTCCCTATGTCTTTGGAAGAGGAAATTGGGGCATCAGAAAGCAAGATGATGGCAAATTGGCAGGGATGCTTGGTCATAAGGTTATTTATTTATTAAAATTTTATTTCATTTTTAATTTATGGAATAAAACAAGCATTTTCATACCATAGTATAATAAAAAAGATGATTGTACAGGAAAATGCAAATCTATTATATATGACTTCATATCACTTTTAAATATATAATAAAGTTACCGTGTAAATTTCTTTTTTTGCCTTTTTCTTCCTTTCTCCCTCTCCACTAGCCCCAGAGAGGGTTATATCCAAATTAAGTATAAGGGACACGTAAAGAAAGACTATCTGCATTCAGAGAAAGAACTGATAAATAGAAGTATGTATATAATAATTTTATATATACATGCACACACACACACACACACACACACACACACACACACACACACACCTATTTGTGTCAGCATAGCCCTCCCTCACTTAAATCCAACTCACATGCATGTCAGGGCAGCACCTCCCTGATGTCATGGTCCTCTTCAAGAACGAAGGACACACAACAATGGTAGCCATCTCTAAGTTTATTTAGAAGGTGTTTCAGAGATCCAATCACCCAGACTTAGCAACCTTGGTGTAATCCTCAACTCTGCAGAAGCACTCATCCCACATATACAGACCATTGTTGAATCTTGTCATTTTTTACTGATGCATATCCTACTCTCTCCACTCACATAGTTGTTGTTGAGTCATTTCAGTAGTGTCTGTCTGTGTGACCCCATTTGGGCTTTTCTTGCCAAAATACTGGTGCAGGTGACTTGCCTAGAGTCACAAAGTTAGTATCTGACACCAGATTTGAACTCAAGAAGAAGCTCTATCCACTGTGCCCCTGAATGGTCACCAGCCTAGTAAATACCCTCATTACCTTTCTCTGGGACTATTGCAATAACCTTCTAATTGGTCTTGATTTATGTCCTTTTCTGCTCCAATTCATCTTCCACTCAGCTGCTGAATTGATTATCGTAAAGTAAAAATCTGACCATGACACCACCCACTCTCCAACTAATAAACTATAGTGTCTCCCTGTTATCCCCATGATCAAACACAAAATCCTGTTTGATATTTAAAACTTTTCACACTCTGGTCTCTTCCTACCTTTTTAGTATTTTATACTTTACTCCACACACTCTATGATCTATCAACATCAGTCTACTTGCTGTTCTCCACATACAATACCCCATTTCCCAACTCCCTGCATTTATACTTGTTGTCTCAACATACTTGGAATTCTCAATCCACTAGTTTCTCTATCTTCCAATTCCATTCTGAACTCAAGAACTAAAATAAACATTTCTATGACGTAGTAGAATAGAAAAAAAGAACAATCGCACAAGAAACTGAAACTCTATTATGTACAACTTGCTATTCCTTTTAAATATATATAAAGTTTTCATGTAACTTTCTTTTTTCCCTTTTTTTCCTTCCCTCTCCCTCTGATGGCTACCATTAAAATATATATATATATATATATGTATACACACTATATATATACATATACATATCTATATGTATATGTAAAATCATTCTGTACATACTTCCATTTATCAGTTCTTTCTCTTGTTGCAGATAGTGTCTTCCTTCATAGGTCCTTTGTAGTTAATTTGGGAATTTATAATAATCAAAACGACTTAGTTGATCAGTTGTTCTTAAAAAAATTTTTCTATATCTGTATACAGTGTTCTCTTGGGTCTGCTCATTTTTCTCTTCCTTATTTCATGCCTGTCTATCCATGTTTTTTTTTTCTTCTGAAATCACTGAGCTAAGACACAGCTCAACTCTCACCTCTGCAGGAAGTCTTTTCTGATCCCTCCTTCCACCCCAGGACTTTTACCCTCTGAGATTTCCTTCCATCTACTTTGTATTATAGGGCAGAAAAATGTACTGCATTCATTTCACATCTTGATAGACTAACAATGTAGAAATCCACCAACAATTAACTTTGTGTCCTAATATTAAAAAAGTTACAACCACCATTAAAGGAGAAGTAAAATTTTAATAAATTATATAGAAAGCCTTGTCCACTGTGGTAAAAATTATTGCTATCTGTGGATAAGAGACAGCTGCAGGCTTGTCTAAATAGTTGTCTCAATTCTGTAGTTTTGTCTAAAAGGAACTTTTTTTAAAAAACTGTAAAAATATTTGATCACCTCTTATTTCAATCTACCATTGAGCAAGGAATAACTTCTCATTCTGATAATAAATCCTGCCAGTTGTAATGCATATGTCCCCCCAGAATACATCTCCCTTTTTCCTTTAGCTAATTTCCCTCTTCCTCTACTTCTTCTTTGGTGAAAAGTTACTTATTTAAGTTGTTGAAGAATGATGCCAAGTGACTATGTTCTAAGTGAACCTGAAAAGTTGTAAAAACTAAATTTGAATCCTAAGAAGCTAAAGCTACTATCAGTGAGAACAGTCTTCCTAAGCATGCTAATGCACTTCTTTTCTTACAGTTTGGCCTCTTATCTTTCACTTACAATTATTAGATCCCCATTTATGACTATACCTCTCTCAGTAGGTCCCATTCTTCTTTGTCCAGAGAATTTTCTAGCAGCAAGTTTATTTACATGTTATCTCCAGGGACTACTTTTGACTTTTTGTAGCTCTAGTGCTTAGTACAGTGCCTGGAACATAATAATGTCTTAGTACATTGCTTGTTGACTTACTCATGAGCCTCTCTGAATTTAATTCAGCTGACCCTTGGATCATGGTCCATCAATCAGCCCAACCTTTCCAAACTGATAAACCCTGATTGAGATTGTGCACAACAGACATAGCCTTTGAAAACCCAGAATCATCTCCATGAAAATAATGAAGTAGAGACTTCCATTACATAAGTCAGAAAATTGATGAGTCATGAACTGGAAAAATGACTTCCTTAACAGTCACCTAGCTAGTTAGTAGCAAGCCAGAATCATAACACAGGTCTCCTTCCCCTCAATTCCAGGCTAGTCTTATTAACATATGGTTGTTTTCCTTGATAATGAGAGATAAAGCTCAACTGCCCACACATTTTCTTAAGCCTGTAATTTGAAAGTAGAAGAAATCTTAAATGTAAAAACTCATCTTTTAATCATTTACTGTCTTTTCCTATGAATATCAAGAAACTGTTAAAAGAAGTGGAAATGTTTTGGGAGATTTAGAATCCACTTAATTTTGCCACTGACTAACACCATCGCTGTTATTTAATGAGAGGGTCTCGCAAAGAGAAATAAAACTTGGCAAAGGTGGTAGCAGACTAGGACTCCACATAATTTCCCCCACTTTTAAGTGAAAATATGAAGGAGAGAAGGGGGAGAGAGAAAGAGACATAGGAAAAGAAAAGAGAAGAGGAACAAGAAAAAGGAGGAGGAGGAGGAAGAAAAAGAAATGATAGGTGTAAATATAGTAAGAAAATATATTATCTAAAACAAATACAAAAATTATTAACATGTCCATTGGCATTAAATATTGAATCAAAAGCTTATGATTAAAAAAGGCTGATCATGCATTGTGTTTATTATAAGTAGGAATAAATATAATACAAATAAAATTAAACATAATTACTTTTACATATCATAGCTACTCTACATCACTTTTGAGGGTTAGGCCTGAAAGAAAACTTATTTGTTCACTCATATTAAAGTCTAACTTGCTGATATGCTTTCTATTGCTAAATTGGAAGTTTCTTAAGCACTAAAAATTGGATGACCTAGTTCTCCTTAGTAATTGAAAGGGATTATTACCCACAATTAGCAAGCAAGCAAGCAATAGTAATAGATAGTTTACTTCTAAAATATTTTGCAAGCAAGCATATTTTTTATATAAAGATAACACATTTGATTGTTGCTTCTTGGTAATTATAATGCATCTTTTCCCTTGGTTCCTCTTGACATATTTTATACCCTAAGATCTTAGTGTAGATGATTACAGATGCTTTTTAGGGGGTGATCATTTAGTATAACATACAGATATATTCCTATAGAATTCTTTTTATATCTAATAATCACATGATTAAGGCCTAGGTAATACCATTCGATATTTTGCCCTTTAAGGCCAAGTGCTGACCTTGGAATGCAACTTGGGAATGTTTTCAAAACAAACGCTAAAATCTTCCTATCTGGTATAGTGCATTATTCTCTTTATAAGACATAATTATTTAACCTTAACAGAAACAATGGTAAAAATTACAAGGCATGGATACTCCCAGCTGCTAGTACTTTCACTTTTTGCTCTCCTTCCTCCCAAAATTGCCTTGTGCGATAGATAGACATGTATTTATGTTTCCCCTGAAAAAAATTTGAGATTTTTGAAAACAAGGACTGTTTTATTTCTACCTCTGTATCCCAGCATCTAGCCCAATGTCTGGTACATAGTAGGTACTTAGTAAATGGTTACTAATTAATATCATGGGGCAGCTACGTGGGATAGTACATAGAATACTGGACTAGGAATCAGGAAAACCTGAGTTCAAATCCAGTCTCAGGCTCTTATTGTGTGACCCTGGGCAAGTCACTTAATCCTGTTGGCCTTAGTTTCCTCATTTGTAAAATGAGCTCAAGAAGTACGAAGTACACATCAAACCACTCCAGAGACTTTTTCAAGAAAATCCCAAATCCCAGGACAGGAAGACAACGTTGAGTATTAATTTGCATCATTGGAGTGGATATCCGGATCAAGAGATTTCAGATCTTTGTAGTATTTGAGTATTTCTCAGGAGTAGGCTATACTTAGTTCACGATGATGCATATTTCTTGAAGAGTTAGACATGACTGTAAACAACTGAACAATGACAAAATTGATTGTACATCTTTCCATTTTGATGTTTATATAATAACTATATATAATGGGTTCATTGGGTTGGGAAGGATCTCCTCCCTTCTCTAAGGGAACACTGGTTATGGGCTAATGCAGACTGAATTCGTGGTCTAATGGAGACAAACTACCAAAGAGAAAAGTCAGTTTCTTCTGCTTTTTGACTCATTATGCTGCCACCCTAGAATTCAGGGACAATCCCTTAATAAAGACAGTTTGGGATCATGTCTAGGATCTCCCCAAAAAGGATTAACAAGATCCCTTCTAGAAGGTACTCACCATTCAAAGTAGATTTGATACAGGACAACTATTGATTAAAAAGTTAACTTGTAAATGTCCTAGCACAGATTTTTGGAGCTCTACACTCAATCTCCTTCCAAGATAATGTCAAATGATTAATATGTCCTACTTGGCTTCAGTTGTGAACACAATGAAATTGAATTAGAAAAAAAAAACACTTGTAAACTCTCCACTTCTAGCATATTTTTTAGAACTAGGTTAGACTCTGGATTAACAAAACTGTATTTCCTGGTTTTTCTGCTCATGCAAACTTTCTTCATCAGCAACTTTCTACAGAAAGACTAATTCTTCCGTTCTTCAGGGTAATTTCAGGCATTTTACTGTGAGCTTGAAATTTCATGGAAATCTTCAGCTGTGTTACCAAGAATCCTATTCTGATGCTAGAGGGAGGGTTTTCCCCCTTTCCTTCTTCTCCTTCTCCTTCTTCTTTTTTGATAGCAGAGCTATTGTTTCACAGTTTAAATAACTCAAGTGAAGAAGTGTGAACACAGCTGCTGGCATTTAAAATCTATCAATAGGTAAATAAGGCAAGAAAAATAGGGAATAAACCTTGTTTTCAGTCTTGATTGCCAAACATCAAACTGGAAAACATTTTAAGAGGAAGACTTGAAAAACTGCTCAGGTTTTGCTAATGAAAAGAAAAACTGGCATATATGTGTGTGTGTATGTGTGTGTGTGTATTATCAAAACATCAAACGTGCTACATAAATCTTGTTTGGACACCTGGATGTTATGTCTTTCAAGTGCCAATGAAAATTGCAAACGTTTATTTAGATGTGCTTGATTCATAGGAGAGTAGGAATTAAATAGTTTTTGCTGTTAAAGAACTGCAATGCTTTAAGTTTCCAAAAGAAATATGCATCATCGTGAACTAAGTATAGCCTACTCCCGAGAAATACTCAAATACTACAAAGATCTAAAATCTCTTGATCTGGATATCCACTCCAATGATGCAAATTAATACTCAACGTTGTCTTCCTGTCCTGGGCAACTCTTGCCCACATCCTCTCCTAAGTTTACCACTGGAGTCTTACCTTAGGTTCCCTGGATTTTGTGAAGGTACCAAAACAGCACATGGGCAGTGTATCAGTTAGTTATTCCTCCCTCTCACCATATGACCATCTCATCTCTTTTGTCACTCCCACATTTCTTTGATGACATCCTTTGCAGTGCTTCTTCATCACTCTTTTTTGGAATGTTTTATAATGGACTAATTCCCACCACATGCCTCTCCATTGCTCTTCTGGGGAGCTTCACCTTAAATTCTCCTAATGATGTAGGGTGCCATGCTTCACAACCATGTGTCATCACCAGAAGAAAATTGGTATTAAAAGCTGGATTTTTGTTACAAAAAAGAAAAGCTTGGAGTCATTAAAATAACTTTTTAACTTTCCAAAGGTAATTCAGCCTTCTCTCCTTCTGTTCAGTTCTTGGTCCAGCTCATTTGTATTGTTGAAGGTATGTGTACTAATGGATGATTTCTATAGGTTTTCAACTGCATATCATAATCTGGCCTATACATATTCTTATAAAAATGATTTTCATTTTTCTGAAATTGAGAAACATCAACAAACACAAACATTTCTGTAAACAAAGAACAACAGAACCTTGCATAGGAAAATATGTCAGTCTCTCTATCTAGATTGTTTACTTTTTAAAAAAGTATATAATAAATTTAATATGTTAGTTTCAAAATTGTCCAATTTGTAACTTCCTCTGAAACTGTTTGGTTCATTTTTATTAATTCTTTTAAATACTTTGTTGACTCTCTTTTTTCCATCTTGTATATCTTTTGGAATCTCTATTACAAATCCTCCTCTAATCAGCTGTACTCTCCCTCCCCCCTCCTTCTTCTCTTCCTCAGTAAAAGAAAAATACCCTTTCCCGGTAACCAGTCCACATAGTCAAGCAAAACAAGGGAACACATTGCTCATATCCAAAGTGTTTCTATCATTCTGAATATCTAGTTCATCACCTCTATCTCAAGAAATAGGAAACAAGTTTAATTATTAATTTCATGGAATCATAGTTGGTTTTGCATTGGTTCAAATTCTCAAGTCTTTCAAAGCTGCTTTTAAAAAAATATTGTAGTTATTTTTTTTATAGATTATTCTCCTGCTTCTTCTGACTTCATTCTTCACCAATTCATGTTAAGTTTTACTAGAATTCTCTATCACACTCATCAGTTCTTATGGTCCAATAATACTCCATTATAGCCATACACCATAATTTGTTTAACCATTCTCCAATTGTTGTGCATTCCATTTCTTTTTATATGACTATTTTGCAGATATGTCCTTTCTTTCTTTTGATTTTTTGAGGATCATGAATAAGTAGTAGTTTCACTAGGTCAAAGAGTCTACATAATTTAGAAACTTTTTGGTTTTAGTTCCAAACTGCTTCCCAAAATGGATGGATTAATTTATAGCTCTACCAACAGTACATTGCTATGTTGGCTGCTTGATATCCCTCCAACAGCCATCATTTTTCTTTTTCATCATCCTGACGATTTGATAGGTACGAGAATAAACCTCAGAGGTTTTTTTAAATTTTGCACTATTAGTATTAGTGATGTGGGGCATTTTAAAAATAACTTGATTATTTATAGTTCTTCCTTTTAGAACTGATTCATCATATCCTTTTATAATTTATCTACTGGGGAATGGCTCTTATTTTTATATATTTGAACATATTCCCTATATTTTGACTTGCAGATTCTTTTTTGAAAGAAACTTGCTATATTTTCCCTAATTGTTTCCTTTATAATTTTAAATTTATTGCTTCTGTGTGTGGAAATGCTTTTCAATTTCATGTAACTAAAATTATAATTTTATCTCCTATTATCTTCCCTATCCCTTGTTTGTTCAAGAACTGTATTAGCATTTGTGAGGCTTATCTTCTTCACTGCTCCTACAGTTTATAAAATGACCTTTTATGTATATTTATTAATTCATCTGAAGCTTATTGTGGCATATGTCATGAGATGTTAGTCTAAAACTAATTTCTGTCAGACCACTTTTTACTTTTTTTCAGCAATTTTTAACAGTTAGTGAGTCCTTATGCAAGAAATCTGGGATTATCAGACACTGTTCTAGTATGTTTGTTTCCTCTTTGCTCTGCTTATTCTTTTGGTATTATTGCCAAAACTAGACAGCATTTCTATAACTATATCAAATTATAGTGGTGATAATGTACAGTCTTGTTTTATCCCTGCTCTTATCTCTATCTTCATTAATGCTTATCTTTGGCATTTCTCCATTATACAGAATACTGGTTTTTAGTTTTAGACATATCATATTGGGAAAGGTTCATTTATTTCTATGTTTTATTGTGTGTATTTTTTTAAAGAAATGAGTATAGTGTTTTATCAGAAACCTTTTCTGACTCTATTGAGATAGTCTTGTTTTTATTATTTTCCTACTAACATGACTTAATATTCAGAGTTTTAATAATAGTGCAACAACCTTATATTCTGATAGAAGCCCAACCTGATTGTAATACAATCTTTTCAATATTTCACTGTAGAGTCTACTAATAATTCACTCAATATTTTTACATCAATATTTATTCATGATGTTGGTTTAAAATTGTCATGCTTTTTTCATTCTCTTGTTTAAGTCTCAAAATCACATTTACATTAGAGGAGAAACAGTATGACCACTTCATTTGAAAAAGTTTATGTAATATTAGAATCAATTGTATTTTGAATCCATCTGGTCTTGAACTTTTTCCACATTTGAGAGTTCACATATAGCTTACTCAATTTCTTTTTTTCTTAGATTGGGTTATTTAAATTCCCTAATTCTTGTTCCATTTGTTTTTTGACATTATCCATTTTTTGAAATTGATTTTGAAATTTGAAAGTATTTTTTGAAAATATCCATTTTATTTATCAGTTTCATCAGCATAAGAGTGAGGAAAGTAGTTTCTAATGTTTTGCTTTATTTTCTCTTCATTTGGGACTTTAACCATGTTTCATGTTACTCATGACTCAACTCATTCTCTGGACTCTCTTCATTTAGGACTTTAACGATGTTTTATGTTACTCATGACTCAACTCATTCTCTGGACTTTTTTTTCTTTCTCCTTGAAAATTGTCTTACCGCTCTGTTAAAAACTTCCACCCTGAGATCCCACTCTCCTGACTGGTGACTCCTTTGCTAGAACTAGGAAACGCTTCAGAGATGCACTTCACCTCATTCATGCCCCAATTCATTGATTGGACTTCGTTTCCTCCTCCTTGACAAATGCCTTATCTTCACATTGTCATCTCCCACCTCCTCTTACTATCTTCTAGCTCTCCTCTTTTATGTGTTGCCTTTCCCATCAGAATATAAGTGCCTTGAGGGTAGGAACTATCAAGTTTGTTTGTATTTTTGTCTATATTAGTTAGTACAGAGTCTAGTTCATAGAAAGCCCTTAGTAATCATTTTATATGTACTCTGTCCTTTTAAATTTTTAAATAGTTATTTGATTTTCTTTTCTTTTAAAATCAAATTGGTTTAAGGTTTTCCTATTTTATTAGTTTTTTTCCTCCAATGAGCAGATCCTGGTTTTATCAGTTACATGGATTTCGCTTTTATATTTGTTAATCTATTTTTTGCTTTTCAGAATTTCTATTTTTGTGCTTACTTGCAGTTTTAATTTATTTTTTTAAAAAATTGTTTAAGTTATATATCCATTTTATTGGATATATTTCCAGTATACCCTTCTCTTTTTGTTGATGGTTGAGTATAGAGACATATAATTTCTCCTAAATACTAACTTATTGCATTCCAAAAGATTTGGTATATTATCTAGTAATATTCTTTGATGAAATTATCTATTATTTGTATGATTTGTTCATTGACTTTCTAATTCTTTAGTGTTAAATTATTTTCTCTACATTTGTTGATTTCTTCAAAGATCCTTCATAGGTTATAATATTTATTATGCTGTGATTAGTAAAGAATACATTTAACACTTCTGTTTTTCTGCATTTGGTTATGAGGTTTTTAAGCACATGTCCAAATTTTGCAAAAGATGTCTTATGAACAATTAAAAAATATTCATATTCTTTCCTCTCTTAAACATCTTTTTTCTTTACTATCCTTTTTTTCTGAGATTATAATTGCTATTCCTAATTTATATTCTATATGAGTCTATATTTCAAAAGGATTTCTTATAAACAATATATTGTTAGATTCTGCTTTCCTATTTTTTTTTTTAAGGAACTAGTAAAGAAGTTGTTTTATTGTTTCTGAAATGTCCTCTAAATACATGAGAATCAAAACCTTGGATTAGGAAAGGCAGAGGTCTACAAAAATTGTAATTGGGGGTAAATTTTACCAATTTCATTCAAAAATAATTATGAGCATATATATGTGTGTGCATGTTTGTGTATACATATATACACATATATGTGTGTATGTATACATGCATGTACAAACACTATGAAATGTTCAGAGATACATTATGATAACTGGTTAAGATTTAATGACAATTGTGAGTTCTGCTTTCTAATCCATTTTGCTATTGTCTTCCATTTTATGGCTGAATTAGTAACATTCATGCTCACAGTTGTCATTAATTGTTTGTTTCTCCCTATCATATCTCTGATAGTTTTTCTTTGTCTCCTGCACCCCACTTTCCAAAGAAGTTGGCAAAAGAGAAGGAAGGATACCTGTAATTGAAGCACTGTTTCTGCTCCATTGCCTCTACCTCTCCTCCTCGCTCTCACCCAAAGCCCATTCTTCTTTTCTCTTTTATCTGCCTGTATAATCCACCCACCAAAATTGAAGGATTTTTTTTTTTGCTTTTTATTTTTCCTTTCGTTACTCTATTCCCCCTTATAATCTCATCCCTCCTCTCTTTCTATCCTCTTTATTGTCTGGGCAGAACCTGTTGGTCTTCATGGTCCTCTAGTGGTCTCATGTCAGAATGCTTTGGACCTCTGCCCTCCTTCTCCTCCCCACCTCCTTGCATCCCAATCAAACTGCTGCTAGTTTCCAGTCTCACATCTACATTAAGTTAGAGCAATAAAAGCACTTTGGATTTCTTATTCCCCTGTAGTTTTCCCAGACAAAACTGCTACATGTTTCAGGTGCCCCTGGAGAGTTTGTGGTTAGAACGTTGGCAGATTATGACTTGTTTTCCTATACATTTTTTTCTGTTTTCCTTCACAGATGGGTCTGGTTTCTAGCTGTCTTTTTGTACCACCCTAGGTTGGATGAAGAAGACTAATATTGCTTTTCTTTGCATTTTTTATCATTTTATGATCTGCTACCTCTTCTAGCTCTTTACTGGAGTTATACGGGAAAGCTAGGCTCCTGACCTTTCGATTTTTTTCTTGTGCGAATAGCCAACTCTTGTGAGTGACTAAAAGTCTCATTTTGGTAACTCTACAGTGTTCCAGGTTAATATATCGATGTAGAGATTGAACTTTAACATGGGTATAAACAACATTGAATTTTGTTTCCAGAACCCAGGTCAATAGAAACTAGAAAACCACTTTTAGCTATAGAGTAGTAGAAATAGAAGAAACTTTAGTGGTTATGTGGTTGAATCCTCTGTTTTCTGGTAAATATCAAAGTCAAAGAACAATAATAGCTTGCATTTCTATAGCACTTTAAGGTTTTTAAAGCATGGTGGCTAATTTAATCCTCACAACAACCCTAGGAGCGAGGTGCTATTAGTATCCTTGTTTTAAAGATGAAGAAACTAAAGGTTGCGGATAAGGGCTGTTGAGTGACTTGCCCATATTCACATATCTCATAAATATCTGAGGCTGGATTTGAACTCAGTTCTTGCTGACCCCAAGTCCACACACTTAACCACTGGTCTACCTAACTGCCTCAGAAGAAGAGAAATCTATTTGGGTTTTGATTTCTAGGGATATACATTTTGTGTACTACCTTGGTATCTTATTTCAGGATTTTTTTTTACCCTAATAATCATTCATTCATGTATATATTCCCTTAAAAATATTAATCAACATATATACTATATATATGGCATTTTATTAAGTGCTAGAGGAGACAAAGTATAGAGCATAATCTCTTGGTCAGCTAGGTACACCAAGGAAAAGTACAAATAACAATCTAAATTAGGATATAATTATGTACTAGGTTCAAATCTTGCCTCTGACACATATTATATGATCTTAGGAAAATTACTTACCCTCCTTGATCTCAGTTTTCTCATCTGTAAAATAAGGAGCTTAGTCTAGATGAACAAACATTGAGGACCCTTCCATTTCCAGCTCTAGGATCCTCTCATCCCAAGTTAATTGGGGAGAAAGTGAACAATAGATAGCTATAATAGAAGGTATGAGATATTTGAAGACAGAAATGTTACTTTCATTTGGATGTGGGATGAATTAGGGAAGGCTTTCAGGTGGAAATGTTCTGTGCTAGAAAGAACATAGGACTTTGAACTTGAACTGTATGCAAATTCTTCTCCTACTTACTGCCTGTGTGACTTTGAACAAGTCACTTAATTTCTTTAACCTTCATTTTCATCTATAAAATGGAGGAATTGGAATATGGGCCCTTCCACTTTGACATCTTATGAAGAGCCATCTGAGTTGGGCTTTGGAAGAAAGGAGAGACTTCAACAAATGGAGATAGTAGGATAAATTCATTCCAATGTGTAAGCAAAGATTGGTGGTGTCAGGGCAGGATAAGAATGGAGTGTGAAGAATAATTTAGTTTGTCTGGAACATGCAAAGTCTTTTTACATCTTGCCTCTTCATACTGTGTGATCGAGCCTTTCCAGCTTACTTACTCATTGCGCACACTACCTTCCATTTTCCCTCTCCATGCTTTTGCACTGACTGCTCCCCAAGCCTGGAATGCATTTTTTCTTCACCTCTGCCTCTTAGAATACCTGATTTTCTTCAAGACTTACTTCAAATGCTACCCTGTATATGAAATCTTTCCTTATTGTCCTCATGCCCTCCCTTCATCTGCTAGTGTACTTCCTCTCCAAACTACTGTGTATTAATTTTGTCTATATTATATATGTCCATGTTGATATACATGCTCCTTAAGGGAAGGGACTATTCTTATATTTATTCTGATATGATGAGCTTAGTACAATGCCTGGCTCATAATTAATACTTTAAAATACTTTTTGGTCGATAGATTGATTATATTTCCACTATCAACAGTAATGCCTGGGACCTACCCCTTTAATCAACAAAAATGTAACACTGAGAGATAACGAAAAAAATCACATTTTCTTTAAATTCCTAACAAGTGAATATTGTAGCAGGGTTTTACAAGACTTATAGATAACTATTGTTCCATTTATGGTCACTGGCATTTGATACTCATAATTCTTGTCTTTGCTTCTCACCTCAAAAATCTGAGTTACACATTTTTCTTCAAGAGTCCCTGGAAATTTTCACCAGGCAAATTTACTTACTCCCTTCTGTAATGAGGCAAGCAAGGCAGTGGGATGGAGATGACTTATTGTATTACATAAAATTTAAATGTTGCTTTTTGGGATTTAAAAAGAAAATGTTCATTGTAGAGATGATGGGCTATAAGCCAAACTTTTATAAAACTTTGATAATGCTTGTAACCATTAAAATGAGCTATTTCAAAACAAAAGAGCCGCACTTAGCAGGGTAGAAATGGCTAGAGTAACTGAATGAAACACAATTTTTTTTAATCTGCTATAAGAAAGGAAGCTGTAAAACTGGGGAAATATTATTTTATTTGAGTCAGTACAATGCTTAATAGAAGCGGGAGTTACTAGGAAACAATGAGAACTATTTTAAGAACAATGTATCCAAAGGTAGAGAGCTCACCAAATGATCTGTTGGCTTCAAAAATGAAGGAAAAGAAAGTGAAGGCATTGCAACCAAATGTGATAAGAAAGGGGGGAGATGAGTCTAGTTTCATTATTTGTGTGAAAAGCATGGGTTCTAAAATGGCTTTTAGCCTGGCGATTGATAGCATCAGGGGAGATGGAATTCTCTCTTGGACATTTACAGGATTATGGAAACTCAAGGGCTAGAGGGAAGGACTCTAGAGAACATCCAGTCTATTCTGTACCTGAAAGAGAAACCCCTTGACAACAGCTATCCCTGACAAATGATCATCCTGACTTTTTTGAAGACCTTTACTGAGGCAGGCAGAGATAGATAAAGATATTGATGATAGATAGATATAGACATAGATATGAGCCTTTGTTAAGGGATTACTAAATGCCAGACTCTGAGCTAAGGACTGGGGATAAAAATACAAGCAAAATGGAAGAAAATCCCTGCCCCCAAAGGGGTTACATTCTAATATGGAAAGACAATACACAAAAGAGAGATGAAAAGCAGTGAGGTCAAGGAGTCAGACACTGAGCTAGACTAGAAATGAACATGACTGGATGGGAACTTCATCAAATGCAGGTTCAGGGGAAGAAGAGGACACAGGAGTAGAGAGGTTGCCAGAGTGAGAAGGCCATTGGGACACAGGTAGATATACACAATATACTTGCTGTGAGGTCAAATCCAATTTACTAGCTGAATGACTCTGGGAAAGTCATTTTACTTCTTTCAGACTCAGTTTCTTTTACTGTAAAAGGTGATCATCCTCATAGTGTCAGCCTCACAGGGTTGATGTGAGTATCAAATGAAATCATATTTGTAAAGTATTGTGCAAATCTTAAAGCACTCTATAAACATCATTAATGATTGGGAATACCCAACTTTGTAAGGCATTTCATTCCACTTTTCTGGAATTCTAAATAAAGTTTTTCTTACTTTGAGCTGAAATCTGCCCTTCTGCCTCCTACTTCTGCTTTCTTAGATCAAAAAGAGTAAGTCTAATCTGACTTCTACACTATTCCTTCAAATAATTAAAGACAGGTATCTCCAACAACTCCCCCCGACCTTGTTCTTTGCTCTGCCCCTTCTCACTTCCCCCTATTCTCTTTCCCTTACTAAATGTTTCCAGTTCTTTAAACCAACAACCATATATGAACATGAGTCTCTTCATTATCCTGGACATTTAGCCTAAAATGTGTTACCCAGACAAAATACAATATTTGAGGTATGGTCTAATCAGGGCAGAATAGAGCAGAAGGCAGCTAGATGGGATAGTGGAAAAAATGCCAGAACCAGTCAGGAAGACCTGAGTTCAAATGTGGCCTCAGATACTTGCTAGCTGTGTGACCCTGGACAAATCACTTTCTTCAACTCTTCCTAAGATACTGATTTTTATCTGATGATGACTTTGTTCAAAAACTTTTATTGATTTCCCAGTGCCTAGAGGGCAAAATTTAAGCACATTAACCGGACAGTCTAGGTGTTCCCTGATCTGGATCCATATTTTCTTTCCAAAGTTAGACTTTTGTGCTTTCTAGTATGAAGCCTACCTTTCAGCTAGGATAGTTGCCTAAATATTCCCAACTCCAAGAATTTTGCCCATATTGTTTCTCCAACAGAGAGGTGTTTTATTTGTTTTTTTTTGTCAGATTCCTTTAGATGTCTGATAAATGACTCCCCCCATCTCTATCTTTGTGACCCTTCCCACCCCCAGAATGCTTTTGTTGTTGATGTGGTTTTCCTTTTTTTTAAATTACTGAACATAAATACATAATAACAAAAGAAAAAAGAAACATTATAGATTTAAATATTGGAACTTAAATACAAAATAAGAAAAGGGGAAAAAAGCATGTCATGTAAACAGCACAATGTAAGAAGATTCAAAATACATAGCAATAAATTTCCATTTCAAGAAAGCCTATATAATAAATGCTATGCATTGTGTTGAGAGCTATCCATCTTTTTTTTTTTCCTTCCTGGTTAGTTTTCTTTAGTTCTCCGCCATGCACTTTTTACTCCCCTTCCCATTTTCTCCCCCCTCCCCTAGACTACAATTAAGCATGGATATATTTATGTAAAGATATATAGATACATATATACATATATACACATACATCCATACATATATATATATACCATAAACTTTCCCTAATAAATTCTACTTCTGATCTGTTTTAATGCTAATGCATATCAATTGTTTCCTATTCCTCCTAACTCCTCTACTTTACTTCTACCCACTACCTTGCTCTCCTATTATTTAACCTAACTCCAAGGATCCTCATCCTCCTATTCACATAAATCAAAACACCCTTTTGTACCCACCTTCAACTTATTTCCTCATCCTCCCCTCTAGACCTTCCTGTATCCTCTCCCTTTTTCCTATTCCCTTAGCATTTTATTTCTATCTAAATTTAGACTTCTATACTCTTCTAGATATATATGTATTGTTCCCTCTTGAACCCATTTCTGATGAAAGTAGGTTTCCAGAACTAAAGACCCTCTTCCCCAATTTAATTCCTTTGTCAGTTCTTTCTCTCATACCTCATTTGTATAAAATAATTACTCTTTTCACATGTTCCTAAATGGTTTTGCTTTTTAAAGCCATATCATACTCATGCCCACCCCAATCTTTCTTATGGACTACCCAGTTACTGAAAACAATCTTAGGCATAGTTTTTACATTTTACATACATAAAAAGTAAACAATCTGTCCTTATTGAGTCCCCTTATAATTAATCTTTGGTATGTCCCTTATATTTCTCTTGGTTTTTATATGTCAAATCTTCTTTTTAGTTCAGGTTTCTTTCTAACAAAGTCCTGAAAGTCTGACAGTTCATTAAATGTCTATTTTTTTCCATTCAAGATTATACTTAACTTTCCTGGATATGATATTTTTGGCTGCATCTCCAGCTTTTTTGCTCTTGGATACATAGTGTTCCAAGACCTCTGATCTTGTAGTATCACTGCTCCTAGGTCTTATGTGATTCTAATTGTGGCACCACTATATGTAAATTGTTGTTTGTAATATTTTATCCTTGAGTTGGGGATTTTTGTCCTTTGGCTATATCATTCCTATGGGTTTTCCTCATAGAATCTCTTTCAGGTGGTGATTGGTGGATTTTATTTCTATTTCTACTTTCCTCTCTTGTTCTAATGTTTCAGGACAATTTTCTCTATTTCTTTATTATTGTATCAAGATTCTTTTTTATTCTATTCTCTCTCTCCTTTCACTTTGTCTCTCTTCAAAAGTATTTTGCTTCTGTCTACCCCTTCTCCCACTCTGCCCCCCTTTTCTTATCCCCTTCACCTCCTACTTTCCTGTAGGGTAAGATAGAATTCTATATACCTAGTTGCCTTTGTATGTTATTTCCAATTTGAGTCAATTCTGATGAGAGTAAAGTTCACTCACTCCCACTTCCCTACTCTTTCCCTTCACTGTAAAAGCTTTTTCTTGCCTCTTCTACGTGAGATAATTTATCCCATTTTACCTCTTTCTTTCTCTTCCTATACATTCTTCTCTCACCTCTTAATTTCATGTTTTAGATATCATCCCTTCATATTCAACTCATACCTATGCCATCTGTCTATATATATATATACATATATATATATATATGTATTCCTTTTAACTACCCTGATAATGACAAAGGTTTTATGATTTACAAATACCATTCAGGAATGTAAACAGTTTAACCTTAAGTTCCTCATGATTTTTCTTTCCTGTTTACCCTTTTATGCTTCTCTTGAGTGTTGCATTTGAAAGTCAAATTTTCTGTTCAGCTCTGGTCTTTTCATCAAGAATGCTTCAAAGTCTTCTATCTCATTTGAGTGTCCATTATTCCCCCAGAAGGATTATACTCAGTTTTGCTGGGTAGGTGGTTCTTGGTTGTAATCCTAACTACTTTGCCCTCCAGAATGTCATATTCCAAGCCCTCTGATCCTTTGATATAGAAGCTGCTAAATCTTGTGTTATCTTGACTGTGACTCCACAATACTTGAATTGTTTTTTTCTGGGTGTTTGCAAAATTTTCTTCTTGACCTGGAAACTCTGGAATTCGGCTATAATATTCCTGGCAGTTTTCTTTTTGGGATCTCATTCAGGAGATGATTGGTGGATTCTTTTCATTTCTAGTTGACCTTTTGGTTCTAGAATATTAGGGAAGTTATCCTTTATAATTTCTTGAAAGATGATATCTAGGCTCTCTTTTTTTGGGTCATGGTTTTCAGGTAGTCCAAAAATAACTTAAATTATCTCTCCTGGATCTATTTTCCAGGCCAGTGGTTTTTTCAGTGAGATATTTAACATTGTTTTCTATTTTTCATTCTTTTGGTTTTGTTTTTATTGCTTCTTGGTTTCTCATAAAGTCATTAGCTTCCATCTTCTCCATTCTAATTTTTAGGCAATTATTTTTTTCAATGAGCTTTTGAAACTCCTTTTCCATTTGGCCAATCCTGCTTTGTAAAGCATTCTTCTCCTCATGAATTTTTTGGACCTCTTTTGCCATTTTGCTTAGTCTGTTTTTTAAGCTGTTATTTTCTTCAGTATTTTTTTGTGTTTTCTTCACCAAGCTGTTGACTTATTTCTCATAATTTTCTTGCATCATTTTCATTTCTCTTTCTAATTTTTGCTCTACCTCTCTTATTTGATTTTCAAAATCTTTTTTGAATTCTTCCATGGTCTGAGACCAATTCATATTTTTATTGAAGGCTTTGGATGTAGGATTTGACTTCGCTGTCTTCTGAGTATGAATTTTGATCTTTCTTGTCACCATAACAACTTTCTATAGTCAGAATTTTTTTTCTTTGGTTTGCTCATTTTTCCAGCCTATTACTTCACTTTTAACTGTTTGTTCAAGTGGAGCTCAGCTTCCCTTCCAGGGTGGAGGGTACACTGTCCCAAGCTTCAAGGATTTTGTGTAGTTGTTTTCAGAGATACTTCTAGGGAGTATCTGTTGGCTGAGAGCTCTAGAAGCAGCCCCTGCTGCCACTGCTGCTGCCAATTCAATAACTGTCAAGGCCTGCTTCTGGTTTGCTGGGGTTGGGCTGGTGGTACCTGTGCTGGACTGCATTTTACTCCCACCATGGCATGACAGACCCTTCCTGCTCGCCTTCTATGTTGCCCCTGATGTCTGTAGACTGAGAGTTCCAGAAACTGCCACTACTGCAAGTGATTTAGTTCCCCAATGCCTGCTCTGAGTTCACTGAGGCCCAGTCTTCACTGGCATGGCCTATTGTGAACTGTGTTTCTCTCTCAGCCTGGTGCAACAGACCTCTCCTGCCAACCTTCCAAGTTGTTTTGCATTGGACATTTGTTTCACTCATTCTTTTTATGGGTTCTGCTGGTCTAGAATTTGTTTAGAGTAATTTTTAAAAAGTATTTGGAGGGTTTTAGAGGAGAGTTCAGGCAAGTCCCTATGTTTATTCTGCCATCTTGGCTCCACCCCCATTAGCCTAGGTTTTTTTTTTTTAAAGCATATTACTTGTTTAATCTGTTGCTTTAAAATCACACAGGTACTATTTTAAAACTTGAATCATAATTCCTCTCTTCTACCATAGTCCTATTTCTTCGATATTTTGTGGCAGAGAGATTACCCTAAATTCTAAGAAGCTGCATCTGCAGAATGTATGTTCTAGCAGATCTTTCACTAGCTATTAAGAATAAGTAGAGATGTTCACTAGCAGGCCACCAGGAGATGATGAACATTTTTTTTTTGTCAGAGAAATTCACTACATAATACAATTATCCCTTTCTCATCAAGGGGATTAGGGGCATGGAGCTCCCATGATCTGGAAAATCTGTGTAAAATATTTTGTCCCTCCTTTCATACCAGAGAAGAAGATGCCCAACACTCCTCACTGTCCCAGAGTTAAAAATTTCTGTGGCTGGGCCAGAGGCAGCCTCCCTACCCAGCTAATCCCAGGGCTTGCTGCTTGTTGTTTAAGGGGACATAGGACCTAGACAGGAGGTGCTTATTCTTCACAGGGAACAAACCTTGTCCTGGGACTTCAGAACTTTTCCTTCAGAACTTCTCCAGTTGTCCCAGAAGGACCCCTGTTCTTCCCCTTCTCTTATTTATTTTTACCACTGTTTGCCCTGAAATACTATTTCAATTCTTTTGTGGGGGAAAATCTTGAAAGCTTGGAATTTTACGACCTGTTCCACCATCTTCTCAGAATCCTCTCCCAGAAGAATCCTTTTAAATGCATGAAATAAAATACATAGGATTGAAAAGAAAACCAAATATGTTGAAATATAGAAAAACAAGAATTTCAGTTTTAAAAAAAGTCATGGTTCCTAGATTAAGAACCCCCTTCCCCACTCCAACATAACAATGCCCTTCTCATTTCCTCACGGCTTATCCAAGTCCTTCCCATCCTTCAAAGCACAGATTAGGTTTTACCACCTCCTACAGAAAGTCTTTTCTGGAGTAGTTTCACTTGGGTCTTCATATTGAAGTCCTATAGAATTATGGTCTATAATACTCATTTGATACTTAAACTTAACTGCTATTATTTTGCTGTTGGATTTGTGTATATTATCATGCCCTAATGAGATATTTTGTTTGTATTTTTAAATTTTCATTTATTTATTTTTAGTTTACAACATTCATTTCCACAAGATTTTGAGTTCCAAATTTTCTCCTCATCTTTTCCCTCCTCTACCCCAAGATGGCATGCATTGTGATTACTCCTTCCCCCAGTCTGCCCTCCCTCTTACCATCACCCCCCTCTTATCCCTTTTTCCTTTACTTTCTTGAAGAGCAAGATAGATTTCTATATCCCATTGCCTATATATCTTATTTCCCAGTTGCATATAAAAACAATTTTTTAACATTTGTTTTTAAAACTTTGAGTTCCAAATTCTCTCCCTTCTTCCCTCCCCACCCACACCCATTGAGAAAGCAAGCAATTCAATATAGATTATACATATGTAGCTATGCAAAACACTTCCATAATAGTGATATTGTGAAAGACTAATTATATTTCCCTCTATCCTATCCTGCTCTTTTCTCCTTTGAAACTGTCCCTTTTCTGAAGTGTTTGCTTCTGACTACCCCCTCTCCCAAACTGCCCTCCCTTCTATCATTTCCCCTCCTCTTATCCCCTTACCCCCTACTTTCCTGTAGGGTAAGATATCCAAGTGAGTATGTATGTTATTCCCTCCTTAAGCCAAATCCAATGAGAGTAAGGTTCACTCATTCCTTCTCACCTTCCCCTCTTACCCTCCATTGTGAAACCTTTCTCTTGTCTCTTTTATGTGAGATAATATACCGTATTCTAGCTCTCCCTTTAGACTTCTCCCAATGTATTCCTCTCACCTTAATTTTATTTTTTAGATATTATCCCTTCATATTCAATTCACCCTGTGCCCTCTATCATTTATCTCTCTATCTATCTATCCATCTATCATCTCCTAATACTGATACAGGTCTCATGAGTTACAAATATCATCTTTCTATGTTGAATGTGAACAGTTCAACTTTTAATAAGGCTTTTATGGTTTCTCTTTCCTGTTTATCTTTTCATGCTTCTCTTGATTGTTCTACTTGAAAGTCAAATTTTCTGTTCAGCTTTTTTCATCAATAATGCTTCAAAGTCTTCTGTCTCATTGAGTGTCCATTATTCCCCTTGAAGGACTATACTCAGTTTTACTGGGCAGGTGATTCTTGGTTTTAATCCTAGCTCCTCTGACCTCCATCATATCATATTCCAAGCCCTTCAATCCCTTAGTGTAGCAGCTGCTAGATCTCATGTTATCCTGATTGTATTTCCATAATACTCAAATTGTTTCTTTCTGGCCACTTGCAATATTTTCTCCTTGACCTGGGAACCCTGGAATTTGGCTACAACATCCCTAGGAGTTTTCCTCACCAGAAGTAATCAGTGGTTTCTTTCCATTTTTATTTTACCGTCTTGTTCTAGAATATCTGGGAAGTTTTCCTTGATAATTTCTTGAAAGAGGATATGTAGACTCTTTTTTTGATCATGACTTTCAAGTAATCCAAAAAATTTTAAATTCTCTCTCCTGGATCTATTTTCTAAGTCAGTGTTTTTTCCAATGAGATATTTCACATTGTCTTCTATTTTTTCATTCCTTTGGTTTTGTTTATAATTTCTTGATTACTCATAAAGTTGTTAGCTTCCATTTGCTCCATTCTAATTTTGAAGGAATTATTTTCTTCATTGAGCTTTTGAACCTCCTTTTCCATTTGGCCAGTTCTGATTTTTAAGGCATTCTTCTCTTTTTTGGACTTCTTTTGCTATTTGACTTAGTCTATTTTTAAAGGTGTTATTTTCTTTAGTAATTTTTTTCAGGTCTCCTTTAGCAAGCTGTTGACTTAATTTTCATGATTTTCTTGCATCACTCTCATTTTTCTTCCCAATTTTTCCTCTACTTCTCTTACTTGATTTTCAAAATCCTTTTTGAGCTCTTCCATGGCCTGAGACAAATTCATATTTTTCTTGGAGGCTTTTGATGTAGGAGCTTTTGTTTTGATCTTTGTCACCAAAGTAAGATTCTATAGTCTGAGTTCTTTTATGATGCCATCTTCCCAGCCAAATAGCTGACTTTTTAACTCTCTGCCAAGGTAGAACTCTGCTTCTAGTGGGGGTGGAGGTGGGAATTACTGTCCCAGGCTTCTGGTATTTTGTATCATCTACTTGATGGCCCAATGTCTGTGGATCCGGAGCTCCAGAAACCTACTCTGTGACTGAGCCACCCCACACTGTCCTGGGGCTAGGGCCAGATCTGGCCAAATTGAGCCTCCTCCTTCACCCAGGTCCCACAGAGTTGCCCATGGGTTGAGAAATCTAGAAACTGTCTCAGCTACCAACAATTCAGTCCCTGGAAGGCTGCCCTGGCCATCTGTGCCTGCACAGCCCATGCCACAGTGCTCTCTGCTCCCTGCCCAGTATGATAGACTCTTCATGTTGACCCTCCAGGCTGTCCTCAACTGGGAATTTGTTTCATTCTCTCATAGGTATTTGGAGGTCCCTGAGAGAGAATTCAGGGAAATCCCCTCTTTTGTTCCCCCTAATGAGATTTTAAAGCCCTATAATTTATTTAAGTCATTATGTAAAGTCATATCATTACGTCTTTTGCACATCCCATTGCGTCCTTCATCTATTATGAGGACATGGTTGATGCTGAATAAAACTTTTTGACTGATGGAAAGAGTAATGTATATGATTGTTGATCTTGTGGCTCTATTTGTCATGAAAATGCCTAGCATTAGGTACATAACCCTGCCATATTCCATTATTTTAAGAAAAGTAGTGGAAGTTGCCATGCAAATTAATTTTAATTTTCTTTTCAAAAAATCATATAGTACAATTAGGAGGAAGTAGGTAAAGAACATTGTAAAATTAAGTCAACAACAATAGAATGCCACAGTTTGGAATAAGTTGGATGTTGTTGCCTTAAGGAATTTACATTCTAATAAGAGGAGATCAAGAAGTTAAAATGTGGATTTTCATTGTAGTACAAGGACTGAAAAGAGGGAATCTGGGAGAAAGATACTGCAAACATTGTGTTAGGAGGTGACAGAATAGGTTCAAGGGTGGAGAACCTGCAACCTTGAGGCCATATGTGGCTTTCTCCATCTTTGGGTGAGGCCTTTTGACCACGTTCAAGTTTAATAGAACAAATCCTTTTATTAAGGGGATTTTTTGTGAGAAGTTTGAATTCAAAGGGCCACACTTAAAGACCTAAAGGGTCATGCAGGTTCCCCACCCCTGGGTTAGGCTAATTAGGGAAAGTTGCTTGGGGAAAGGCAGCCTAGTTTAGTCAACATAGAACTAGCTTTGGAATGGAAAAGATCTGAATACAAGTCTCACTTCTCATACACATTTGCTATGTGATCCACAGCAAAGTCACTTGACTTCTTGGTACTCCAGGCAATTCTCTAAGACAAAAAGTTTCAGAGATAGTTCTGACCTGCATTTGTAGGGGATAGTTTTCTCAAGTGGGAGTTTCCTATGTTAGTGAAATCCCAGTTTCATTTCCTATTCTTATTCAAAGAAAGGGAGTGATGCAGTAAGGGAAGAAGGGGTGAAAAGATTTGTCTACCACACTGGGAATATTTTTGCATATTCTAGGGAGCAACAAAAAGAGGACTGGGTGCAAAGAGCTGCAAGAAAGTTGACCTGGCCTTAGCTAAGGACTTAGATTATAGATTTGACTATAGGTGGGGTACAACGGATGGAGATGTGTGAAAACAATACACTTTGACTTGGATAGTGAAATGGTTGAGGCAGCAAGATGAAATACATAGTATTCCTGGTCTTAGAGTAAGAAAGACCTGAGTCTTAATCCTATCACAGGCCCTTACTATCTGTGTGACCTGAGCAAGGCACTTAATTGATTTCAGTCTCAGTTTCCTCATCTGTAAAATGGGTAGGCTCTACCTCATAAGGACAGAGGGTGAGGAACAAATGAGTAAATATATGTAAAAAACTTTGGAAACCTTTCAGCACTATACAAAGTTAACCTTTATTATTGTTGAAGGAATCATGGACAAAACATTTAATTATCTGAAAAATGTTTTGGAATAGTTAGAGGCTATAGAATGGAAAGACAGAATGGTGACTAGAGAAGCCTAGCTATGAACTATCTAGGCCTAGAAAAGAGATTTGGTAGAGTGGTTAGGTTGGAATAGGTAGATGATTCCAACGATTCCATAGAAAAAATAAATGACTACAGTTTGATGTATTGAAGAGAAAGAGGTGAAAAAAATCATCCCAATGTTTTAGTGGCAGTACAGAAATTCTGTCCATGATGACAAGGAATTTAGAGTTCTTAGAAGAATGCAAAACATTTCTATATGTGTCATGATGAGCTTGAGTTGGAAATAGGACATCAAACTAGGAAATCTTAAAGATAGATGAAATATGTCGTTTAGGACTCATTTTCTATTAAACATTGTGTGACTCCCTTAGATATCCTACATATGTTTGTCTCTAGTCTCTGAGCCTTTGCCTAGACTGTTCCCCATACCTAGAATGTATCCCTTATCTTGGCCTTTTAGCATCCCTAGTTTCCTTCAAAGCTCAGCTCAAATACCAATGCCATCTCCTACAAAAGTTTTTCCTGATCATCATTCCCCAGCTGTGTGTCCTGTACCTCAAAACATCTCATATTTTTCTCATATAGACTTATTTTAGTATAATTATATGTGTATAGATTCTTAATGGAAGCCCTATTTCACAGTACCTGGGCATAGTAGGTGGTTCATAAATGCTTGCTGATTGATCTATATATCTATTTTATCTTGTACCTATCCCTTTCTCTCTGCCCACATTTGCTGCCTTCCCAGATCAGGCTCTTGGTACTTTCTGCATGACTGCTGCAGTAGCCTTCTATCTTGTCTCCAGTCCTTTCCTTTTCTCACACAGCTGCCCAATAATCTTTCTAACATACATATTAGGACACTCTCCTGCTCAAAAACTGTAAGTGGCTTCCTGTTTGTCTCTTGGATAACATACAGATTCCTTTGGCTGTTATTTAAATTTCTCCATGATCTGGTTTCAATCTTCCTTTCTAGCTTTATTTCACATTAATCACCTTCATTGTTGCTGTTTGAAGAGGACCAGTGACATCAGTCATCTTGACTTATCCGTGAATTGATTTAAGTGAGACTGAGCTCTATGTATAGTCACCAGCCTCACTCTCTTTTCCAGAATCATAGATGTCCAATGGAAAGGTAAAAGTCAAGATGGCTAGTGATGAACTATGTGGCTTAGCTGAACTGGACAAATCTAGACTTGCTAGCTTCTACATCTATTTATCTATCTATGTTATTTTCTATGTCTGGAAGAATTTCCTTTCTTATCTCCATCTGTTTGAAAATATTTTTCCCTTTCAGGGCTCAGTTCCTTCATTAAGCTTTCCTCAATTCCCTCCCTTCAAAATATTCTCTCATCTCAAATTTTAAAATTTTGAAATTTCAAATTTGAAAATATCTTCTTGTCCTAAGTATCCCTCCCCTCTTCCTGACTTTAAACCACAATTCTTTTTCTCCCTAGGGCCCATCTACAATGCCTTGCATATTAGAGGTGCTTAATTAATATTTTTTGAATTAAATTTGATGCATCAGTACAACATTTATTCATTTGTGATCACAAATACTTCAATAATATGTACTTTATAACAGACTTGAAAGGCATGATATTTATATTGCGTATTATAGTGAGGGAGAATTCATCTACCAGGAAGCACTGGCCAATGCTACTTTAAATGATAGCAAACTTGCCTTTTTTTAGTACAAACCCAAAAGGTGCTATATTGGATTCATGTGCAAAAGCTCTACTGAGCTGCATTGCAACCAATTGGAATATACAGAAAAGAATGCAGAATACTCTACCTGAATACCAGGCTGCTAATTCAAATGAAATTTGCATTAACCTTTGTACTGTTGGGTAACACAAAGATATAGCACAAGAGGTTTGTAGATAGACCAAACCATAAGATTGTTTACCTATGAAAGCTGTTGAACTATTTATTTGATCCACATCATGTATTTTGGAAGCACTGAATAAAAAGCATAATAGACCCTAGGGTGTGTATGTATTCGAAAGAAAGGGACAGACTTGCATTCAAATGAATGGATTTTGTTTAATGTATGTTTTAGAATCATACTTGAAAAGTACTCTATGAAATTTCAATTTTATTTTGCTGGGTCATTTTCACTTAGAACTTAGTAAAAGCTAAACTGCCTAATGAATATTTAGTATACCTTAGACAGTTCTGCTTTTGGAAACCTGAATAAAATTGAAACATCAAAACAAGAAAAATATTATTTTTCAAATTCTCTTTGGTCTTTTCCCTTTGTGCCTCCCAAATAAAGACAGCCTAATAGCTGGAAGTACTGGTATAAAATGAAGAGGGTAATGACTAGAAAAAGATAGGTTATCATGCTGTAATCAATTGTGAGCGCCAATGTAATCATACCCCATAAGAGCTAAGCGCCATCTCTCCCTTTGCCCTTTCCTTGAAATAATGCACACAGAGATTTTTAAGTAATATAAGCTTGAAATAAAAACTGCTAAGTTCAATTATCTCAGCGATGAAGCATTAGAAAGGAAAAATAGATGTTTTTGAATAAGTGATAAGTGAAAATATGACAACAGAATGATATTACAGTGGCAAAATTAATTTACCTCTGATGTGAGGGTAACTTTTTCAACACCAATTGTTAGTGATTTTTTTTTAGTTCAGTTTAGTGAATTATACATTTTTACTGCAGCTGTCTAGTAAATTAAGAAAAATGACAGTCATAATTTTTGAGTTTCTGAGAAGTTATAGATTTTCTATCATTTAAACCATTCCCTCCATGTTTCTTTGTTATAAATTTACTGTTTAATGTCTGTAAAAATATTTGCTAGTTTAAATCTAATGAAATTGTAATTGGACTTGGTAAGAAAATTAATTCCAAAATAATAATCAACTACATTTGTATAGCACTTTAAGGTTTGCTAAACATTTTACATACATTATAGTCTTTCATCAATCCTAGGAAAGTAGATAATATACATGTTAACATGCCCACTTTGTTGACAAGTATACTGAGACTCAGAGATTAAGAGACTTGCCCATGGTAACACAAAGAGTAAGCTTCAGAAACATTTGAGACCAGGGCTTCTGGACTTGAAGAATATCAGTCTATCCATTATCTGTGTCTGCTTCTCAATGTGTGTGTGTATGTGTGTGTGTGTGTGTGTGTGTGTTTCTAGAACATGAGGTAACCAAACTAGGACCAAAGGAATAATTTCTCAAGTAGTATAATTGATATCAATCAGGTTTCTGCATAATACCTATAGTTCATTAAGTGGAACAACAGTATGAATCTATGGTAAATGCAAGATAGTACAACTGGGGTCATTTCCATTGTCAATATTTCTTTCCATACCTCTACAGATCCACCCCAGTCCACAAGAAGACACAGACTTCTCAACTGAACCAATAATTCAATGAAAAATAAACTAGATATAGATAATTCCTTAATCACTTTGAAATAATATAGGGGCTTTGCATCATCAGGTGAAGTCAGATGATGCCAACAGGAAATATCTTGCAATTAGTTGAGAGAATCAAGTACTCCTTTAGACTTTTGTATGGTACTTCAGGTCATTTTGGAAATGCATAGTCTAGAAGTAGAGTTATGGGCAGTCAAATTCAGCAGAGAAGGACCACTGAAACAAAATTATCTTTGGTATAGAAGGAACAGTTTTATCTTCTTTCCTCCATTCCCGAATGACCAGGTAATGGGTGACCAAGTGAACTTTAAAAGTTTGTAAACCTAGAGTTCCTATTGGCATCTGCAGCATTGTCTCTGCATTGGTTGTTGAGAGACACACACAAAAAAAACTAGAAACACTGAGGATTAGTAGGCTCAAGACTTATAGGGGTGCAAACCTTTGGAGCCAGAGGGAACTCCAAATAGGGCTAAATTTATGAGAACTCTACAAAGAAAATAGATTCCTTTGATAACCAGGAAGTATAAGTTTATCTTTTGACCACATGTAGTCTCTAAGTTTGAACTCATATTCCCTAGGATCTTTGTATGTTTACAGGGAAAGAATTCATCCCATAATTTGAAGAGATGTTTCTGCAACAACCATATTTCTTTTGACTGCTTAATAAATGCCTTTCCTTAAAGCTAATTAACTCAGGAACTCAACGGAGAACACACTGGAGGGATCTCTTGAGTGATAGTACTGAGAAACCTAGATCTTCAGAGTTACCCTGAGAACCTTAAAGAGAATACTGATCAGCTGCTTTTTGGGGATACAATCTACCAGTGTGAGTTGGTGTGAGAGAAATAGCCCAGAGATGATGACAAAATCGTACTATATAATTTAATGGTAGCAAGGGTGGGAGGAGGAAGAAAATTAAATTGAGAAAAGATTATAGTTTTATTTTGTAATTTTTTTGAAAGGAGAAAAGGGTGTTAAAGGGTAGATCATTCATATTTACTGTGGCAGTAATGGTGGTCAGAAAGATGATAAGAAGAAATTGTATAATGCCAAACTTATTACTCAGAAGTTTTAGAAAAAAAATTAGTGAGACTCAGAGCCAAGATGGTGGAGAGGAGAAAATACTCATCTGAACTCTCCCAACACTCCTATCAAAACAACTTTAAAATAATACCCCAAATTGAATTCTAGAGTGGCAGAGCCAATAAAAAGTCAGAGTGAGATGTTCTTCCAGCCCAAGACAACTTAACAGGTCAGAAGAGACCTCTGTGACAACTCTGGGAGACTGGCCAAGAAGCCAAGTGATGGAAACATACATTAGTGGTGGGTCAGAGGTTCCCAAAGGGGGTGATACTGTCCAGGGAGGGCAGTAATAGCCTTGGATACAATTGGGAGATGTTGAATAAAACGAAGGGGGCAGTGGAAGCATAAGGAAAAAAGAGAAGATAAGAATATTTTGAGAAAATCATTGTTCCATCTGTTTTGTAACAAAATCATAGTGATTCCATTATTTTCCACGTAAACGAACAATTGTGCGCAGCATTATAATGCTCAGTGGTCAAGTCTGCCAGCAGGGCTTAACAAGCAAGTGTCGGCAGGTGAGCGCGTCATGTATCGTTAGGCAGTGGCAAGAATACATGCATGTAGTGACTTGTTTACAATATGATACTATATGGTTACACAAGGCAATAGTACGTCATCAAAACTTCAAGGCAGGAAAACCCCATGAATTTACAATAAATTATTAAATAAAAGAGGGGTCTCTCTCTCTCTCTCTCTCTCTCTCTCTCTCTCTCTCTATATATATATATATATATATATATATATATATATATATTTGGAAATGATGCATATTTCAAAAAAACATTAAAGGGCTAAAGAAAGTAATTTCCAGAGGGGTACTAAGTAACTTTTTTTGAAAAGGGGGTTGTAGGCTAAATAAATTTGGGAACCTCTAGATTAGATAATGATGAAAAAAGCAGCAACAGTTTTGGGAGCTCTCAAGTCAGAGAAGGTTAAAGGATCTGGCAACTGGTTAGAAAGAGATTATAGACCTCTTGTGCTAACATTGTATGTAAGATCAGATACTGTTTAGTAAATCCATTGCCTATACACACTTCTAGGTCACAGTTCAATGACAGAGATGAGCACATTCAGTCAAGAGGGAGGGGGAGCCCTGAGGAGCAGTATTATTTTCAATAACAAAGATTCAAGGACCTTGAGAAAAAGTAGCACTTTTGACCCTAAGGGAACAGGGTCCCTTCCTAGGTAAGGACCAGAGTGCAGACCAGAAGAGCTGTGACCGTATCTCTCCCCAAAGCACATCACTTGGAAACATGGAAAACTTTCAACCCCTCAGTAGAATCTTAGAAAAGTTAGATATGATAGACTTCTGGAGAAAATTGAATGGGAATAAAAAGGAGTATAAATTTTTCTCAGCTACTAGTCACACCTTTGCAAAAATTGAACATGGGTCAGGTCATACAAACCTCACAACTAAATGCAGAAAAACAGAAATATTAAATGAATCTTTTTTATTGAACTCAATAAAGGACTGTGGAACTATAGATTAAAATTAATTGGAGACTAAATAAGGAAATCCTAAAGAATAAGGTCAAAGAATAAGTCATAGAAAGTCAATAATTTCATTAAAGAGAATTATGAAAATGAGAAAATATTACAAAATTTGAGAGACGCAACTAAAGCAATACTTAGAGCCAAATTTATATCTCTAAATATGAGAAAGAAGGAGAAGAGAGAAAAATCTATGGCTGGGTCATGCAACTACAAAAGTTATAAAGGACAAATTAAAATTAAAATGACTAATTAAACACCAAAATGAAAATCATGAAAATCAAAGGAGAGATTAATAAAACTGAAAGTTAAAAAACACAACAACATTAAATTAATAAATAAAACTAGGAGCTGATTTTATGGGTGGGGGCAATATAATTAATAGATAAACCATTAGTTCATTTGATTAAATAAAAGACAGAAAACCAAATTTCTAGTACCAAAAATGAAAAGGATAAATACACCCTCTAGGAAGATGAAATCAAAACAATTATTTAGAATTATTTTGCCCAGTTAACTAAATGAATTTGATGAATATTTACAAAAAAAATAAACTTCCCAGATTAATAGAAGATAAAATAGAATACTTAAATAACCTATCTTATGAAAAAACATTAAACAAACCATCTATGAGCTCTCTAAGAAAAAAAATCCCTAGGACCAGATGGATTTACAAGTGATACCAACCATTTAAAGAACATTTAATTCCAATACCATATAATCCATCTGAAAAAATAGGTAAAGAAGGAGTCTTACCAAATTCCTTTTATGACACAAATATGATTTTGATATCTAAACTACAGAGAGCAAAAAGAGAAAAAAATCTATAAACCAATCTCCTTAATTAATATTGATGCAAAAAGTTTAAATAAAATACTAGTAAGAAGATTACAGCAATATTTCACTATGACCAGGTGAGATTTATATAAGAAAACTATTTCAGAACCAACTATATCAATAATAAAACCAACAAAAATCATATGATTATATGAATAGAGGAAGAAAAAGCTTTTGACAAAATACAACACCCATTCCTATGATAAGTACTAGAAAGCATAGGAATCAAAGGAGCCTTTCTTAAGGTAATAGGTAGTATCTATCTAAAACCAAGAGCAAACATTTTCTATAACAGAGATTAACTGGAAGTCTTTCCGATAAAATCTTGGGTCAAGCAAGGATGTCCATTATCACCACTATTATTTGATATACTAGCAATACTAGCTATAGCATTAAGATAAGAAAAAGAAATTAAAAGAATAAAAATATGCGATGAGCAAACAAAAGTGTACTCTTTGTAGATGATGTATGCTAAAAAATTAGTTGAAACAATTAAGAACTTCAGCAAAGTTGCAGGATATAAAATAAACCCACATAAATCATCAACATTTCTTTATACTACCAATGAAAACAAGAAGCAACAGAGTGAAAGAGAAATCCCATTTAAAATAATTGCAGACAACTTAAATACCTGGAAATCTACCTGACATGATAAATCCAGGGACTATATGAATACAAGTCCAAAACACTTTTTACACAAATAAATTCAGTTCTAAATAATTAGAGAAATTTTAATTGCTTACAAGTAGGCCAAGCCAATATAATGAAAATGATAATTTTACCCAAGTTAATTTACTTATTCAATGCCATACCAACTAAACTACCAAATAATTATTTTATAAGGCTAGTAAAAAAATACCAAATTCATCTGGATGGATAAAGGCAAATAAAGAATATTAAGGGAATCAATGAAAAAAATGTAAAGGATGGAGGCCTAGCAAGCTATCAAACTATATTACAAAGCAGTAATCATTCAAAATAACCTGGTACAGGCTAAGAAATAGAATAGTAGATCAGTAGAATAGTATAGGTACACAATACACAGTAGCAAATAATTATAGCAATTGGTGTTTGATAAACCCAAAGATCTAAGTTTTTGGGATAAAAACTCACCATTTGACAAAAATTCTGGGAAAACTGGAAAGCAGTTTGGCAGAACTACTTACACACACTATATCAAGATAAGGTCAAAATGCATAAATGATTTAAATAAAAAAGGTGATATAAGTAAATTAAGGGAGCATGGAAACACATTTAATGATCAAAAAAGAGATAGAGAAGATCACTGGAAGTAAAATGGATAATTTTGATTACATGAAATTAAAAAGATTATACACAAAGTTAATAACAATGAAAACAGGAAATGGGAAAACTTTTTGGCAAGTGTCTCTTATAAAGGCCTCATTTCTCAAATATATAAGAAACCAAGTCAAAAAAAATTTTTTAAAAAAAACATCCATTTCACAGTTGTAAATGGTCAAAGGAGATGAACAGGCCGTTTTCAGCAAAAGAAATCAAAGCTATCAATAATCAAATTAAAAAATGCTCTAAATCACTACTGACTAGATAAATGAAAATTAAAACAACTCTGAGGTGCCAACTTACACCTATCAGATTGGCTAATATGACAAAAAAGGAAAATGATAAGTGCTGGAGGCCATGTGGAAAAAATGGGAAATGATCACATGGTAGTCCAACCATTCCGGAGAACAATTTGGAACTTTGCCCATAGGGCTATAAAACTGCATGCCCTTTTAGTTGAACAGTACTGCTACTGAGTCAATATCCCAAAAAGATCAAAAGAAAAAAAAAGATCTATTTACACACAAATATTTATAGCATCTCTTTTTGTGCTGACAAAGAATTGGAAATCAAGGGGATGCCATCATTTGGGGAATAACTGAACAAGTAACGGTATATGATTGTGATGAAATACTGTTGTGCTGTAAAACATGACAAGAAATATAGTTTCTGAAACAAATGGGAAGACTTCTGTGAATTCATGCTAAGTGAAGTAAGCAGAACCAGGAGAATGTTGTACATAGTAACAGTAAATGTTGATGCATAATAACAGCAAATGTAAAGATGATCAACTGTGAAAGACTTAGTTACTCTGATCAATTCCAAAGGATTCATGATGAAAAATGCTACGTATTTCCAAAGAAAAAATGAATAAACTCTAAATGTAGATTGAAGCACAGCATTTTAAAAAATTATTTTGCTTTGTTATATAAAAATATAAAAACAAAGGGAGTGAAGAAGTGCTATTAATTTCCTATTCATTGGGACAAAAATATATTATTTTGGAGATGAGAGGAAGACTGGAGGGGAGGCTACTTATAGGGTTTATGGCCTGGCGCAAATCATATTATTGTGTTTCAAATATCTCACTCTACCTGTCCCCACACCAACATGTTTTAAATTATTGGGGAGAGTTAGGAAAGATCAGTTTAAGATACAGAACTAGAATCAAGGACAGAGTAAGAAAAAGAAAAGAATTTAGTCACAAAAGGCAGCCTAAACCTGTGGATCTAGAAGGGGTGGGAGGATATGTGGCCCAGGCACAATGTATAGACCACTGGGCTGGGAATTAGGAAGGTACGTCTTACTGAGTTCAAACCTGACCTCAGATACTTGCTGGCTTTGTGACCCTGAGCAAATCACTTAACCCTGTTTGTTTCAGTTTCCTTATTTATAAAATGAGCTAGAGATGAAATGGCAAACCAATCCAGTGTCTTTGTCAAGAAAGTTCCCAAGGGGGTCACAGAGTCAGAACACACTGAAATAACTGAATAACAAACAACAACCTCTCCTACTGTCTCTCTCTGTCACTGAGGCAAATACTTCCTTAACTACTGTTCATTCATTCACAAACTTAATTCATTTCCTATTTTATTAAAAAAAAATCAGTTAATAACTTCCTACATACAAGGGATTGATAACTGAGTTGCTGAAAAATTGTGAATGACTGGATTTTTGTAAATTGGATTGTTCTAATGGTGCTGAAAAAGCTCACAATTCCATTCCATTAAAATAAACCATTACTGAGTCCCTAAACTCTAGTTCCAATAAACCTAGCATAAGTTTAATAGTGAAATACCTTCAAGAATTCAATTCAGCAAGCATTTATCAAACTCCTATTTTATGCCAGGTACCATGCTAAGTTCTGGGATTACAAGAGCAAAAATGAAAATTAAAAGCTTTTAACTAATAAAATTACTGGCCAAAAAAAGATCATAAGGATTGTAGAGCTGGAAAGGATCCTAGTATATCACTGAGGGAGAGAGACTGATCTCACACTAAGAGTGAGGAAAGGGCAACCTTAGGGCACATTAGTAACTATGAAATGTGAAAAAGACCCTGCTCTGTCAATGATTTCATATAGCTAGTTCTCTCTATCATGAAGTCACTTTTTTATTCTTTGCCACCTGGTTAACTCTCATGAACTTACAAGTAATTCTGAGTATCTCTTCAACTAGAGAGGTGTTTGGCCATTGCTGTAAATCCTCCATTCTGCATGAATTTTCTCCTAGAGTCCTTCATCCTTGCCTTTAAAGGTTTATTTTATTTTGACTATTACTAGACTATATCAATATGCTAATTGTGATAATATTTCAATTAGCTAATTATTCTTTGCTTTAAAAAAATTGACACTAACTGGACATGTGCCTTTTGTCTAAATATTAGACATTTTTCTGTCTGTAGTTGGAGCACTTAGGTATCCCCATCATATTTGCTTGAGAAAATTCACATTTGCTAATCCAAATAATTTAGCATGGTATTATCCAATTTGCTTTATGAGAGACTAACCAAACACATCTTTGCAAGTGTTAAATTATCCTCTGCTTTTTGGATATTTATCTCTTCATTCCCGAGAGAGAGAGAGAGAGAGAGAGAGAGAGGAGAGAGAGACAGAGAGAGAGAGAGAGGAGAGAGAGAGAGAGGAGAGAGAGAGAGAGAGAGAGAGAGAGAGAGAGAGAGAGAGAGAGAGAGAGAGAGAGAGAGAGAATGAGTGTACTGGAGCACAAATGTTGACTAAGGAAATCTATACCCAGATTTGTCAGGTGTTTTTGTTTTTTTGTTTTTAATGATGCAGGTGCAAAAACAAAGAAGCCAACATAATCCAAAGAACCATGTTAATTTCAGCTCATTTGAAAAGAGAAGGAGATTTAAGTTGTGTGATATTTTATTCATACTTAGTTCACAGTTTAGATTAATAACCTAGGACATTGCTATTTGTACAAAATGTATCCTTCAATTTTTGGCTTTTTTGAATCATGTAAAATGAAAGTTATTTCACAAGCAGTGTTGTCTTTTATAATCTAGAATACAATACACTTTTTTTTCATAAATTTATTTAACTTTTTACATTCATTTTTTCACAAGATTTTGGGTTCCAGAATTTTCTCCCCATTTGTCCCCTCCCCCCTCCCCAATACACTGGACATTCTAATTACCCATATCACCAATCTGCCCTCTCTTCTATCATCCCTCCCTTCCCTTACCCCATCTTCTCTTTTGTCCTGTAGGGCCAGATAACTTTCTATTCCCCATTACTTGTATATCTTATTTCCTAGTAGCAAGAACAATACTCAACAGTTGGTCCTAAAACTTTAAGTTCCAGCTTCTCCCCATCCCTCCCTCCCCACCCATTCCCTATGGGAAGACAGGCAATTCAATATAGGCCATATCTATGTAGTTTTGCAAATGACTTCCATAATAG
>CM053769.1:173810076-173882723 GCA_028658325.1 Potorous gilbertii
CTGGGCATTTTCCCAGACAGTTACTTGACTTCTGAGAGTCCTCTCTACCCCCTGGCCCAGATTCGCCCAGCTAGTGCTTGGGGTCTGAGATTCAAATGCTCCCAGCCAGTTACTTGACTTCTGAGAGTCTGCTCTACCTCAGCCTAGGTCCGCCCAGCTAGTGCTTGGGGTCTGGGATTCAAATGCTGCTCCCCAGCCTCAGGGCTTTTGGCGGCAGGCCTGACCACTATTCAATGGGAGCTTATCTGCTGGTGCTCAGGTGGGGGCAGGGCCACCTCTCAGGCTCAGTTCCCTCAGGGGGTTTATGTAGAGATCTTTTGTAATGGAGCTGCTGCAGAGCTCCTGCCTGCTCTGGGGGCCTCTGGCCACGCTGCCTCTGCCGCAGCGGCCACTGCCGCAGCAGCCGCTTCCCAGGTGTTCCGAGTTCCGGAGACACCCCGCTCCCCTCTCAGCCCGTTTCTCTCACTGACCTGTGAGTCTGTGGGTGGAGGGACCTTCTTGGCCGCCGGAGATTACAGTCCCTGAAGCCTGCTGGGGTCTGCTCGCTCCTCTCAGTGCTCCGCGGCTGGGGCAGGGGAGGGCTGCGCAGGACAGGGCTCCGCTCCTTTCCGGGGCTCGATAGACCCCTGGGGTCGGCTTTTCAGGGCTCTCTGGAACGGAAATCTCCTTCACTGTGTTTCTGCGCGGCTTCCACTGTTCCAGAATTTGTTAGGAGTTCTTTTTACAGGAAATCCATGGGCTGTGGGTTCGGAGCTAGTAAATGAGAGTCTTTCTACTCCGCCATCTTGGCTCCACCCCTCCAATATACTCTTTAATTGAAAGGTTATTCATCAGTAAGTTTCCCTTTAGTTATTCTTGGGGCAAGAAAGGGATGGAGTCAATTTTTGTCACTTTTGAAGGTGAACTGAAATGCAAATAGCTATCACCAAATAGAGTTTAACATTTCTCAAATCAAAATAATCCAAAATTGTTTTGGGATGATTTTTAAGATAACTTAAAATGGTCTAATAAATCAACAGAATAATTTACAAAATTCTTGACTCTAGTATCTTTTTAAGTCATTGCCAAAATGATCATGAAAAATAAAATATTTAAAGCCATATATCTGTGATTTAAAATTTTCTAACCTGCTTGCAGATGCACTAACTTTCTTCCATATTTTTACCATTTCAACTAATTCCAATTATTTTAAATGCACATACACAAACATATTGTATGTAAGGTGAATTTTAGTGTAAATAAGGTGAATTTTAGTGTGTATGAAGTGAATTGTTGTTTTTATTTCCTAGAGTTTAGTTCCCCTGGATCCATAGTCGTAACACTTTCTTATTCTGAGGTATTAGATATGAGTTCCCACAGTCATGGTTCAAAACATCTCCACCACACTTGTGCAGCGTTATATAATGATAAATAACATAAGCATCCACTGTGGCTATGCAGTGAAATACAGGGAGGAGATGATGTAAACTTGTGAGGCTATTGCTGGCAACATGTGTTCTTTGTCTGATACCCTATAAAGCAGGTGGTCAGTGCTCAGTGAATGGGGAACCCTAGGGTTGAATGCACAAATACTGTATGTGCCTCAACTGGCCCCCGTTGACACTTGGGGGAAATCTTAGGGTTGAGTGCATAAGTTGGAATTCTGTGTGTGCCTTTATAGACTCTCATCAAGGCTTGGGGGGAAATCTGTGTTTGCCTCAATGGCCCTCATAGAGGCTTGAGGGGATTTAGGGGAAGCATAAATTGTGCCTGTCTTGATGGACTCCATCCAGACATAGAGGTAATTGCCCTCCCTCCCTTTATTGCCGACCCCTGCAAGAAGGGTAATTAGGGATGGTTGTAAGTTTGAGCTCTCATTATCAGCCAGCAACCTCTCCCGAGAAAACTACACTAAAATAAAGTAAGATTATTAACCCCTTTTTAGTGTCTTTCCTGTCTGACCAAATCAAGAGTGAACCTGTGCTAGCAGTCATTCTGTGTGCCATGTTTGTCTGTCTTACACATACATGCAGACATAGTCCCAGACCCTCATATATGTTTGTGCATGTATATGTAAAGACATCCACATATTATACATGTGTATACATAATTTATATAGACATATATAGTTTTACACTTTTTATTTTGAACTTCAACATCAAAAAGTCCGTGAACATTTTCAAATACACAGCAGAACAAATGCATACAGAAGTTGTATATGTAACCATGAACCTTCACTTTCTACTGCTTGGCTTTTTAAATGGTATATAATGAATTCCACATGCTACTCTCAAAATTGTCCTGATTACATAGTTTCTTTCTGAACTTCCTTCTGTTTTCTACTGTACATTTAAAAATACATTTCTTTGTTTTTCCTATTGCTAACTCTACCTCTCACCAGCAAATTACCCCCTGCCCCATATAAAAATTGAAAGAAAAAAATTCTTATGTTACAGGACTGCAATCTACCACGGTGTTCACCACCTTTCCTCCCTTTCTCATATATAAATTAGGCTAGTTTTCCTCTAAAAGATAGCAGAACTGTTCCTGGTATTTGAATGGCTCAAGGAGAAAGAGCTCAAGCTACACCTCCATTCAGGCAACTTCCTGGTGGCTTCTGGCTGTATTGCCCTGACTTCCTGGTCATCTAAGGACATAACAAGGCTAATCCACATGAAAATGGTACCCTTCAGACTTGGCAGATATACCAAGGTCATATGATTTACCATATCCTGACAGTCTGACTAGATATTTTTCCATATGGAGACAACTAGGACCATGTCTGTCCAACCTAAAAGCTAACAGAGATGGGAAACCTGCAAACTTGAGGCAACATGTGGCCCTCTAGGTCCTCAAGTATGGCCTTTTGACTCAATCCAAACTTCAAGAACAAATCCCTTTAATAAAAGGATTTGTTCTATAAAACTTGAATTTAGTCAAAAGGTCATACCCAAGGATATAGAAGTCCATACCCCTGTCAGTAGCTAGAGTATTTTTGCTTCAGCACATACCAGCACCAGCACTAGGACCCCAGTTCAATCCCAGATAAGCTGCCAGACCCTTATGGCTCCTAACAGCTAAAGCCACCCATCACCCACCCTCTCAACATAGGACTAGACTAGAAGGTTCCCATGGACCTCAGGACGTCAGCACAGCATCAAGTAAATAGTTAGGGGCTTCAGCCCCTGGCACAAGAAACCTGAGACATAGCCCCTTCCATCCTGGGAGTAGAGATCAAATTTAAAAGAAATGAAAAAGGCCAAAAAAAATGAGCAAACAACAACAAAAGAAAAGGAATCTGACCGTAGAAAGTTAGTACGGTGACAGGGAAGACAAAGACACAAACTCAGAATAGGACAACAATGTCAAACACCTATGGGCAAAACCCCAAAGAAAAATGGAAAGTGGACTCAAGCTCAGAAAGAACTTTATGGAAGAGCTCTAAAAGTAGTTTAAAAATCACCTGAGATAGGTAGAAGAAAAATGGGGAAAGAGAATTATTAAAAAAGAATCAACAACCTGAAAAATTGCTTAAAAAGTTGAATTGGCCAAATGGAAAAGAAAGAACAAAAGCTAATTAAGGAAAACTACAACTTAAAAGTTAGAATTGGGCAAGTGGAAGCTAATAACTCTATGAGACATCAAGAATAAATCAATCAAAATCAAAAGAATGAAAAAATGGAGGAAAATGTAAAATACCTCATGAAAAAAATATTGACCTGGAAAATAGATCCAGGAGAGACAATATCAGAATCATTGGATTACCTAAAAGCTATAATAAAAAGGAGGACCTGGACAGCATCTTTCAAGAAATTATAAAGGAAAACTGCATTGATATTCTGGAATCAGAGGGCAAATTAGGCATTGACAGTATCCACCTATCACATAAGGAAAGGGATCTCAAAATAAAAACTTCAAGGAACATTATAGCCAAATTTCAGAACTATCAGGGCAAAGAAAAAATATTGTAAGTGGCCATAAAGAAACAATTCAAATATCAGAGAGTTACAATAAGGATTAGATAGGACTTGATAGCAAAACACTGGTGAGGAGGGAAAGGGTGAAAAAAGAGGGAGAATAAATAGGAGGAAAAATAGGAGCGAGAGAAATACACATTTAGTAATCATAACTGTGAATGTGAATGGGATGAATTCCCTCAGAGCAGAAGCAGATAGCAAATCAAAACCAGAATCCTACAATATGTTATTTACAAGAAACACACTAAAAGCAGAGAGATACACAGAGTAAAAGGCTAGAGCAGTTGAAATAAAAAAAAAAGTAGGGGTAGCAATCTGATCTCAGTCAAAGTAAAAGCAAAAATAGATCTAATTAAAAGAGATAAGGAAGGAAGCTACATATTGCTAAAAGGTACCATAGGAAACGAAGCAATATCAATAACAAACATTTATGCACAAGTGGTATAGCATCCAAATTCTTAAAGGAGAAGTTACGTGAGTTATAGGAGAAAATAGCACAACTGTACCAGTGGGAGGCCTCAACAGTCCCCTCTCAGAGGTCAATAAATTCAATGAAAAAGTAAATGAGAAAGAAACTAAGGAGGTAAATAGAATATTATAAAAGTTAAGTATGACAGACCTTTTGAGAAAACTGAATGGGAACAGAAAAGAATATACATTTTTCTCAGCAGCACATGGTATCTATACAAAAATTGACCAAGTAATAGGGCATTAAGATTGTACACTGTCTTGGGTAGAGAGTGGGGAGTGAGGGGCAAGTGAGGGAGAAGGAAGGGAAAAAAAATCTAAGATATATGGAAATGATTGTCAAACAATGAAAACAAAATAATTTAATTTAAAAAAGCAATAAGGCATTAAAAAACCTCAAAATCAAATGTAAAAAGGCAGTAATAGTAAATGTTTTCTTTTCGGATCATAATTCAATAAAAATTACATTCAACAAAGGGGCAGTGAGAATATGGATTTAAAAAAAGGAAACTAAATAATATAATACTAAGGATTAAGTGGGTCAAAGAACAAATCATAGAAACAATCAGTAATTTAATTAAAGAGAATGACAACAATGATACAACATAACAAAACTTAATGGGATGCAACCAAATCAGCACTTAGGAGAAAATTTATTTCTCTAAGTTCTTACTCAACAAAATGGAAAAAGAATAGAACAATAAATTGGGCATGCAGCTGAAAAAACTAGAAAGAGAATAAAATAAAAATCCCCAGTTGAGCACCAAATTGGAAATCCTGAAAAACAAAGGTGAGATTAATAAGACTGAAAGTTAAAAAAAAAAACACCAAAAACTATTGAGCTAATAAATGCATTTAGGAGCTGGTTTTATGAAGAAAAAAAACCCTAATATGATAGATAAGCAATTGGTTAATTTAATTAAAAAAAGAAAGAAGAAAACCAAATGTACAGTATCAAATGAATGAGGTGATGAAAAGGGTGATATCAACAAGAATGATGAAGAAATTAAAGCAATCATTAGGAAATATTTTGCACAATTATGTGCCAATAAGTCTGACAACCTCAGTGAAATGGATGAATATTTACAAAAAATATAAATTACCTGGATTAACAGATCAGGAAATAGAATGCCTAAATAACTCCACCTTAGAAAAAGAAATTAACCAATTGCTTATCTATCATATTAGGTTTTGTTTTTCTTCATAAGAACCAATAGACTCTGAAAGCAGATCAAAGCATATTTTTTCACTTTATTCTTTTTCATGTTTTTTCCTTTTGATTTGTTTCTTCTTTCACAACTGTGACTAACGTAGAAATAATTTTTACATGATAGTACTTGTATAAATTATATCAAACTGCCTACCATTTTCAGAAGAGGGGGAAGGGAAGTAGGGAGAAAAATTTGGGATTCAAAATTTTGTAAAAATGAATGCTAAAAATTTCCTTGACATATAACTAGGGAAAATAAAATATTAAAAAAAAAAGAGTCAGGAGGGGCAAGCTATGGTTAGTACCAAATACCATCACATATACACAAAGAAATTGGTTACATACCAATAGACAGGATACAAGTGGTTACCAATGTTAAACTCTCCAGATCTCTTTATTTATTACTCAGACTTTGTGTATTTATAAATAGACATCTAAGGCTGTGAGTTTTTATCACTGACTCCATACTCATATTCTGTCTCCTATGAATTACTTGTCCTCTCTATTGATAATTCTTTTCCAGTGCTGTGCCTCCCATTCTCCTGTATCTGGTTTGGCAGATATATGGCTACAGTTTTCTCCTTCCCTATTCATTTTCACTTTAAAGGCCTTTACATCAGATTTTCAAGTCTTCAGGCAAATATATTTTTATTCACTCATATTAGTGCATTCCTGGACAGGAGTACATCATTCTCATATTTTAGATCACAAATGAGAAATCCAAATCACTTTTTCTGATGCCATCTCCTAAACCAGTTTACTTCTTAAATTTGCCTCTTTGCTCTAGATGCACGCTCCACGAAGCTTTCCCTCCTCAATCCCAGACCCACCCTTTCTTGCCTTAATACTTTCACTCCAAAGTGGAATGGCCTCCCCCCACCTCCTATCCCAATCATTTGTAGTCTTTCCTAGACAGCTAGGTGATAACAGTCAATATAGTGCTAGATTTAGTGTCAGGAAGATGAAGGCCTGAGTTCAAATTCTGCCTTGGACACTTACTAGTTGTATAACCCTGAGGAAGTCACTTAACTTCTCTTAGACTCACTTTCCTCATCTATAAAACAAACAATAATAGCACCTATATCACAGAATTGTTGTGAGACTCAGATTGTCATGTATTTAAAGCACTTTACTAACATTAAAGCACAATATAAACGCTAGCTATTAATCTTATTCTTTCAAGGTTCAGCTCACATGCCATCTGTTTCCCAAATTCTTCCACAATGTCCCTAGTTAAAGTTATCCCTCCATTCCTTGATTTTTCATAGACTACTGTCTGGAATTTACCTCTACAAATATTTTACTCTTTCTTATGGGCAGCTAGGTGGTGAAGTGGCTAGAGCACCACTGCAGGAGTCAGGAGGACCTGAGTTCAAATCTCATCTCAGACACTTGACATTCACTAGCTCTGTGACCTTGGGCAAGTCACTTAACCCCAGTTGCCTCATCCTGGGTCATCTCTAGTCATCATGATGAATATCTGGTCACTGGATTCAGATGGCTCTGGAGGAGAAGTGAGGCTGGTGACCTACACAGCCCTCCTTCACTCAAAACAAAGTCAAGTGCAAGTTGTGTCATCATTTCTCTGATGGCACGGTCTTCTTTGACAATGAAGGACAAACACACTCTTCCTTATAGAATGAATGTATTTGCTCTTGTCTTTTCTCATGGAAGAGTGGAAGCCCCTTGAGAGCAGCATTTGAAATATAATTGCTTTTGTAACATCAGCACCACTACCTACTACAATACTTCATGAATAGGAGCTACCTAGTATGTGTTGAATTTGTTGAAAAATAAAATTAATACTATTTTTAGTAGTTACCAGACTCCTGAGAATATTGCCTTAGATCTGACACAATCTTGTATAATACTGAAACTGCCAACTTTAAGTATATAGAAGCCAAAAACATAAGAGAAACCTAATGATATTCTGCTGAAACTGAATCTTACCCTCCACGGCTGGAAGAGTTAGAAAAACAGTCACTGACTCACTGGGAAAGTATCTACTGGGAGCCAAGCATTTGGATCAAAATATCAATCCATTATCTGGATATCTTGAGTCATAGAATAAATTTACAGAATTTTAGATGGTCTTATAAAAAACCCAAATATAACAAGTCCAAAATTCTATCACTGCTCAATTGTCAGTCAAAAATTCATTGTTATGCATGGATATGATGTAATATCAATGCATAATAAACCTTCCTGTCAATCAAAAGTGTTGTTATGTATAGATTTTGTGTCATACACTTTAGACTTTGGATTGAGACATGGGGTATATAGAATTTGCTCTTAAAAAATTAAAAATATGGCTTGGCTAAGGGCAATATTTTTTAATAGAATTGGTCTTTTCCAAAGTATTGAAATGAGAAAAAGAACCCAATATTAGCAAACAAAAGCAACTTTCTAAACCAAGAGATCCATGTTTGGAGGAGGAAAACCTTTACAACATTTTTTTATTGTGGCTATATTTTGTTCATAAACATTTCTATATTAAATCATTTTACTAAAATTATATAATTTGGAAAGAAAACAAGAAATTATATTTAAAATGGATACAGATGTGAATATCATGCTCTATTTTCCATACTTTTGAATAAAATAATGGAGAGATTCTAAAGTAATGGATGCGAAATTTATTTGGAAGAATTAACAAATAACTGGTCCATGAAACTCACTGCTTCAAGAATTAAAAAGCACTATTTGAAAAGTTCAGGGCCCTTGAGCAGAATCTCCTTTTTATACATAAATACAATTGCCTGGTCCAAGAGGGAACTTCTTTCCTATCAAGCAAAAGACCGCCACACTGGTAGAGCTGCACTTGGAGTTCCCTAAATTCTACCTCCAATATCCAATCCCTGACAAAGTAGATGTGATTCCCACTATGATTGCTGGAAGCTATTGGGAAATCAGTATGGTTTCTTTTTTTAAAAGTCAGTAGGACCAACAGTGGAAACCTTGTCCTTCAATGACACACTGGTTATGTATACTTGAGTAGTTTCAAGCATAGACTGTCATTAACTTAGCATTGTAATATTGAGCAAATACTCTGACTGCTCTTGGCCTTCCTTTTCTTTTCTGTAAAATGGGTATAATATTTCCCCTATTTACTTAATAGGACTTGTGGGAGGGGGATTATATATATGAAAGTACTTTATATTTTTCAAAGTAGGCTACAATATATCACAACCAAAATGATGCAATAAAAGCACAAAAGATATTTTTTTAAAAAAATGTGTGAATTAGTCCAAATCCGGCCTCAAACACTTAGGGGTTGTGTTGATGAGGGCTGGAAAGGGGTTGGGATAGATGAAATTCTGAAATCCCCCAACGATCAGAGTACATGGGCAGGTTGTGGGCTGCTTCGAAAAGAATTCATGGACTCAAGCATTCTTGAGGTCAAGGTGGTAAAGATTCATTAGACTTTTCAGTGGGCAAGAGTTCTTAGGGAACCTGCAACCTCAGAGAAGTATAAGTAAAGTTTATGTAGGATATTCTACAGTAGAATATGTGCCAAGTGGGATGACTAGGTGATTTGGGGAGGGATTAGGGAGTGGTTAGTTCTTAAAGGACATTCATTTTTAGGATCTACTGCACAGGTATTTTACCCAGAGTTCATTGGGAAATAGCCCCACGTGGCTACACTGAGGTATGGCTTTAGTCCTAAAATGTCACTGTCAACTAATGGTCAAGATTGACTAAGTTGTACCAGGCTGTTCTCATCAGTGTCTTGTTAGACAAGCCAAACGTAAAGGAGTATACATACATCTAAGTCTATATGATTTGTCAGTGAGTAGTAAATGTCATTATGACCCAGTATACAGTCAGTTCAGCTAGTACACAGTTGGTTCAAACTAATAAATTCTATAAGTGTGGCTGGCTGTTGTATCAGGAAGAGAGATAATGGTTTTTGCTGGGACATGTTGTTTTTGGGCTAGAGAGAAACTGACTGGGATAGCGCTTTGAGGATAGGGAGAAATGTGATTTTTAGAGAGAAATGTGACTTTAGAATTGGGGTTCAAGCACAGGCACCCAAGTACCCCATCAGTATTACCTAAGGAAGTCACTTATCTCTGTCTGCCTCATTTTTCTCAATAGTAGCACCTAACTCCCAGGATTATGAGGATCAAATGAAATATTTCTAAAGTGCTTATAGCAGAATACTTGGTACATAGTAGACTCTTAATAAATTCTAATCTTTTTAATGATTAGAAAAAATGGGCTGCTCATGGAGCAAGAATATGGGATTACCACTGGACAACTAGGGATTCTTACCCTTTTTATGTCAAAGAATCCTTTAGGAATTTGGTTAAATCTATGGATCTCTTCTTACAATGATGCATTTAAGTACAAAAAACAAAAGACAGGATTACAAAGGAAACTAATCATATTGGAATATAATTAGCAGTATGTTAAAACTTTAAAAAAATCAAGTACATATACCCAAGCTTAAGAATTCCTTGCTCTATTGGTATCCACATAATGTGAAGCCAGCTAGAGAAAAGTCAATATGGAAAACACACAACATACACACACACATCTGTATCAGAAGACATGAACAAGTCCTACAGAAAAGATATCAGGAATGGGGTGCAATCTTGTACTATCAGGAGGATCACATACCAGTGAGATCCCAGATCTATTCAAATATTGAAGTATTATTGTTTTTTTACTGTCATGGTAGTGCTATAGGATAATTACTTAACCCAGCGTAGATACATATTCAATTAAAACTCTATGGATGGAAGGATCAGGTGAGGATCTTTTTTCCTTTCTTTTTTTTTTTGAGGATGAGGGAAGACTTGGACATGTTTGTGAACAGTAGGGAAACAGCCAGTAGAGAGGGAGTGATTGAAAATAAGTGAAAGCTGATGTGAAAGAAGGGGCAAACTGTTGGAGGAGATGGGATAGGATGGGATGGGATTGCTTGAGTAGGTAGGGAGTTTGCCTTGGTAAGGAATAAGGTCACTTCATCATGTGAGACAGGGGTAAAAGAGGAGACAAGGGTAAAGGAGGAGAAAGTGGCAGGAGGCATATGAGTGATAAGAAATGAAGAAGAGGGGAGAAGTAGGGAGTCCATGGAGAATTGCCTCTTTATTTTTTCATCTGTAAAATAGAAAGGTATTTATAACCACCCCAAAAACCTTGATTTGATTATCCATATGAGAAAAATAAAGTAGAATTGCCCAGATTATGCTGTGCATTTGGACAGATCATGTAGAGAATTTGTCCAGTTTATATATTTGAAACAGACAGTATAGCTAAATAAAAAGTTGGATTCCAGAGTTGTACAGAAAAGGGAGAGGAGATATATTGCATTTAGAAAATTACAGATCTCCTTTAATCACTTCAAGCTTCATCCAGAAACAAAAACTCATCTTTTTAATACTAAGATATTTCTATATGGTTATCAGATGTGGAACACAATAGATTTCAAGGAATTAAAAATTAATATCACAGACAGGGCAATGGAGAAGTGCATGGTGGTCAGGAGAAGGATGCAACCTGAGGAACTTCAAAGAACAAGAGTGAAGGAAATAAGTCGTGAAGACTGTTGGATTGTACAAGTGCTCCATTGTTATAATAACAGCTAACCTTATATAGTGCTTACTGTGTGAAAGACATGTGCTAAGCACGTCACAATTATCTCATCTGATCCTCACAACCTTGGAGATAGGTGCTATTATAAGGAAACTGAGGGACACAGGGTCACACAGCTAGCATCTGAGGTCATATTTGAACTCAGATCTCTTTGACCCCAAGCCTAGTATCCTATTCATTGTGTCACCTTCATGCCCTGTTATATTTTTGATGTCAACAGTAAATAAAATAGGTGTCCAGCACATTAGTAGAATCTTTGTGGTAAGCATATAAGAGGGCATGCAAAAGAGTTGCACAGGATAGATAATCTAGATGTGAATGGATTGCAATTTGTGTTGTTGAAAAGTATCTCTAATTTGATGAGACCATTAATCTATTTAAATATACTCAGCAGACTGAGTTTAATCAAAAAAATATCCAGGATTTAATCCTATACTTGCCCAGAGAAATAAAAGGTTTTAAGTAAGAAGGTGAAAAGATCAAAGTAGCCACATAGTTAACCTTGATATGTGAAATGGATACCTTCTTATGAAATGATCTATAGGGTGACGTTGTCTACTTCAGGAAAATAAAACGTATTCATTCCTTCTTGTGTTGTGCAGGGATAGTAAGTATCTATTATTGGGAATTACATCTCCCACGACCTACTTCCTCCTTCCCCCACCACCCTTTCGGTTCCCATGTCCACAAATACAGGTGTGATTCATGTGGCTGAGACTTTGTATATCTCTGAGCTACTAAGTAAATGGCACAAAATGAGAAAGACAGACAGACAGATGGACAGAGAGTGATAGGCACAGAGATGGAGACATACAGAGATAGAGATAGGGACACAGTTAGAGACAAACATATAGAGAGGGACAGAGACGGAAAGAGAGATTGAGAAAGACAGAAAATGAGGGAGAGAGAGACAGACAGACAGACAGACACACTTCTAGTAGGATATGTGGAAAAGAGACTGCCATATCAGCATGTTCCTGTGACATCAGAGTAAGGAAAGTGGCATTCCAAGGTTCAGGGAGGAGGTGAGGGTAGTTGTCTCTTTGAGTAGACATGCTGGTGTTGTATGGGTAAAGTTGACTATTTGTTATTTGGCAGTGTCAAATACTTCACTGAACCTTCTCTACACTGCAGCACGATTCTTTCTGAGGATTCCCACCCACCTCACCCCCCAGCTTTTATCCATTATTTGATCAGAGATATGATTGACCCTGATTACCAGAGCGGGAGCAGCTAGCTGGTACAGAAGATACAGCTCTGGGCATGGAGTCAGGAGGATCTGAGCTCAAATCCAGCTTGCTGTGTGACTCTAGGCAAGTCACTTAATCATATTTTCCAGTTACTCATATGTGCAATGAGCTGGAGAGGGAAACTCAAGTATCTTTGCCAAAAAAAACCCCAAATAAGGTGATGGAGAGTCAGACACAGCTGAAAACAACTCAGCAACAATTACCAAAAGGTATGTGTGAAGACTGTCTTCCCTTTTGCTTTGCTAACTTTTAGTCCTAATTAAATATTGTTTTTCTTTTAAAATGCACATTTCCTATATTCTTTCTCTTGCTAAAGAAGTGGAAACTACAGAAGCAGTACTCCGTGTACACTGTAAGAAGCTGCTGCATCGGTTGGCTTTGCTGAAATGTGGTTGTTTTTACCTGAAATGGTTCCATGAGGTGAAAAGAAAATGAGAACAGTATAAAGAACTAAATGGCAACAATAAAACAAGTTCAATTAGTGAATTAAAACCACCTTTATTTCTAAATGACCTTTACTTTTTTAAAACTTCCAAAGATAGGGTTATATGTTCTTTTACAACTCATAGCATCCATGCAAAGTATCTATAATGTGATAGAAAATCAACCAAAAGGACCAAGTCTATTGAATCAAAATCCAGAGTGTAATAATGACAGTCATAAAAATACATTCTCTCCTCGACTCCGAGAACTTACATTACATGTGGAGACTCAGGTAATTGGTACCCAGAAGGGAATATATGTGTTGGCTGAATTGTTCTGAAAATATCACCACCCTGCTGACCAATTCACAGAATGGCATTGATAGCATACTCAGAGGAGGTCACTAAGCTCTACCATGTGGCTAGAGGAAAGATGTTCCAGGAAGAAGGCTAGAGAAATGTGGTGATTTTAAAAGGGCAGAAAGGTAATCAAGAAGGAAAGGTGGACTGTACTCTATGGAGACACCCCTGAGGCCACCCACCACCCAAACCAAACAGCCAAAACAGACTCATCAGGCAAGGGATGGGATTTAGACAATTTAAGACCAATTCACAGATGAGTGCCTCCACAGGAGATACTGTTTAATCCTAAAGATGGGCACTTGTACTATCCTATGGAAGTATGCAACACTATACATCCTCACAGCTCTCAGTCAAAAAATGAAACGTGCTTTAAAATAGGTCAGAGCTGAATGACAGCTCTCAAGAGCTTAACAGTACATGATACATATGACAAAAAATAAGGCTGCTCACAGAAAATTCCAAATACTCTCATTTCTTTTTAAAAGAATTCCATAGCTGAAACGACACTGTAAAGCAATAGGGAATTATACATAATTATGTTTGTTAATTGAAAAAATGTCAGCATATTTTAAAATCTTCTTCACCTTTTATTTACTTATCCATTCATTCAAGTCACTTTGTGCAAAGCACTGTCAGGCAAGATTAGAAATAAGCATAACTCTTAGAATCATAGGATTGCAAATCTACATCTGAAAGGGATCTCAAAGGTCAAGTAGTTCACTGCTCTCCTTTTACAGATAAGGAAACTGAGGGCTGGGAAGATTAGGCAATTTGACTAGGTTTATGATTATTGGTAATAAATACCTGAGCAAGGATGTGTTTGTTTTGTTTGTGACTTCCCAACTAATCTGATCCTAGAAGCATGGATTAAATATGCAAGAGGATCTACTAGGTACTGGTGATGGGAACACCTATGGGAAATCCAAACTCTCTCTGCCTTCAAGACGACAACATTCTATTGGATATTTATTATGCTAGCATGTTATAAAAATGTTCACACAGAAAAACTTTTCCCCCAAGAAAAATTTGTTACTAAGAAAATAGATAACTTATGAGATTAAGTTACTAATAGGCTAAATAACTAATAGACTTTTTAAAATTGAATTATATTTTCCCTCATTTTATTTGGCACATTATTTGATACAGCCACTTTTAATTGTTCACCAAAGTGACACTTGGGAAGGACAGAAGGAGAGGAGGAAATGGCTGAAATTGTGTCACACCTGAGCTTCTCAAGGCTGCTTTTATAGATGTTCATGCTTCTGCACCAATTGATCCAACCTGGATATAATCCTGGGAAATTATCTGCAGAGTAAAATATTTTATGGTGGTGTTTACTATTTTCCTAAGAATTTTTTTTATTCATCTTGTCTAACACTATGCTACCAAGAGCAACTGTTGAATCATATTGGAATTTGACCTTATGTTGTTTATTGGGAAAATGTTAGAATGCGTTAAATGAAGCATTGTTAAGTTTATTATTTTCTCAAATATAATTGAAATGATAAATACCTTTATCTGAATGGCCACCTTGGTACTCTCCCTGTAAATACATACATACTTAAAATATATTGTAGTATTATAGTACATTCTGTGAAGAAAGATAAAGTAATAGATAATTTGTATGCTTTCCAAAAGAAGCAGTTAAAGAGATTGAAAATAGCATTGCTCTATGTGGAAGAGATATAGGAAATCTGGCGTTGGAGTTTTGAAGGATTATAAGAAAATATTATTTTTCATAAATTATATCCTTTGAAGGGAAGCTTTGAGAAATAAGAAAACCTGACCTCCTTTCATATGGAAAGCCACTAATTGATTTCTTTTAGGGCTTTCCTTCCTATCCCAGGAATTATAAGCCCCTCAGTATTACTGCTTTATATTTAACCCAATGCTATTTAGGGGATTTGCATTACATGCATTTTTGATGTTAAGTAATGTTAATATTCAGTAATTAGTTGAAATTTGCCCAAAGTTATCTTTTAAAATTCCTTTATTATGACAAGCTCACAAGACTAAATGTTCACATTTAATTTTATGGTTTAGAAATACTACGATATGCTTTTCACCATTATGGAACTTTATTATTTATTTAGCTCCATATTGTGGAAGGCCCTTCACGTAGAAAGCAGAGAAACTAAACATCCACCTTCAAAGAACTTTCAATGTAAGGCTGAACAATTGCTAGACTTGTGTATACTCTCAAGTAAGTTTCTAGGAGTAGAAATAAGATTAACTTCTAAAACTGATCAATGCATCATCAGCTACCAACTTGCTTGTGGAAGAAGTCTAGATGTGTTCTTTTCAAAAATCTTTTATAAGACTCTGAAATGGTGGACTATGAAATACAGAATTTTTTCCCTATAGAGCTGCCTGTTAAGTTGAAGTACATTTTCTGAATATATGTATATGCATGTTCATACAGTAAAGTCGCTGGTTTATTTAAAGAAGAAATAATGTTTTTTAAATCCTAGAAACAACAAGAATAATTAGATTTTAAAATTTTAACACATTTTAGGTTTGGTTTGATTTTTTCCAAGGTTTTAAAAAAATGTGAATGGGACAGTAGGGGTTGGGAAAATATTCATTTGGCTGCTCAGAGCTGTGGCTGGGTGCTGGGACCCTTCAAACACAGCAGCAGCTGAGCCAGTCTATGACTGCTGTATCCCTTCCAAAAAGTGACTGGCTGGGAAAGGACATTCATGCTCCCAGAATACCTGAGCCAAGAGCAGAAAAGAAGAGGAATTACTGAGGCCCTGCAATTCTTCTCTGTTTTGCTATGTATGTTGTGCATACAGTTTTCAATAGAATAAAAAAATAAAATTGTTAGGAGAATATTATCTTTTATAAGCCCAGTTGTATATTTGCATCATTTCAGGAAGCTACAGAATCTCTGGGTTTTCTATTTTTTAAGTCCCAGGAACTGGGAAAATTTGTCTTTGCCTAAGCTTTTTCAAAGGATTAGGAGTTAGAAATTGTATTTTCTAAAAACCTAACATGCTTTTCAAATATGAGATATGTAAGAAGTTGTGGGGTTAGTTTTTTTTTCTTTTGGAGGGGAGAAGAATGTTGGAATTTAGCTCTCTTCTTTAAGAGAAATGTTTTAGAAAACAAAACATCATAATTTAAAGAAACAATATAGATAACTAAATGACTATCGATCTCCACGTCTAAGAGAAATATTGTAGGAGGGTTAGAATTAGGGAATAGGACCATGATAGCTTTAAGTAAAAGTAGAATTATTCATTGCTATTTAGGTATAGTCACTTAATCCTGTTAGCCTCAGTTTCCTCATCTGTAAAAATAAGCTGAAGAGGGAAATAGCAAACTTTGCCAAGAAAACCCTAAATGGGATCAAAAACTGTTGGACATGACTGAAATGACTGAACGAAGAAAACAAAATTGATTATCATTTGATGGCCATTGCAAAGGACCCTAAAACAGATATCACCACTTATCTATTACACTACTATCTCTTTTATTCCATCTCCAAATCCTTCTTCCAAAAAAAAAATACGAATAATGCAGGGAGAGATAATACATTTTCTATCCTTTATATTTCAGTTGAGAAGTAGTTTGTTAGCTCCCTTTACTATATGACAAGCAGCTGAAATCATTGAGGAAATGAATGCTTTGAAGGGAAGGTAAAATTTTGAGCATGATAAGTCAATCCTGAGAGTGGAGTCACAGTTCGATAGGCTGTCAGAACTCTGATCAATGTGTGGTTGTGGCCTTGGATACTACTCTAATCAATGAGGAAGATGAGGAAAAGAATGTGGGAGTCTGGGACCACTTCACCATTTTTCTTAGAGCGGGCTCCAAATAATGACTATTTCAGGCAGAAACTAGAAAGAAAATTTGGAACCCACCTCTAATGAGTAGGTCACCAAGACATGCTAGAAATGAGAAAGACAATACAATTAGTAGGACCTTTATAATTTCATGCAGAAGTCCATTAGTCCTATCTTTATCTGATTAAGAAAAATTCCTCCCAAACAAATCAGCATATCTTGATGGTAAGAACTATTACATAAAAAAAGTAGAATTATAATCCTGAATATTTTCTCTGATCTTTGGTTCAGATTTCACAAGTATTCATATTTGAGAACATTTTCTAGAAACTGATGACTTGAGTTGTCTTAAATATGTAATGAAGAAGGTAAAAAGAGAAGAGGGTAAAATTTTGATGAGGAAGTTGAGTAGGGCCTTGGTCAAGTAAAAACTGATAGATTTATGTTGAACTATTTATATTCTCTCATCTGATCTTTTTTGTGACCAATGACATTTGTGAGAGAAGGCTGTTTGTGGCTAGGGCCTTTCCTTTATGTCTAATTTCCTATTTCTATAGGAATCATAATCAGATGTATAGCCTAAGCCTTGCTCTAGCCATCTTAACTAAAGGAGCCAGATACAAACTGAAAAATATCCAACCTGATTGTGTGGGATATCTTATCCTTTGGAAGAATCTATTTTAACGAAGCCAGACACATGCATTCCTGAAGGCTTTAAAAATTCATCACAATACAGAATTTCATGTCCTTTGTAATTTCTAATATTCAATACAAATTTAATTTGTATTAACATATGCAATTCTTAATAAGGTAGATGAAAACATATTACCCAGATTACAGCATGAAACTGAATGATCATCGCATCAAATCAATCCGTCAACTTGTATATACATTTGGCTTCCTCAGCTGTTGTATATAGTGGGACCAGAAATACATAGAAGAAAGAGATAGGGCTAGATCATCTTTGAAAAAAAACCATACATTTCTTTCAATGAGAATAAATTTCCTGGCCCTGCATAAATTTGTCACTTTAATAGAAATATTCTCCCAGGGATACCTGGGAATCATGAAGTAGCACCATCTCAAGAGAATTAATATGAAAAAGAAGTAATTAAAAGACACACAGTAGGGACAATTATACCATATAGTGTTACTACTGACAATTTGAGCCCCACAAAAGTCATATAATAAGGATACATATGACTAGAAAGTGAGATGAGCCAGTTAAAAATACCAAGAACAAGAACCAACAGATAAATAGCCCAATTGTACTCCTGTACTCCTAAGGTACGATTTTTTTTTTTTTTAAAGAAAAGCAAATTGGTTTCAGTTCATTGGATAGATGTTCTATCAAAGATTTATGGGAAAATATGAAGAATTACACCTGAGGAGGAATGCAGGGGGACTCTATGTACATCACTAGAAGTATTAACAAATGAAACCATAGATCCATCAAAGCAATAAAAGCAGAATCATTAGAGAGGCTTGAAAAAGATACAAAGTACAATATCTATCTCTTCAGAACCATTAAACCTTAAGGAATGAAGCTCCTGCTATGGATTCATCACATAATATTGAAGGCAAATGAAAAAAAAATAGAATTACTTAATAGAATTCATAAAGAAACTAGGAATGGGAAGGAAACTCCCCCAGTCAATGAAGGTTGGCACCCTCTCTGCAAGTTATAGTCCTAGAGGGTTTCTTCTGTACCTTTATCTTGCTTATAATGTGGTATTTAGGAGAGGAAAAAAAATACAAATCAACACTATTAACAGTAATTGAAAGCTACATTTTTTTTCCTGAGGTGCTGAGGTAAGGGAGGAGAAAAGACAGCAGTATGAAAACTAGGGCCTAGAAATTTCAGTTTTTCATTAAGGTGGGTGGCTTCAATAACAGAAGATCTCATTAAAAAAGTGAATTTTAAGGTAGATTTTGATAAAAAGCATGATAAAAGAATTAGTCTTGGCCAAGGGAAAAAAGAATTTTTCAGCTGTGGAGAGCAGTAGGATTATAGATTTTGTGTATTATAAATTGTGAATTCCTTGAGGCTGTGTATGGTATATAAAAGATTAAATCTTTTTTCATGTGTGTGATACATTTGGCTTCCTCAGCTGTAGGAATTATGGAGAATCTATGATAATCCTAACATAGACAGAGTTTGTGGGGACCTTAAATGTCATCTACTCTAGCCCTCTCATTTTACAGATCAAAATGAGGAGTTACAATGACTTACTTAAGGTAACAGTGTTTTTAAGACACAGAGTGAAGATTCAAAGCCTGATCCTCTGACTTCAAGGCCAGCACCTTTCCCACAGTGCCATTGCCTCCTAACTTAGTTATGGATTGTTGTGGATATTTAATCACATCCAATGATTTAATGCATATATATGTATATATAGTACACAAATATATGTGTGAGTATATATATATTTATATGTGTGTGCTATATATATTGATTTAAAAAGTCCAAGTAAGAGGAATGACTGGAGTAGACAGGCAACAATCTGATCAGTAGGCAGCTGGCCTAATAGGCAATACAACCTAATGGTTGAGCCAGTTCTCTATATAAATGTAAAGTTTATTGAACTTAATCTGTAAAATGCTCTATACCATAATAAACACAATAGAGTAGCATGAACGCATATATATGCACATATATATGAAATGAATGGAGGTGATGATAAAGAAGATAAAAGTTTCAGTGGAAGGTTTTGATGACTTCCAATATTCCTTCCTGATTTTTAAAAAATGAATGGTTGTCTGGTGCCATCAGCATAGTGGTTATCCATAGAAATAGGGTGTATGTGGAGAAGTTTTTAAATAAATGAGGCCATAACCCTAGAATTTTTCTGCCATGTATTAACCTGAACTTTGTCATAAATCCTTCCAGAAGAGGATTTACAAGGATACCTGCATTAATCATAGTAGTGGTCCTTGAAACCTGGTAAACAAACCAAGCTCAACCAGGATAAATAAGTAGAGAATTGTGCAGGAACCTCCTAATTCACACAGGGGCTTTTGGATATTTTAATTTTTTTTTAATTTTAAGTATTTTCTTCAAAGTTTCTAAACGAAAAATACTCGCGGTCAAAATAAAACATTTGCACCACCATCTCCCAGGTTTATGGCATTTATTAGCCAGGCTCCAGTTGCCAATACTGGCAGGAGCTGTCCCTTAGTTCGGTGCTGGTTGAGATATTTTTAATAGCTGTCTTGTTTTTCTCTCCAAGACTGGGAAAACTGTGAAGAAGACGAATGATACAAATATGTTTAATTTTTTAGATAAGCAGGTTTTATTTTGTGGCCTCGGTGGGCGTGTGGGTGCCCCTCGGGCGGGTTGCCATCAGTGGCATTGGGGCTTTCAAAAGAAAGGCAGAACTTTGCCCCTACCGACTGTCCGAAGGTGGAGGCGGCGGCCGCGGCAACTCTGAACTTGGCCGCCCAACGCATAGCAGCACCTGGGAAAGGGATTGGGGATCGGGAACCGCATTTTCCGGGGAGTTTCTCTCCCCGCCACGAAGGAGACTGTAATGAAGTGGGAAAGGGGAAAAAAAAAGGCAAAAAAAACCCTCCTCCTCCTCTTCCAGTCATTGCACCTCAGTCTGAGATTTGGGTGTTATTTTACCTGTATTTATCAAAACCACCACCACCGCCCTCGCCCACCACCCACCAGCCTGTGTGCCCATGCAAAGCAGCTGCCAACACTCCAGAAAGAGTGAAAGAGAGAGCAAAAGAGAGAAAAACAAACAAATAAATAAATAAAAGAGAGAGAGAAAAGAGGGAGAGGGAGAGAGGGAGAGACTGAGACAGAGACAGCTGCAGGTTCAATTAGCTAAACAAAGAAATCATGGCGGATTGTTTACATTTCGCAGACCCAAGGCAGAGTGGATTTCGGAGTCCAAAGATGCCGCGGTCCCCAAAGGAGTTGGCGGACCTGGCCCCCTCACCCTGGTCTGGGTAAGTGATTCCAGAAGAGAGCGGGGTGAGCAGAGCTGCGAAAGCCAGCCTCCCCTCCCCTCCTCTCCTCTCCCCTCCTCCCTTCCCCTGCGCTCCGCTCTCCCCCCGCCCCCCCTTCACCACCTCCCTGGCCCTCGCCGCCCCCTCTCAAGTGACTCCCCCCGCCCCCTCCCCCTGCCCTCGGCGCAGCTGGGCTCCTCTTGGATTGGGGAGCAGCTCTGGCTCGGAGTCTTTTGAAGCAGCTGTGGGGGGAGGGGAATGGGGGGAAGAGGGTGGTTAGGGGCGGCGCAGGGCAGGGGCAGCGACAGGAGGAAGATTGGGGGGTTCCCTTCAGTCTCTATGCCTCCCACCCCTCCCCCGCCCTGAGGTTGAGCCCCCTTCTAGGCACATGGAGGCCCCTATTTGCGCTCTTTGCCTGCTTCTCTTGCTCTGCCTCTCCAGGTGGAGAGAGCAGGGGAGCTTTAGGTGGGGACATGGTGGCATCCTGGCGAGGAATGGCAGGACAGTGCAACTCGGGGAAGCTGGGATGGGAAGGCTGAAGGATGAGGGCGGGGGTGGAGGTGGGCACAGGGGCATGGGAGACTGCTCCCCTCTTCAGGGTCAAAAGGCCTTGTTCTGATTGGTTGTGTTGTTTCTTCCTGCCCACACTTCCCTCCCCCACTATTCCCCCAAGTACATCTCCTTCTCTCTGGTCAGCAGTGGGGAGGAGGAGACACTTAAGAGGAGGCTCTTTCCAAGAGTGGCCTTGCTCAAACCAGGATCTTTGGGAATATTTTATTTCGGCAATCTACTCCCCTACTTTCCTTGGTGGCACCTTCTTAGCTTAGGACAGAGGGGTTAGGGATAGGGGCAGCTCCCTAACGAACAGCCACAGAGGAGTTTTTGATTCTTGTCGATTTGTGTTCGCGATGACTCAAAGTCACTGAGAGGGAGTAGGCTGCTGAGGAGGGAGACAGCAGTAACGCACCGGGGATGATGTGTCTAATACAACAAAGGAGACCATCTATTTTCCCCAAAGTAGCTGTTCTCTTTGCAGGGAACATACACCCTTTACGTACCCTAGGGAATACAGCTGACGAGTTTCATTTGTAGAGGAGAAAACAAAACCTACCCGAATCTATTCACCTCCAAATAAATGTCTCCTCTCCCTCCTTCTGGCTCCCCTCAGGTGAACATCAGATGTCCTACCAGAAAAGCTTCTATGAACTGGATCCATTTGGTGGCCTGGCCATTACCCTTTTTTTCTCCTCTTTCCCTGCCCCTTTTCTGGTTCAGACTGTTTGATGAGCTTAATACTCTCTTACATCCGAGCCCTGTCTTTCAATTCCACTACTGTTAAGCTTGGAAAGGGGGACATGGCATCTAGCTGACTATGCCCAGTATTAGTTAATACAGGACGACAAGACCAGTTTGTAGATATGCAGCTTTTGTACCAGGCTGATGAAGGACAGGGCAAGGGAAAAAGAATTCCCTCCTTAGAGTCACTGACCTCGGAAGGTTACATTTACCTTATTGATTGACACTAGAGTCTTTACTACAGTGAATTGCTTTATGAAGTATGTAGAAAAATACTGCTATTAAAAGAATTCTCTCCTGTCTCATAATTGCTATTGTAATTATTAAATCATTATTAAATAAGGGTTATTTAAATAAGTTATTTTGTGCCATCTAATTCTTTTTTGCCACTGTGAAGAAAGGCACACCCAGAATATTGTGTGTTCAGCTGTTGTACTCTGTCACCCTCTCCTTCAAAGTAACCAATCCTGGCAAGTCCCATTACTTCTCTGGGCATCAATTTCTTCATTTACAAAATAAGGAGAGAGAACTAAATCAGAGGTTTTTATTTTATTTTATTTTTTTTGTCATAGACCTTTTTGACAGTCCTAAGAATAATGTTTTAAAAAATATAAAATATGTAGCATTACAAAGGAAACAAATTATATTGAAATAGTTATATATGTAATAAACATACATATATCCATATATGTATACATACCCACACACACATATACACATATTTCATGGCCTCTAGGTGAAGAATCCTGAACTAATACTGGAGGTGTTAAACTCCAGGACCAGGAGGCCAGAGTGAAGCCTAAACCAGATTAAAATGTAATTAACAAAATAAATAAAAATACAATATAACCTAGATGTTAATTTGTGTTTTTTTAATTGAACGTATGGTTTGCAGGAATCTCTTTCTTATTTGAGACTGACAGTATTGGATTAGATGATATAGAACTCTCCCTTTTCCATCTCTAATCCTCTGTTATTCTGTGAAGAGTCAAAGTGCCTAGACAAAAATTAAATATCTCTTTCCTTTTAAAGTAATTTTATGTTCTTGTTTCTCTGGGTTTCAGTGTCCTCAACTGTAAAATGAGACAGTTGGAATAGGTTATCCCTTCCAACTCTTAATCTATGATCTTGAGATGTTTCCCAGTCACTCAATGCATAATCATTGACTCAGGGAAGTTAGAACTGGAAGGGTCCTTAAAGATCATATTATCCAAAGTACTAATTTTACAGATGAAGAAACAAAGTCAGAATGGTTTGGTGACTGTTCCAAGGTCACACAGTAGCAAAGCTTTAATTCAAGTCCAGGTCTTCTGGGGACAAATTCAGTATATTTTTCATTTCGTCACACCATATCTTTCATAAAGAAAAATGTATTCTGTGTCATTTCTACAGATGTGGCATTGCAATGTATATATGCACTTCCCAATAATCCATTCACTCTAAGGAAGGAGAGTTGACATGTTTTTCACTGCTGATGTGATTGGCATGGGTACCCAGATATTTGAATTTTTTAGTTCAGACCTGTGATTTCTTCAGTGTGGGTATCTCCTATTGGGGAATCTCTCTCTTAAGTAGATTTACAACCCCTTTATAATTAATAGTCTTAGAGGATTGCTTGAGACTCTTGAAAGACTCTAAGATTTACCATCCCTCAGCTCCTCTGTCAGAGGCAAGACTTGAACGCAGACCTTTATTCTAAAACTGGACCTCTATCTATGTCACGTTTTCTCAACCCTGGACACTTAACTTCACCTTTTTCACCAGCTTGAAATGCTATTATTGGATCCTCCGATAATCCTAGTCATAGTCTCTCTTCCATTTTTTATGTTGATCCTTTTCCCTATAAGATCAGAGATCGTGATCTTAGAAAGACAATGCTAATAGGATCTGACATATAACACTCTGAGGTCTGCAAAACGCTTTGTATACATGACCTTATTTGAACCCCTTTACAAACAACCCTGTTAAGTTCATTTCAGCTATCACCATTTTAGTGACTCAATGTATAAAGTGGCTTGAACAGAAGAAGAAAATTCAGCCTTTGGATAATAAATTTCAAAGCTAAAGACCATCCAGTGACTAACCCATTAAAGATAAACAAATTAGTAATTTCTACCCATGTTGACACTTCTGATCTTAATCTTATAGTTTGATAAAATGATTTCTTTTAACTTCTTTATACCCATAAGATCATTGCTAAACCTGATTGAAAAGTGACAAATCATGCTTATATTTACTCTTTTGTTCCTAAGGTTTATTGCTGTCTTTTAAAACACTCCTTTTAATGTGCTGAGAGCCCTAATGAGAACAATTAAATAAACAAACTATTACCTAGGGAAAAGAAAGGCCAACTCAGACACAATATACAAATGTGCTAATCATTGATGAATTTTACATGGTCAATGGACTAGAGCTGGGACATCCAAAAAGTGTACCAAAAGTAGTATACTCACAGAACAAAGACAGCTAATATGCACATATCTTGGATTCATATTCATGTTCTTCATATTATTAGATACTGCCAATGACACTGTCATCACATGTACACTTGTAAAGTTGTCCCAACTAATATAATTTCACAAAAATGATATTAACAAGTTAAATCTGAGCCCTGCCCTAACGTGGGTAAGGTCAGTATTCCCTGCCGAATGTCTTTTAACAGACCCCTGGGGACCAGCCGAGGTTAATCTTGGATCCCAGTTGCAGTCTTTATTCTTCACTTGGACTGTTAAATTTCACAGAAATGAACAGTTCAATTATAAGGGCCACTGCCCTTATCAGGCTCAGCCTTTGTCTCAATAAGAGACATCAAGTTAATTGTTCCATCTAGCTGCTTCTGGAAAACAATGGTAAAGAAAATAGAAAAAAAATGAGATTAAAATAAACTCTTAGTTCATAAAAAAGAAAATTAAAAAAACTCCCCCAATCCCATAGCTCCACAATTTAAGAAAAAAAGAAACTTTCAGTCTAACCTCAGCAAGTTCAAAGCTACTGACCTTTTGATTGTCCAGGTCTTTCAATATCTTGATTTTGATGGAACAAACATTTATTATCTACCTACTACATGTATGGGATTTTACTAAACACTGCTGGCACAAAAATAAAAATTATATAATATATGGCCTTGGTCAGGTGTTTCAATGCAATAATATGGGTGTACTAGTTAGTTTTGTCCAAAGTAAGGAGTGATGTGGGGTAAAGAAGAATGAAATTCTCTAAATATCGGAAGAGAGAAAGGAAACACTTGTTGCCGGGAAACCGAGAAAGACTATGGAAAGTTGGTGACTCCTTAGCTGTGCCTGGAAGGAAGCTAAGGATGCTAAATTTGGTGATGGGAAGATAGAGGAAGGCACAGTGAGTGGTTTGGTCTAAACTTTATTTCCATTCCTTCCTATTTCTTTTGAAGCCACCAATATTCCAGCCACCTATGTTTGCAGCCTCAGAGTCATTCTTGACTCTTCCTTTTCCCTCCTCACTCACATACAGTTAATAAGTAAATGGTTATTCTTCCCTCACCCCAACACACACCCAGACATATCTTTTATATCTGTTCTCTCCCTCATACTACCTGAACTCTGGACAATTGCAATAGTCTTCCAATTGTTTTCCCTTCTCCCAGTCTCTTAACTCTTCAGTCTATTCTCCATAGAGCTGCCAAACTGATATTCCTAAACAGAAATCTGATCATGTCATTTCCATATTGAAAAATCTTCAGTGGTTCCCTTTTGTTTCTAGGGTAAAATATAAATTTCTTTTTGGCATTGAAAGCTCTCCTCAATATGTCTCCTACCTATGTTTTCAATTTTTTTAATTTTTATTTTTTGTATTATTCCTCCCAACTCACTGCCTGCATCACTCTTACTGGTCAGGCAGTCTCCATACACAAAATGTTGTAACTTGCTTCTTTGCCTTTAAGTAAATGAACTGAACATATGAAGACAAAAATGAAAGTCTCTATACTTATGGTGTTTACAGTCTCCTTGTTGGAGGATAAATACATGTACACAAGTAAGTAAATACAAAATAATTTAAAGAGGGAATGCTAACAAATAGGAGAATTGGAAAATGTCTCATGCAATATGTCACATTTGAATTGTACCTTAGTAGATTGTATGGATTCTATGAGGCCGAGTTGAGGGGTGGGGTGTGGAATTCTAGACGTAAGTGTCTTCATATATTCAGTTCTTGGGACTCAAAAAAAAAAAACCAAAGTCAAGTGCAAGTCATGTCATTATTTCTCTTCTGGCATGGTCTTCTTTGCCAATGAGGGACAAACACACTCTTGGGTCATAGTAGAAGCTTAAAAATGTTTGTTGAATTACATGGTTAAATACATTTGAGGTATAGGGAAATGACCTGAATGCATATGCGGGAGATGGCTTGTCATATCTGGGAAACAACAGGTAATACATTTTGTCTGGAAGGACAGTACTATTAAATAAGACTGGAAAGGTAGATTAAGCCGTATTGTGGGGAGAGGAGTCAAATGCGAGATTGTAGTTTATCCTAGAGGTAAAAAGGAACCACTGAAGGTTTTTTGAGCAGAGTTCTGCCATAATTAGACTGTTTTGGCAGTTTCTCTAAAGGATGTGTTGGAAAGAAGGAGAGTTGGAGGTCATTAGGATAGTTCAGATGAGAGATGAAAAACTGAATTAAGATGTTGATTATACAAGTAGAGAAGAGGAGATGAATTCAGGAGATGCTGAAGAACTAGGTGGGATCACACAACTATTTTGACATAGGGAATTTCAAAGCTATATGAACGGAAAAATTGTGGCATCATTAGCAAAATAGACTTTGCGGGGAGGGATGAGTTTAGGGGGAAGCTCAAGTTCCCCCTTCAGCCCCCAAGTTTAGAAACTTGAGTTCCAAAACTCAACATTTTGAGCATGTTGAGATATCCAGGTGATGTTCACAAGGAAGTTGGAGATACGGAGCTAGAATTCAAGTAAAATTAAGGCTGGATGTAAAGAAGCATCATACATTGATGAAATCACCAAAGTAGAAAGGTGCTGAAGACAGTAATGAGGAGGGAGAGCCAGGCACAGTGAATGACTCAGCCTATATTCTATTTTCTCTCTTCCCTATTTGTTTTGAATGTATCAATATGTATTCTTGACTTCCTTTGATCTCCCTCATCACCTACATCCAGTTGGTGGGGTCTGCAGTTAGAAGGCAAAGTATCAGTGGGAGATGAGGAAGTATATGAAGGGCTATCAGATTATAATTGCTTATGAATCCCTAGGTTCTACTCTAAGATTAGTACCCTAGGACTCGCTTTTGGATCACTTCCACTAGATAAATGGACTCTCTCTTCCCCAGGTATGGATTACAAACTTTCAATTTGGGAAATAGTATCCCAAGAGAATTATAATTTGTAGTTAGAGTTTTAACTAGAGGTTGGGGAGATGATGAGAAATAAAGTTTGGCTTCCGTTTGGCAGCCCACAAATATGTCTTCTCCTTAAATTTGTTGTTAAAGAACTACCTCCCCCTTGCAACATTGTTTTGTCTATAGTTTCATTTTCATAGAACCAATTTATAATGTTGAGTGGGGTATGTGTGTTTGAGTGATTGTAAAATCCGAAGTATGACAGTTTCTCATGGATGTGTGTGTGGGGAGGGTGGGGGGTGGGGAGTCGGGGATAGTTCTGTATTCTGCCTAGTTGATTGGATAGTGTTTATAGGACTGCATTCCTGTTTGTAACTGCTTCCTTGCCTATGGAAAAATGATTATGTTTTTCCTCAAAATGGACTAACAGATCCCTCAGCTGCATGTTTCTGAATCATTCAATGCTCTCTATTTGTAGATCTTCAATTAAGTTTAGTAACAGCTCTTTCTTACACTTCCTGTAGCCTCTGTAGCACTTTATAGTGGCAGCGGCACTGATAACTTGGCAGTTCTCCATGACAGCATTGTTAGTTATTTAGGATCGGTTGATAACTGAGCAAGAAGATGTCATCCATTACTCCTAGTCATAATATCAGATCCTAGGATTTGGACTGGACCTTAGAGATCATCTGGCCTTAGGAGAATTTAGATGTAACCACGCTAATACAGTTTGGCAGTAAAAGGGAAGAGAGAGATGGGACAGTGTTCAAGGGGGTAAGAAGAATGAGGGAATACTTTTATTTTAGTTCAGGGATCACTTGTTTGGGGACAGATGGGAGGGAGAAAGAACAAAGAAGCGAGTGAGCTAATGGTAATGGTGAAGGAGGAGGTAAGAGACAATTAAATAAAAAGCACAAGCAGAAAAATTAGGTCTCCCAAAAAGAGCTACCTCTTTCTCCGAAAGACTTTAAAAATAACTCAATATTCAGACTCTTTAAGATCTGTTTACAAGCCCTGAGCTAGAGTAAGGTCTCCAAAAGCTTGTAGAGGATGCTTGAGAGGACATGGACAAGTATTCCAAAGGATAAGAAAATATGAATGTGTTGTAACATTCAAGGTTAGAATACCTTCATTGATGTGAGCTAGATACTAGGTGCAAGGTGGAGAGAGGCTATTACATTAGGTACTAATGTAATTTAGAAAGGTGAGGCAATATCCTGGAGGTCAACAGTCAGCCCCTAAAAAGATAAGAAGGATAATGGTCCAATAAAAACGCATGAAGTTTGAAGGAAGGATCCTAGCCCAGTGTGACTTGAAAGCAGCAGTGAGGCAGGAAAGTCAATGGAAGTAATTAATTTTGCCTTGTCCTAGTAGAGGCATGTGGGTAAAAGATCAGTTTTTTATTGGAAAGGGTTTTTAAGGGTGATTATTGAAGAAACAGTGGTTAAAAAAGGAGACTGAAGTGACTCCAAGGACTAGTGATCAGAAAAGTGTAAGAAGAACCAGGATTATATAATATTTCTAAATCCAAAGCTAGAAAGATTTTAATAATAATAAGACCGTATATCTAGACACTGTCTTAGAAATTTCAAAGTCCTTTTACATATGTGGTCATACATTGGTTAGGAGACTGGACAAGTTGACCTCTAATAAGATAATTAAGACTTACAGAGGTTAAATGTCATGTCTTTTAATTAGATTCTATATTTTCCAACTCTTTGTTCCATGTTTTTTCTTCCACTACATAGTCATTTTTAGAATCAAAACCAAGAAAAGAGAGGCAATTGGGATTAACTGGTGGAAAGCCATTGTCAATACTTTGGAGGTGTTGACCTGGCTTAGTTTACTCCTGACAATTCTTAGGTACCACTGACCATCTATTTGCAAGAGAGACTACCTGTGCAGAAGATGGTGATAAGTTATACTGAGACAGGACTACAGGGTGACTACCCAACATCAAAGTCTAGGAGAATAGTGTCGACCTATTCACTTCTAGCGGATTAAGGCTCATCATTTCTGGTCATCAGTCATTTTAGTTGTCTGACTCTCCGTGATCTCATCTGGGGTTTTCTTGGCAAAGATACTGGAGTAGTCTGCCATTTCCATCTCCAGCTCATTTTACAGATGAGGAATTGAGGCAAACAGGGTTAAATGAGTTGTTCAGAATCACACAGCTAGTAAATATCTGAGGTCAGATTTGAATTTAGAAGGATAAGTCCTTGTGACTCCAGGGCCAGCGCTCTATTTACTGTGACACCTACCTACCTTCTAGTCATCTTTATGTAACAAACACCTTATTTCACTAGAACTGAGAGAATCCATTTGCTGTATGATCATCTTCTTGTTTGCAAGTATGAGTTCCATGTGCCCTTCTCAGGATAAAGTTATATTATTTTTCTTGTTCCTTAAGAGGAGTCCCACTGTTGGGCTTCACAAGTATTCACACAAATATGTATATACATCTATCTATAGACATATGTATACATATATAGTCATATATACACATATATACATTTATACACATACATACATATACATATATGCTATTATTTATCATTGGCTGGGGGTGGGAGGAGGTCTTATGTTAGTGGAACTCCTAGAAGCTTAGTTGATTATCTGATCACAATTTTTAAGGCTGATTTTCAGTCGTTTTGATTTGTTGATTAAACAGTTTGCAGAATTCGATATGTCTAATTACATGTCTACTTCACTGATAAAAAGTTTAATTATCCAGGGAGCTCCCTTCTGCAATGTAATCACAAGTCCAGGCCCTATTCCATCCATGATATAGTCTTAGGAATTGTTTTCTATAGATCTTAGTATAATTTTTCTTCCTCACCAATTTTCATATTGGCATTTATTGATGATGGTGGCAAATATTTTTGTTTAGAGGGGGGCCAGTCATCCAGAGAACACTTCTATCTCTGAGAAGATGTAGGGAACTATTCTTTGATGAAAAATTCAAGATGAAAGCCTTCCTTCTGAAAATGGAGAAAGTTCAGAAGACAGAACAGTTGGTACCTATGTCAGTGGCATGTCTCTATCTGAAAGATGAGCTTTCCTTAGGAGTAATGTCAACCTATAAGCCTGGACAGTTTTCACTTGCCATCTACCTCCTTCTAGAAAACAGTTGTTATTATTAACATATTGACATTACACAGGCAATATTTAGCATTTTTTTCTTTTGGTTTTGGTTTTCGTATGTGTGTGTGTGTGTGTGTGTGTGTGTGTGTGTGTGTGTGTGTGTGTGTGTGTGTTCCCAAAAGGTTGTAACCTAACAAGGCTGAATTATCCATTAAGAATTTTGTGGGTTTGAGGCAGGCAGTGATGGCTTACTGAGACATGATTATTTTAAATTCTTAGACTTTTAAGTATCTGCACTGAGGAGTTCAAATGGAAGGGGCATTACTAGAGTTAAACTTTTCAAGTAATAAATGTAGAGTTACTTGTGCTTGATCTGAGTTGTATTTCAAAAGTTATCTGTTGAGCAACAATTCAGTGCAAATTTAAAGAATATATGCATACAAACACATTTGTCAGGAAGCTGTTCCTTCCAGATGAAAGACTCTGAATGTGTTCTAGGTGAAACTGAGCAATTGAAAGAAATGGAGTTAGTTTGATACAGACAGTTTATCTTTCAATTGGTATAATTTTCTCCACACCAATGTATTTATTTGTTACACTAAATTTATCTTTGAAAGCATTACATGAGTTAACTAAACTGATTAAATCACAATAACATTTTTTGCTTAAAAATCTATCCTCTCTTTCCATCTCTACACCAAATAATCTAATACAAATCTCACCCCTTCCTATATGCCTATAATCAGATTCAGTTCTCCCTTTTCCTAAAAGGAGAAAATTTTCTTGTATCCTGTGATATAATGATGGAAATGTTGGATTTGGCATTGAGGAGAAATGGGTTCAAGTCCTACATCTAATGATTGCTAAATCGTGAAAAAAATCACAGAACTTCTTGGAGACACATTGCAAGATGAGATACTAATACCTGGAATATCTAACTCACAAGAACAAATGGGATAATGCATTTAAAATAAGTTATTATCAAATTACTGTCCCATCTGTGGCTTTCATTATTAAACTTCTTGTAAAAGAAGGCTACTTTTGATATCTTCATTTCTCCACTCATAACTGATTCCAGTCTAGTGCCTTTTTTATTACTGTAAGGCATGATACCCTATGAAGTTCCCTTTACCAGTACCCTACAACTTTATAGTATAACCACCATTGCCTTATTTCCCATCTGACCAGAGGCCCTAGAAACTGTAAATCTATGCTGGCTCCTTTGCAAGATGACTCAAGAATGATATGACTCTCCTATATAGAAATCTCTCATTCCAATTAAATTAGTGTACTCATAGTTCCCTGGACAAGCTTAGCACCATCCTGCCTTTGTGTTTTTTGTGATTTCATCCCTCCCCTTCTTGCTAACTATCCTCTTTCCTCTATATGTTTATGGAACCCCTACTCATCTTTTAAAGACTAGAGTAAACCTTCCTTCTTCCATGAATCATGCTCAGCCCACCTCAGCCAAAAGTGATCCATTAGACTCCTGTAACATTTATTGCCTATGTCATTCATTTGACATTTATTATTTACTGTGTGGTATTGTTAGTATTTTTTTCATGTATATAGATCTAATCTCCCCAAATAAAACATAGTATCCTTGAAGATAGTTCAGAATTTCATTTTTAAATTCCTGGGTGCCTAGTCCATATTATCTCTTCAATAAATATTTATTATAAATGCTGCCGATTTTTAAAAATCCCAATAATAGCTGAGGTCTGCATGGGTATATTATTTATGTCAAGAGGTTGCAAGGAGAGCCTTTAACACATTTGGTAGAATCTTGCCCTACCCCCTACCAAATTTATGGGAGAACATGACCAACAATAGAGGATGGCCAGGCATGATTGGGATGTTATCTGCATCACTGCATTACTACATCATTCGAATCTCTAGGATCACAGATTCACTGGAGTAACTCATAATATAGACAAAATAAAAATGACTAAGAGGAAAAGTTACTATTTTACCAATATGTGCAGCTGCTATACTGCAAAATACAAGAAGAACCTATTCATTAGATGAAATGAGTAATAAAAAGAATGTAGTTCCCTTTTCTTCTTTACTTCTTCATAACCAATTAAGGGAGAAGTGAGGGAAACCAACAGATTTAGGACAAAGATTTCTCAAAAGCACAAGAAGCCTCAGAAGGCAGAATCTTGCCCTCCATTCTTAACCTATCCATAAGATATGTGATGAGAACTGCAAAGAACCTTTTCCTGGGGGTTTTGAATAGCTTATTCCTTTGAAAATCATGATCTTGATCACAGTTAAAAAGTGTAGGAGATATTTTTATTACAATTTTTAAATTTCTCAAACTATTAGAAACTAGGAATTGATTCTACTTATTAGTCTCAGAAGGATTCATAATTTCATAAATGTTCTTGAAATGTATAAAAATCAGCATAAATTTCACAAGTGGTAAAATTTACCTTCAGGAAGAATGTCATGGTTTCTACTGGATGAAATTCATTTAATTATTTTAGTCATTCTAAATGTCCTGTGGCTGAACACTGCTTATTTTGAAAAGCAAAAGTATTCAGCTACTGAATACTTCTAGTTTCCATTGGCTGGTTACTAGTTTTCTTATTGTAAACGCATGATATTACTATAGTAATCATACATACAATAGGGTTACAGAACTTGCTTTATCATCAGGTTGCCTATGTTAGTCATCACATACATACAAATACATACACACATACACAGTCATGAGGGTGTTCACTTTTGCTTTCAAGGGGTAGGGATAGATTCAAGGGGGTCCAGTCACCTCTCCTCTCCAATCCTCCAATGCATTTCCAGGATGGCTCATAGGGATAATGAAAGTAGCCAGTGACCAGGGGAATACAGCAAAGTCAAATAACCCACAAGAGGGTCAGATTCTTGCCCCTAATATCATTAGAATAGCTGAGTGAGCTAATGCTCTGTGCTGTGTTACCATAACTTATGTCCCTTTTTTTCCTTTGAAAACTTATAAAGCCTAACTGAGCATCATTGAATGTTAGAGCTGGAAGGTAACATCCAATGAGGTCAGAGGCCATCTAATCTAACTTCCTTATCCCACAGATCAGACTATGGTTTGGTAGAGAAGGCCCAAGTGCAAAGACCTGGTTGATGGCAGAACCAAGATGAGAACCCAAATCATCTGTTTCCTAGTCCAAATCACTTGGCATGATATTACAAATATTATATTTAAAGAAAAAATAGAGAGACTTCAGTGACACTTTTATCACATTTCAATTAATTCAATCAATTTTTCATTTATTCAGTGCTTTTTTGGTACATCAGGAACTGTTCTAAGCACTGGGAATAAAAGGTCCAAAAGGGAAACAATCCCTTCTCACACTAAACTTACACTCAAATCAAAAGAAAATGGTTGTAATCTGCAATACTCAGTATATGCCGTAGGGGCAGTAGGTAGTTCAAACAATGGATAATCCAAAAATTATTGGTAGTTGGTTTATTAAGACATCTTTAAAACTGGGTCTGTTTTATTCAGGCTAATGTAAAAACTAGTTTGCATGACTTAAATGCACTGCTGTTAACTATGTGATGTGAACTTTTTTTAAAAAATCTTTTATTTAATTTTATTATGACATTCTTCCTGGAATGTTTTGGCTAACTCAAACCTGTTTCCTATTAATATTAGCACTATTCAGTTAAACCTTGACTATAGAATGATAATATTAAGGGAAGACATTTTGACATTCCTCAGATAAGAAGTCAAAGCAGAATTTTGTGTTTCCCAAGGCCTTTTGTTTATTTTTATGACATGTAAATCTCAATTTGCCCTTTGTGAGCTCCCTAAATGTAGTTTATTCTATAACCTGACTTAATTTACCTATAGTGTTTAACTCGGTTGCTTTCCTTAAGAGATGTGTGAGACTGTGATTCTTTTAAACTACGTTTGTGCAGCTTTCTTTTATGGCTTAGGATGATTTAGATTGCTGCATGTAAAAAAAAATTCTCTATTTCTTTTATATAATATTGTCTCCAAAAAGCTTCGTTAGAACCCTAATCTTGGTTCAGTATAATTTTTCTGAATCTTGAACCTGTGTTTAAGCATGATAAAACCTAGGGTTTTACCTCTATAATTTCTGCATTGTGGTAGATTTATTTGGCAGTAGTAACCTACTACATGAATTCAAAGAGGAGATATTTCTCCCATCATAACTATGAGACATAATGTCATTCTGATGCCAGGAAAGTCAGCTGAGGGATTAATATTTCACATGAATAATCCAGAGTTGACAGTATTTCAGTATCCAAATTGTCAGAAGAGCCTGCAAACTGAAACTAAGTCAATATTGTAGGAGGGCAAGTGTTGAAGTTAGTAGTGATTCAGACTTTTGGCCTAAGAGTATTTTCTTCCCTTCTCTGCTAATGACTTTCTTATCTATTTTACTTTGAAAATAGAAACCTATGATTAGACTTCCAGAAAAAGGGAAAGAAATTTAGGGAAATGGGAGGCAGAGGAAAGAATCTTTAATAGAGGGAGGTAATATGGAGTAGGGAAAAAAGTCCTGGAGCAGGAGCCCCACCTTCTAGTCCTGCCATTGTTTATAATAAACTTTATAAAACTGGGCAAGTTGATTAGCCTTTGTATGTCCCAGTTTCTTTAAGAAATAATGAAACTGAATTAATTTTCTTCTAATGTTCCTTCTAACTCAAATATTCCATGATTCAGTTCTGAAGTACTGATTTGGAATAAGCCAAAATAATAGGTTAACCATTCATTTTTTGGATATTGTTGCAGCATTTTCCCTCATTCTTAATTCTTTAGCACCCTGAGATTCACAGCCATGAACAAACTCAATGGGAGGTTGTATCTTCAATGGACCAGTCATTGCCATTGCTTTTCCAGTTACGTGCCAGGGGAAGACATTCTCCCTTTCTGATTAAGATGACCTTGCCATAAACAGCATTTTAACTGGAAGGACCTAAATGTACCTACATCATGTTGGAAAATTCTGTCTGTGGCTCTGAATCACTGTAGTGTGTGTGTGTGTGTGTGTGTGTGTGTGTGTGTGCGCGCGCATGAGACATTGAGCCAGGCTTCTGTAGCTTTCCAGGTTGCCAATGGAGACAGATTTTCAGCAGGTTACACTGAATTGGTTACAAAAATAAATCAATAACAGTGAGAAAATAAAAAAAAATCCTCCATAAACTAAATAACTACATCTTCCTTTTTACTGTACCCCTTAGAAATCAGGGCTGTTGTTTTTCTTACTCAGTGTCATGCATACTTCATGACTTGTCCAAATCTTTCACCCCAAAGCTTGAATAAAATGCTATTGTCAAGTATCCCCTCTCTGATCTCTCCTTGTTTGACATACAATAGGTGGGAAGAGAGCTTTGGGTTATATTCTCACTTCAGTGCAGATGTGAAGGTTCCAGTTAATGAGAGCATTGTGCATTTGTTTGTGTTGAGGGAAGGCTAGGCCCCTTGAATCTGCCTTAAAGCTTTAGATATTCTTCACAGGGAATAAAGTGACATGTTCAAATTAGCTGTGGCCAGACGGATCTCATGATATGAATATCAATGTTGGAGCCTTGCCGAAAATCAGGATCTCAGCATAGTTAGGTGCTATTTCTCAGTAACCAAGTTGTGGAGATAACCTCTATAGTTCTCCCTAGCCAAGTAGGATATACCATTAAGAGAGACTGTTGGGTGGAGCCATGAGGTGAATGTGATGAACTGCCCTCGGAAGACTCTTCATTATTTCAGAGTTCTGATTTTTTTGATGAAGGTAACCCAGGTCTCAAAGCTAATATGAGAATTTCTATAACTGAAAAACTCATCATCTTGCAGCCAACCTAGCAATGACTCTTTCTTAACTTGGCTGGGAGTGAAGGGGGAAGGGGAAAGCATTTATTAAGTATCTACCATATGCCAGACACTGTGCAAAGTATTTTAAAGAGATTATCTATTTTCTGACAACACTTGTGCCATGTGATACTGGATATATATAGAATAACTTCAGATCAAATCTCATTTTTTTATAGTCCTTGACCATATAGATTCCTCTTCTTTAGCTCCCTATTGCTACCAGAAGGTATTATAGGATCATGGATTTGGAGTTAGAAGAAAATTTATAGGACCTTTAGTCCAACCTCCTCATTTTACAGATGAGGAAACTGAGGCACAGAGAATAACTTGTCCTAGGGCAGAAATGTGCTGTATGGTCGAACCAGGTCTTCTGACACCAAATATAGCATGCTGATCTTCAACACTAGGGGTTTTTCTCTGTTGTTACTACTTCTAAAGCTACTTTTGCTTCCAACAGCTTGCTATCACCATTCCTCTCACCCTTTTTAAAAATCATGGGTCCTCAGATCTGGCTTTCTCTCTTCACTGCCTTCTTGTCTTGTGGCTAGGCCAAGGTGTAAACTTCTTGTTGAATCAAAACTTTCTCTGTGGTTGGAGAAGCCCGTCACCTGAAGTTTGGCTACCAAGTGGAGTCTGGTTTTTGCTGTCTGTTAGAGATGCCATTATTTTTCTTCTTCCCAGTTCTGGTGATGCCCTGGGATGGATCAGGGAATTTTTCCCAGTGGTCTTATCCCTGTTTGTCATCATTACTCCTAACTTCTGTCTATACTGAAGCTTGCTCCAAAAATAGAATTCTTGTCATCTTCCAGCTTTATGAAAGCCCTTGTCACCAATTTTCTGGTCTCAGGCTCAGGTTGGAAACTTCATTTTCCATGTTTCCTGGGAATAGTGTTTTAGGAATGTTCTTCATTTATTCAGAATGAGAAAAAAAGTATTACCATTCCTTTTCAATTATTTCTCTTAAGTATAAATAATATTGCTGGCACTCCTAGGTAGGGGAATTAAAATCACCTAATGCTTCCAACTATTTGGAGATGAGGAGGAAGGAACCTTCTCTTAGCAAACACTCATACTTGGAAGAAGAAGGAATGAGCTTATAGCATTACACTAAAAAAAAACCTTTTTAAATGCAGATCAAGAATTTATAAGCTAAATTTCATAGAAAACATTAGGTACTACTGTACCTAATTTTAAATGCTGCTAGATAGGTCAACTTTTTCTTCTTGATTTCTCAAAATAGAAGCAATCCCTTCCCCTCCCCTCCTCATCACAGTAAAGTTTACAAATGAGCTGAATATACAGCTTCTCATACAAACACACACACACATACACACAAACTGCATACCCCTACATAATTTTAAAACTGTCTGATTTCAGGACTTCCAAACAAAGCAAGAAGCAAACTATTTTTTCCCTTTACATTTCCATCCATCAAATTCACTACATTTACTCAGGGGGAAATCAGGCATCTCCATACTGTAGGAACAACTGACAGAACCCACTTCAATCTTTTTCATTAAGTTCACACAAAATGAGGATTTAACGCATGGGCAACACAGCCAGTCCCTCGAGGGGCTGCTGCCCATAATCCTACCTTGAAAATGGCTCCATATTAATTGTTGCAGCAAAGTGGACACGGAGTTTTAAGGCTTGGCACTCATACTTCACAGATAACCAACTGCAATCATAGAAACCTTTGTTTTATATTTTCTAGGAGGTACGTGTACAAGCAAATATTTAAACTTTGTCTTTAAAGAAGAGAAAATCTGTATGAATCAAACTGAAAACTGATATGCTTTTTAAAAGTACTGCATTTCCATCACAGTCATGACGCCTTATAGATTCATTTGAAATATTTATGATTTGATTTTTTTTATTGCCATCTCAACTTCCTATCCTCCATTGTCCTTCCCCACCTTTTGGCTACACAGATATTCTGATACACAAGTAGTTCCCAGTTTTAAGAAAGACTGCTATTAGAAAACTCTAACTTACTAACCAGATAAATTTTTTAGTAGTTCTCACTGCCCCTAATAATATATATGTAATATATAATTATTATATAATAATATTTTAATAAATGTTGAATTGAATTTATCACTTTTGCAAAGGGATTTATCAAAGTGTCCTCTATGTAGCTAGTTCCTCAGCCTCTTTGAAATTACACCTTACTTTTTTCTTTCCTCTTACCTGGGGTTTTTAACTTTTTTTTGTCATGGACCTCTTTGGCAGTCTGGTGAAGCCCATGAACCCCTTCTTATAATAATGGTTTATGTCTTGCATTCATAGTTGAAGGAAATGAACAATTTTAGTTAGAAGTTAGGGAAAAGAAAGATCTGTCTGCTTTTCTCATCCAGATTCACTGTAAAGATTTTCCCAGCCCACTAATAGGCCTCAGGTGGAGCCAATTAAGGAAAACTTGATTAGGGGAGGCTTGTTTTGTAGGAAGACCCACACCTTTTGTTGATTGTTATGAGGCCCTGGGTCTTGATGCCCTCCAGTTCTGAAAAGTGCATATGTACTCTGAGGTGAGCTTACTTTTTGGAAGAAGATTCCTGTGCCAGATGAGACTCTGGGTAGTCATTATGGAGCCTTCCCACTTTGAAAACCCAGATATTGGTGCTTCTTTCTCTGGTGACGATGTATGTGTGCAATGGTCAGAGAGTTGGATGGGTCTGTTGATTTGTGATGTATGTATTGCTTGCGGTCAGATGGAAGCCTGTCTGTTGCTCTTTATTTCTCTGCTTGTATTATCTCTGTTGGTGCATGTGATTAAAGGAGATTGTTGAACCCTCAAAAGTTGTTTTACTTTTAGCAAAGCAGATCTAAGAACCTGTGCTAGCAGGTCATCCTGAATGTGTCCAGGTACTTGCGGCTATGTTCATAGACCACCTGAAATCTAACCGCAGACTCAATCTCAGGTTAAAAGCTCCTGCTCTACATTTAAGAGGATGAGGTAGTACTCCTCCTACCTGGGCTAACATTCTGCTTTGTCTCTTGATCCCATTATCTCTCTTAAGATGGTAATGTGGTACATTCAAAGGAGTATTGGATTTGGATTGAGTGATGATGTGGGTTCAAATCTAAGCTCTGTTACCTATGTGACTTTGGGCAAGTCACTTAACTTCTCCATGTCGGTTTACTCCGTGTATAAAATGAGAAGTTTGTACTAAATGACCTTAAGATCTTTTCCATTTCTCTATCTATAACCCTATTCTATGACTAATCCACTGAATGTTCCCTTTCTCACTCAACTTTTCCTCTACTGACTTATTCCCCTGTATCTATAAAAAAGTGGGTTTCCTTTATCATTAAAAAAAAAAACAAGCCTCATTTTGTACTTCCCTTAAACTATTGTCCAATGCCTCTCTTCTCTTTCATGGCTAAACTAAACACAATAGTTTGCTAATTTTTTTTTGCTTGTTTATTTTATTTTATTTTTAATTAATTTCTTTGTTTTCAGTTTTCTACAATCACTTCCATATGTCATAGATTTTCCCTCCTCCCTTCCTTTCCTTCCCCCCTCTTTTCCCCTTCCCTCCTCGAGATGGTGTACAATCTTATATTGGTTCTACACATACATTCTTGTTAAATACATTTTCACCTTAGTCATGTTACATAGAAGAATTAAAATGAATGGGAGAAACCATAAAACAAAGCACAACACAAGAAAAAATAGTCTGCTTCCTTCTGTAATCCAATTCCATAGTTCTTTCTCTGACTGTGGAAGGCATTTTGCCTCAAGGCTATTGGGAATTTTTTAGGTCCTTGCGTTGCTATGAAGGACTAAGTCTACCAGAAAAAATCCCTCACATATTGTGGTTGTCGCTGTGTACAAAGTTCTCCTGGTTCTGTTCCTTTCACTCAGCATCAGTTCATATAAGTCCTTCCAGGCCTCTCTGAAGTCTCCCTGTTCATCATTTCTTACAGCACAGTAGTATTCCATTACATCTATATACCACAACTTGTTCTGCCATTTCTCAATTGATGGACATCTCCTTGTTTCCAGTTCTTGGCCACCACAAAGAGAGTTGCTATAAATATTTTTGTACGTGTGGGATCCTTTCCCATTTCTGTGATCTCTTTGGGATAGAGTCCCAGAAACGATATTGCTGGGTCAAAGGGTATGCACATTTTTGTAGCCCTTTGGGCATAGTTCCAAATTGCTCTCCAGAATGGTTGGATCAGCTCACAGCTCCACCAGCAATGAATTAGTGTTCCAATTCTCCCTCATCCTCTCCAACATTTATCATCTTCCTGTTCTGTCATGTTAGCTAATCTGATAGGTGTGATGTGGTACCTCAGAGTTGTTTTGATTTGCATCTCTCTAATCAACAGTGATTTAGAGCATTTTTTCATATGACTACAGCTAACTTTAATTTTTTCCTCTGAAAACTGCCTAAACAGAATTGTTTGAATTCCACTTTCTTACTATCCATACTCACTATTCTATTAAAATTTTTCTTTTTAAGATATCCAGTGACCTTTTAGTCACCACATCTAGTGATGTCCTTTCAGTTCTCAACTTCTTGTTTGATCATCTTTTCTCCCTGTCATCCTAGCATAGTGCTTTGCATGTGGTAAGAACTTAATAAATGCTTGTTTTACTTCCACCTGCCTGAACACTTCACAGTCTCCTTCAATGGTTTCTGTCCTGTTTTGAATTGATGTAACTGCTCCTACCCAGGGGTCAAGGTAAGAACTAAGGAAGATACAGCTACATTCACCACTACTAGACCAACTCAAGCTTTCTGTTAGGAAAAGGGCACAAAGCAGGACCATGGATAGCATACAATCCCACTTGTCCTTCTCTCCAAGATCTCTGAAGTCTACTGGGAAAAGTAGGCACACTGATATATTGGAATCTTCCCAAACCAGAAGGCTGCCAGGACAATTGAAGATGTACTGTTTAAACTGAGGTAATCTAAATGGTGATTGCAGGTATAGGGTTTTTTATGGTTTAAATCAGAGTGAGTCAGCAAAATGACAAATCTTGTACCCATCAGTGGGAATTAAGTAGTACATGACCAATCATGGCCAAGTGTTAATATCTCTGTGACTTAAGTTAACTAGGTCCACATAGATGCTACACTCTCCTCTGCCCTAAGTAAGGGTAACTCCCACAGCTCTGTCCATGGCTCTCAGTTAATTCTGTCTATACACTGTTCCTCAGCCAGCTCATCCTCCCTCAAGTTTCTATTGTTTCACTTACTGAGTATGTGAGAATGGGCAAGTCATCTAACTCTTCTCAGTCCTTAGTTGCCTCATTAATAAAATGAGGAGCTTAGATTTAATGGCCTCTAAGGTCCTTTTTAGCATTATATCTTTGATTCCATGATATCTAGTCTCATTCTATCACCAGTTGTCCTGACCTGTGTCTTGCCACTGGACACCAATGACTCTGGTGGAAAGACTGAGGCGGATGACTTTGCACAGCTCTACCTCACTTACATCCAGTTTACTTTCAAATCAAAACATTACCCTTCTGATGACACTGGTCATCTTCCAAAATAAAGGATAAACAACAGTAACAACATCTAACCTCCTATTTCTTTTGAATTTTTGTCCCTCTTGTCAAAGTGTCTTTTATAGGTATCAATCCTTCTGCTCCCTCTAATTTAGCATATCCAAAACTACATTCACACTCCCCCTAAAGCCTACCCTTCCTCCCCAATTCCCTATTCCTTTGATGACCTATCATTCTCCCCATTGGCTAGGCTTGAAACCTCAGAGTGAACATTGATTCTTCCCCCTTCTTATTCTCTCATATCCAGTTTCTAAGTCTTACTTATTCTGCATCCACAATATTTTTTCTGTCTCTTCCTCCCCATCTATACTGTCACCACTCTATTTTTCAGATCAGCTTTATGATCTTCTGACCTGGCTACTATGATAGCCTCCTAATTGAGATTCCTATTTCTAGTTTCTCCTGTCTCTAGACTATCTTTAATATGATGGTCAACATATTCTTTCTAATGCAGAGATACGATTACTCACTAGCCCTACACTTTGTGTGCTGTCCCCCGCTTGCGTTTGTATCCCTAGCATCTAACACAGTGCTCAGCAAATGCTTTTCTTTGATTGACTATTAGATTTTCCATACATTCTGTATTCTAGCCAATCAGTTTGCCTTTTCATTACTCAATTTGAACCTACTTTCTCCCATTTCCACACATTTATGCATGGTATTAATTTACCTTGAATGTATTCCATCCACAACTCTGCATATTGAAATTCTTTTTTTTATCCAAGGTCCAACTTAAGCTACCACTGTAATGATTCCTCTCTTTCCTCCAGCTAAAGATAGTTATACTCTAAGTATATTTCTCCTTATATAGTATAAATCAATTTCATTCTTATTTGTATGTGTCTTATCCTCCTTATTAAATTATAAACTTACTGAAAGTAATAACTGTCTTGGCTTCATCTTTGCATCCCTTAGTGTCTGAAATATTCTCTCAGTTGTCTGTGACCTCACTGTGATTCAGGTAATAACGCATCTATACCTATCCAACTTGAGATACTTCTGTTCGTGTCCTACCATTCACTATAGGGGCCATCCAAAACACCAGAGACCTTCTTGTTATTTTGACATCATGAAGTTCTCAAAGGAACATGTCAGCTACCCATTGGTTATCCTTTGCTCTTGCTCTACAACTAACTTTACTGTTTTCAAGTCATATATTCCTTTAATGACATCTTTTACACCTTGCCTTGAATATAGTATAAAGAAAGTAATTAGGACTTGTTGAATCAAAAGATTTCATTTGTAGACAGATTTTCAATTGACTCTATTATGTAACTTGAGACATAGGAACAAAAAACTACACTTAAGTGTGGCCTCATCTCTCTCATTTCTCTGTACCTGAGTTTGAGAACTTGACATCTTGCCTTGTCTAGAATCATGCAGTTTCAGCCATCTTTACTGTGACTTCCTCAAACCATCTGTAAGAAATAGGTAGGATATTCATTTTTCCCATGGTCCCAAATTCCCAAACAAAGCAAAAATAAACCATCAAAGAGAAAGAAAGAAATGAGATTTCATATCCCATCACCCATATTTCCACCTTTCACAGGAGAAGAACTTGGTTGTTTCAGAATATACCGTACACTCTTTTTCGTTCTGGCCTACTATAAAACCCTGGCACACAAATAGCCAGCAGGAACAGCATGCCAGTATTGAATTTTTCACTGTTTTTATTACAGGTTCTAGGTTTCAGATGAACAGGAGCCTCCTATTGTTTTTATAGCAGGATATTAAATTGCAGCCTCTGGCAGGCGGCACCTGCCCTCTTTCTGGCGTGCTCTAGTCAGTAGTTGGCTATGTGAGACTTCTAATGTAATGTATATTTTGTGTTTCAGCTCTATGTGGGATTTAAACATTGAGAAACACAATCTCTCCCCAAAGAGATTCTACCAATGATAGCAAGTCTTGATAATGGCTTAACATGGCTACATTCAATCCTCAATTCTCCTGTTTCTGTGAAAGGCCCTTGTTTTTCATATAACTTGCTTTATGGTGTAACAGAGTGCAACCAGGTGATCACCTTTGTTAAACCTGCATGGAGTAGCTATGATTTGTGGTATAATGTCCGGGTCACTTTGGACTGAAAATTACTCACAGGTTCCTATTGCTCTACTACTTTTTATGTTGAGTAGGCAGGATAATATGGTTTACTTAGGCATGCAGAAGGCTAGTAATAACCCTTCTTCCCCATCCCACATCATGTGGAGGCTTTCCAAGTCTTGCTATTATACTACCTACCCAGTGCTTTTGTCTTCTTTGTTCATATCTCCAATCAAGTTGCCACCACCCTAATTCAGCACCTTGTTACCTCTCACCTCCATGAATATCGTGTCCTTCCTGATTACTCTACATAGCTACCAAATTAGCATTCCTAAAACATAGGTCTGATCATGCTCAAAGTGCTTTAGAGTGACTCCCTCATGCTTACAGGACAAACTACAGACTCTTCTATTTGGCATTTAAAGCCTTGCTCATTATTTCTCCTTACCCCATAACTCAGCCTAAATGGTCCAATTGCTACTACTCTTGGTACATAGTGTTCATCTTCCCTCGATGTTTGTTTGTATAGTCTGTTTGTTCTCATCTCACCTCTATTTCTTGGAATCTCCTGCTCCATTTAAGCCTGAACTTCTGCATGAGGCCTCCTATTATCCCTCCACTATTTAGTCCTAATTTCCTGACATTACATTGTATTCATTTTATATGGATTCTGTATTTACTTCTTTGTATATGTGTTTTTCTCTTTCTCCTTGACCCTAATAGAATATAAACTCTGAAGTTAGGGATTGTTTTGTCTTTGCATATACTCAGTGGCAGGCATATGTTAGTCATCTGATAAATAATTACTGACTTGAATTTTTTTTTGTATAGTTTCTGGTTAGGTTGAAAAAGACTTGGGCATCATAGTGGACTTCAAGGATAACACTATTATATGGATACCAAAAAAAAAAGATAATCTGATATGAGGTTGCTTTATATTTCTGAAAAGGATGGAGAAAAATCATTCCACCGTTCTCTTATTATATATGGAATAAATTCCTCGGTTTTGGGTGCCATATTTCAAACTAGATTTAGATAAACTACATTATGTCAAGAGGAGGATGGCCAGAATGATAAAAAAACAGGAAACCAAATCGTGTGAGAATTGACTGAAAGAACTGGGGATACTTGGTCTAAAGAAGTCATAGGGAGTTAAGAACGCAGCATTTATGATCACTGCTTTTTAGAAGGGTTGTCATTAGAAGTATTAGGTTGCTTTGCTAAGTCCGAAAAGGCAGAAATAGTTATACCCATGTGAACTGAGATTTTGGCCCAGCATTAGGAAAAACTTCCTAATGATGAGAGATGGCCAATTTTGAGCAGGCTGTATTGAAATTTAGAGACCTTCCTTTCACTGGAAGTCTTCAAGTGGATGTAGGATCTTCACTTGTCAGGGACGCTAAAAGAAAGGCTCCGTTTCAGGGAGAAGTTAGAATGGATGACCTTGGAGAAACCTTATAGCTCTGAGATTCAATGATTTGAATACTGTTTTTTGGATTGGCTGGCCATTAAGCCATAGATTTTTTTTCCCGGGGGATGGAAGGTGGGACTTGGGAAGGAAAGGGGAAAAAATAAACAAATAATGTTTCTTTTTTAAACCTCAGTATACAAGAACATTTAAGTGTTAAATCCAAAAACAGAAATTTATTAAAATATCCTAAGAATCAGGGTCAGAATTTTATTTGGTGAATTACCTCCGAAAGTTTTCCTTTCTGGAGTTCTAAGTATTTTTCCATCAATGTCTAGAGATAGGAGAGCCCTATCCATAAAATCAATACCATGGCCAAAGCCTTCAATTTAAAATGTCAATTAGTTCTATGACTGAACAACAATGTTTTGTGAAAATGAGGGAATTAAACCTTCATCTGATTTGTTTATGTAAATATCCAATACCTTTTGGAATTTTATGGATACTGGAATAGAATTCTAATACTAGGAAGAAAGAAATCTTTAAACAAAAGATAAAGAAACAGAGGAAGGAAATGCAACTTCATTTTTTCTATACTTTAACAAAAATGTTCAAAGGCAGATTACACCAATTATTTTAACTTTTAAAATTAAGTGTTATGAAAGTATTCATTCAAAAATGAAGTATAGCACCCTGTCAGAGACCATTCTCTCCCCACAAAACTAAAATATTTTCTTTTTGATATTTTATTTCTTTTGAAAACTCAGAATTGTATGTAAACAAGTTACAAATGCCTGCTATGAAATGTAATTTTTACGTGTGATGATAGCAATATGATGACAGTTATTCCAAGGAATCACTGTACTATTTTGGACAACAGATTCATGAACTAAAAGTCTGTGAGTTGACTTGCTGAAGCATTAACAAGTAATGATACCCATTTTAAAAAATCTGTGATTACGTATGGATGTGATAATCTGTAGCAGTTCTATCAGATAAATAATACATATTTAAAAAATTTCTGTAATTACATGTTTACCCGATAGGCCAGAACGACTCTGTCCCAAGGAGCTGTTACAGACTGAGTAAATAATACATGTTTTAAAGTCCATAATTACATATGTAAACGATAGACTATCGAGTAAATAATGCACATTTTAAAAAGTCCATAATTACATATTTACATGATAGTCTGTAAATTCTGTAATTACTTATTTACACAATAGACCATAACAGCTGTTACAGTCTATTATGTTAACTCTCATAGAATTATATTATGGATTTTTAAAAATACCATAAAGAACCTAAGGAAATGAAATGATAGAAAACCGCATAAAGGGTAAACTTCAAACTCATGATAAACCTTCCCCAAAAAGGCTCTTTAGGGTGCAGTCAAAATTTCTGACTGCTATTTTATCCATAACTCCCTATTTGATCTTCCTTTTGTAGTAGTATACATTAAAGGTAGACAAGATGAGGAATTTGTGAGTGGTAAGATATTAGGTAGGGTTGGTTGGTTTTTGTGTGTGTATGTATATGTGTTTTAAAATTCTGTTCTTTCGAAATTTCTTCCTCTTGTTGATATATACAAAACATGAAACAAAAATTTCATTTTGCTTGTTTGGTTTTGCATTATAAAATTATATGGAATCATGACTTAGATTTAGGTTCTTTCTTATTATGCTTGGTGTGTGTTCTTCCTTTATCCTGACTTTCTGCAGAAAAGACTACAGGTTGTGCATAATGATGTTATTTCTTTATCGGTATGTGGATATATACCAATCATGGTGACTGTGATTGCTTTCTGATCTCTTGAGGGGCATCACAGGTTGAGGTTTCCCACAGTGCATTTCATGGCTCTGTTTCTGAATTTATACCAAAGTTAAATACAAGATCAATGCAACTAAATGAAATGTCTGTCCATAATTACTACTAAATGGCAAGGCTAAATCAAGCAAGTGAGAATCTGTCATTTAGTGATGGTGGACCATATATATTTTTAGTAACAAAACACAGTATGGGAGAAACCTTTGATCCTGTTTGTTAGGCATTATTCAGTTAAGAAATTTGACAGCTTGGAATAATTGAGAACTTGATGGTGGAAGAATTGATTTATGCAGATGTATCTACACTTTGATAAAATTCCTTTTCTTGTGAGTAGCTGAGACATAGACCCCTGGCATTACTCAGTAGGTCCTTTAGACCACACTTGTCACTATGACAGTATAAAACCTCCTTTACAATGAGTAAATAATCTGTACTTGAACTTAAAGTTCCCATTGACGAAACACACTTAGGAGAAATGTAATGAGGGTTCAAGAATCCTCCTCCTTTTGGCACAAGCACAAAAGGACTAGACCTAGTCCATCCTAATGACTATTACCTGAGAGTAATCAGTACCATCATCGACAATGCAGAAGCTGTTTGGGTGCTTTGCAGTGGAGAACTATAATCCCTTGCCATAGCCAGACTTCTGTCTGGTTCTCAATGTTCTTTAAAAGCAAGTAGTTTCACATGCTTTGTTGTTCTCTCTGCAGATCTGGAAACAACAAAGAAAAAACCCACTGTGACAATCCAAGAGTGGCAGTGAGGAATGTCCAGAAAGGGATATTTTGGTGTAAGAGAACACCTGAACAATGGAACTTTAAAGGCTGCTGTACGGCTTTGGGTTTTTATAGAAGGCAATCATTTAAAAATAGGATAGTGAATAAGAGATGCCACTATTTGATTATGGTGACTGGAATGGAAATAATGATGTATGTTTTAAAAGTTGAATTTTCTCTACCTTTTATTTTTTATCATATATATGTTTGATAATAGTATGGTTTAAGAGTGATGTGGACACTCTTGTTATTCACAGACAGAAATCTGTCTAGAATTCAAAGAAAAGTATTTAAGAGCAATCCATGTATATGTTAGTATAGTAAAAGATCTAACATCTTCAAACACCCTAAGTCCACAAACATATGAAATCTATACTAGTTACTAACCCTTATCCTCATCTCCATATTATTATTTGAAAATGGAAAGAACAAAGGATTTAATATAAGTACCATATAATAATTATTGTAAATGTTTCATTACATGCTTTATATAGCCTGTGGTATCATCAGTTATGGTAAATTCCAACCATAGTCTGTGTTATGTATATGTAAAAGCCACCAAAATTACAAACCTAAGCCTTACTGGTTCCAAAGAATTGCACATCCTAAATCCTAAATGGAGTTCATTTCGCCACAATCCTGACAATGTCACTATCTCCGAAGGCTGTTACTCCTGGCCCTCCACATTTCTTGGCTATCCAGTGCTGTGAATTCAATTCAAGTAAATGAACATTTGCTAATTACCTACTATGATCAAAGTACCAATGCTAGGTGCTGAGAAAACCAAAAAAAATTTAATTCTTCCTGCTCTCAAGGGACTTATGGTCTACCAGGCTAGGTATTATTAACACGGGATTCATGAACTTGCATTTTGAAAAATATTTTAATGACTATTTCAATATAACCAGTTTCCTTTGAAATATTATGGCTTTTATTTTATGTATTTAAAAACAATGTTTTGAGACTGAGCCCATAGTTTTCACCAGATTGCCAAAGACTCTATCACACATACAGGCATACATGCAGAAATGTTGAAGAGCTTCTATACCAGGGGGCTACAACATGTATATAACATATAAAAAATTATAAAACTTGACATAGCAAAGTTCATAAACAAATGCATACATAAATTAGTTTAAGAAGTAGAGTATAATAACATCTGGAACTTGGGAGTCAGAGTCCAGTTTTTCTTTTGTAAATTAAGGGAAATGGAGGCAGGGGAGAAAGAGAGCAGTCCATATTAAGGACAAATAAAACATTTTCATGGACACTCAACTCAAGATTCCTGGTACTTAGTGGTTGTATCAGAACTGCTACTCAGGCTTTGAATCATCTTACTATTGTAACAGTTTATTTGAAAGCATCCTGATCAGTGGATATTTGTGAAGAAAGAGTGAAGGCAGACTATTCCAGCTTCTGTTCTGGTATGCACAATATGCTAAGCATTTCTTTTCCAAAGTGTCTCTTCAGGTTTGGAGGCTGCTTTGTCAAAATCCAGCCCTTCGGATATGAAAACAGAAACCTTGGCTAAAATTCTGTGGTTATGCGTGAGCAATACTGTGAGCACTATGTCTGAAGGAATTTCCTTCTTGCTCTGCTGAAGTTTTCCAGTGTGGTGATATAATAGCAACAATTGCTTTGCTTAGCAGCTGCAATATCAAATATGTGTGTGGTTGGCTTTGGTCCTGTCTATTTTTTTGGTGGGGAAAGTTATTTCTTTTATATGCATTTGTTAAGTTTTTTCCTTTAAAAATATAAATATAAAGGACCTGGAAGACAGAGATATTTTCTCCCTGTAAGGTTAACTCCAGTAGTGATCAGCATTATGGAATGTCATCAGACTGGCTCTTATAATGATAAATACTTCAACAGAGTATGAACTTGTATGCATGGGAAATAATTTTTTTCACTTGCCTTATGTTATACTTCAAGAAGAAGACATGGAAAATGCTATAGATTATTTTTAGAAACTTATGAGTAATGAAGTTAAACTTCAATATAATGGATACCCTTCCATTTATATAATTCAGCTCTCAATTATGCATTATGTATACCTTACCTATTGTACTCTTCTTATTCAAAGATGATGCTGCTCTTGGTGCTATTAACCATGAGCATAGATGTGGCTGTGAACCTTCAAATGGGAGACAAAGTCTTCAGTACGTTGGGCCAGCTGTGCAGTCTGTCTGTAGCTTAGTGATTGCATCCAGTGTTTCCTGGTTTGCTTCTCTAGGACACTTACTTCCTTGCTGTATGGTACTTGTGCCCCAGTGAGTCACCTAATAGTTGCTTTTCAATCTACAGAATTTGCATATGTTAATCTTCACTTAGGAAAATAAATCTTTCACTTATTCAGATCTTTAAGGTTTGTAAAATATTTTAGGTACATTATCTCACTTGATGTTCACACAAGTCCTGCGGGGGTGGTTGTTATTGTTCCCCCCTTATTTTTCCATTTAATTTCTTCTTACTTATCATATTAAATATTTTCCAGTTACATGTATAAAATTGACAATCATTCTTTTTTTTGTTTAATGTTATTTCATTTTTTCCAATTGCATGTAAAGATAGTTTTCAACATTCTCTTTTATGAAATTTTGAGTTCCAAATTTTTTCTCCTTCCCTCCCTCTCCTTCAGCCCTACCTTGAATATAGGCTACACATTTACAATCATATTAAAATATTTCCACATTAGTCATGTTGTAAAAGAAGAATCAAAACAAAAGGGGAAAAGTGTGCTTAGATTTTAACCATACTCTATAGTTCTTTTTCTGGATGTGGCACAGCATTTGCCATCATGAGCATTTTGGAATTTTCTTAGATCATCATATTGCAGAAGAGCTGTCTATCAAAGTTAATCATTGCGCAATGCTAATGTTAATGTGTATAGTGTTCCCCTGGTTCTGCTCACTTCACTCAGCATCCGTTCATGTAAGTCTTTCCAGTTTTTTCTGAAATTTGCCTGCTCATTATTTCTTATAACGCAGTAGTATTCTAATGCATTCATATACCACAACTTGTTCAGTCATTTATGGGCATCCTCTCAATTTCCAATTCTTTGTCATCACATAAAGAGCTGCTACAAATATTTTTGTACATGTGGGTCCTTTTCTATTTTTAATGATCTCTTTTGGATATAGATCTAGTAGTGGTGTTTCTGGATTAAAGGGTATGCACAGATTAATATCCTTTTGGGCATAGTTACAAACATCTGTCCAGAATGGATGGATCAGTTCAGAGCTTCACCAACAATGCATCAGTGTTCCAATTTTCCCATATCTTCTCCAAAATTTATCATTTTCTGATTTTGTAAAACATCTGAGAGATGTTTTAATTTGTATTTCTCTAATCAGTAGCAATTTAGAGCTTTTTTTTATATGACTATAAATAGCTTTAATTTCTTCATCTGAAAACTGCCTGTTCATATCCTTTGACCATTTATCAATTGGAGAATGACTTATTGTAAATTTGACTCAGTTCTCTATATATTTTAGAAATGATATCTTTATCAGAAACACTGGCAGTGAAAATTGTTTCCCAGCTTTCTGTCTTTCTAATCTTAGTTGCATTGGCTTGGTTTTTGCAAACACTTTTTTTATTTAATGTGATTATAATTTTCCATTTCTTAATAATTTTTATCTCTTGTTTGGTCATAAATTCTTCCCTTCTCCATAGATCTGACGGGTAAACTGTTCCTTTCTTTTCTAATTTGTTTACAGTATCACTCTTTATGTCTAATTTACATACCTATTTTGATCTTGTCTTGGTATACAATAGAAGATGTTGGTCCATTCCTAGTTTTTGGCTTACTGTTTTCCAGTTTTCCCAGTAGCTTTTGTCAAGTATTGAATTTTTATACCAGAAGTTGGAGTCTTTGGGTTTCTCAAATGGTAGATTGTAGTCATTGACTACTGAGTCTTGTGTACCTAACCTATTCCACTGATCCATCTCTCTATTTCTTAGCCAGTACCAAACAGATTTTATGCTTACTGCTTTGTAATATAGTTTTAGATCTGGTATGGCTAGGATAACTTCCTTTGCATTTAAAAAAAATTTGTTCTCTTGATATTCCATTCTTCTAGATGAATTTTGTCATCATTTTTCTAACTGTATAAAATAAATTTTTGGTAGTTTGATTAATATGGCACTGAGTAGGTAAAATAATTTAAGTAGAATTGTCATTTTATTATATTAGCTTGGCCTACCCATGAGCGACTGATATTTTTCCAATTTTGATCTGACTTTATTTGTGTGAAAAGTGTTTTGTAATTGTGTTTACATAGTTCCTGGGTTTTTCTTGACTCCCAAATATTTTATATTGTCTACAGTTATTTTAAGTGAACTTTCTCTTTCTATCTTTTGCATCTGGAATTTGTTAGTAATATATGAAAATTACAATGATTTGTGTGTGGGTTTATTTTATATCCTGCAACTTTGCTAAAGTAATTAATTATTTCAAGCAGTTTTTTAGTTGATTCTCTAGAATTCTCTAAATATATTATGATATCATCTGCAAAGAGTGATAGTTTTATTTCTTCATGGCCTTTTCTAATTCCTTCAATTTCTTTTTTCTTTTATTGCTAAAGCTAACATTTCTAATGCAATATTGAATAACAGTGGTGATGATGAACATCTTTGTTTCAACTCTGATCTTACTGAGAAAGCTTTTACCTTACCCCCATTACACATAGTGCTTGCAGATAGTTTTATATGCTACTTATAATTTTTAGGAAAACTTCATTTATTGCTATATTTTCTGGTGGTGGTGGTTGTCCTTCATTTTGGAAGAGGACCACAATGAGTGTTTTGAAAAGAAATGGAAGCTATATTTTGCCAAAAGCTTCTTCTGTATCTAATGAGGTAACAACATGGTTATTTTTATTAGTTTTTGTTATTGGTATGATCAATTATGCTGATAGTTATATTGATGTTGAACCAACCTTGCATTCCTGGTATAAATCCCTGGTATAAATACTATTCATAGTATATTATGCTGGCAATAAATTGCTACAATTGACAATCATTTCTTAAAATTTTGAGTTCCAAATTCTCTCCCTCCATTCCATCCCTCCTGGAGAAGGCAAGCAATTTGATATTAATTATACATATTAAATCATGCAAAACACATTTCCATATCTGCCCTGTTACAAAACAGACAAAAAACCTAAAGAAATTTTAAAAAATAGTATGCTTCAATCTACATTCAGAGTCTATCAGTTCTCTCTCTGGATGTGGATAGCAATTTTCATTGTGGGTCCTTTGGTATTGATTGGAGTAGCTAAGTCTTTCACAGTTTATCATCTTTGCAACATTGTTACTATTTATAATGTTCTCTTGGTTCTGCTCATTTTACATGAGTGCCTAGAAGTCTTTCTAGGTGTTGCTTCTCATCATTTCTTATAGAACAATAGTATTCTGCCACAATCATATACCATAATTTATTTAACCATTTCTAAATTGATGGACAGCCCCTTGATTTCCAATTCTTTGTCAGCACAGAAAGAGCTGCTATAAATATTTTTATACAAAGGGGTATTTCTCCTTTTCTTTGTTCTCTTTGGGACACAGAGCCAGTAGTGGCATTGCTGGGTCAGAAGGTTTGCACAATTTCATTCTCCTGTAGACATAGTTCCAAATCATTGTCCTGAGTGGTTGGACTTCACAACTTAACCAACAGTTGTCTCAGTTTTTTTTACAGCCTTTTTATGTGATTACTGATGGTCTTCATTTCTTCTGAAAATTGCCTGCTTATATTCTTTCACCATTTTTCAGCTGGAGAACTGTTCTTCTTATTATAAATTTGATTCAGTTGCTTATATATTTGAGAAATGAGGCCTTTGTCAGAGAAACTATATTTTTTCCGCGATTTCCTGTTTCCCTTCCAATTTTGGCAAAAAGCTTTTTAATTTCATGTGAACAAAATTATCTCTTTTACTTTCCATGATCCTCTCTGTCTCTTGTTTTGTCATAAACTTTTCCCTTATCTATAGATCTGACAGGTACACTTTTCCATGCTCTCCTAATTTACTTATGATAATTTACCTCCAATTTTTTCATTCATTTTGACCTCATCTTAGTATACTGTGTGAGATGTTGGTTTATACCTATTTTCTGTGAAAGTACTTTCCAGTTTTCCTAGGAATTTCTGTCAGATTTAAGTTCTTTCTCCCAAATCTTAGATTTTGGAGTTTATCCAACATTAAGTGGCATAGGGGATAGAGTGCCAGACCTGAAGTCAGGAAAACTCATCTTCCTGAGTTCACATATGGCATGACCCTGGGCAAGTCACTTAACCCTATTTGCCTCAGTTCCTCATCTCTAAGATGAGCTGGAGAAGTAAATAGCAAACCACTCCAATATCTTTGTCAAGAAAACCTCAAATGGGGTCATGAAGAATCAGACATGACTGAAACAACTGAACAACAATGACAAAAACAAGATTACTGTGTTCATTTACTACTGTATTGTGTACCTGATCTATTACACTGATCTGCCACCTTATTTCTTAGTACCAGATAATTAAGATGATTACCACTTTGTTAATATAATTTGATATCTGCAATTTCTAGTCCACTTTCTTTTTATTATTTTTCATTGATTCTTTTAATATTTTGACCTTTTGTCCTTCCAGATGAATTTTGTTATTATTTTTAACTAGCTCTATAAGATAATTCTTTGGCAGTTTGATTGGTATGGAACTTAATAAGTAAATTAGCTTAGGTAGAATTGTCAGTTTTGTTATTTTGGCACAGCTTACCCATTAACAATTTGAATTTCTCCAATTGTTTAGATAGTCTTTATTTGTGTGAAGTGTTTTGTAATTGTGTTCATGTAAATGCTGGGTTGGTCTTGGCAGGTAGACTCCCAAGTATTTTATATTGCCTACATTTATTTTAAATGGAATTTTTCTTTGGATCTCTTCCGGTTAGACATTGTTGGTAACTTATCAAATATCAATAGTTTATGTGTGTTTATTTTGTATCCTGTGGCTTTACTGAATTTGTTAATTGTTTCAATTGATTTTCCAGTTAAAGCGCTAGGATTCTCTAAGGGTCCTTTGTATCATTGGCAAAAACTGATAGTTCTGCTTCCTCATTGCCCATTTTTATTCCTTCAATTCCTTTTATGGGTCTTATTGCTATAACTAACAATATTGAATAACAGTGGTGATCATGAACATTGTTACTTCACCTCTGATCTTACTGGGAAGGCTTTAAGTTTATCCCCATTATGGATAATTCTTGCTCTTAGTTTTAGATAGATACTGCTTGTCATTTTAAGAAAGGCCCCATTGACTCCTGTGCTTTCAAATGTTTTTAGTAGGAATAGGTGTTGTATTTTGTCAAAGGCTTTTTCAGCCTCTATTCACGTAATAATATATTTTTTGCTGTTTTTGTTATTGATACAGTCAGTTATGCGGATAACTTTCTTTAACCAGCCTAAATCCCATCCAGTCGTAGTGTATGGTCTTTGTGATGTTTTACTGTAATATCCTTGCTAGCATTTTATTTAAAATTTCTGCATCGATTTGAATTAAGGAAATTGGCATATAGTTTTATTTCTCTGTTTTTGCTCTCCCTGCTTTAGGTATCACAACTATATTTGTGTCATTAAAAAAAATTGGTAAGACTCCTTATTTACCATATCATTGAGATTAATTGTTCCTTAAATGTTTAATAGGATTCACTTGTAAATCCTTCTGCTCTTGAGGAATTTTTTTTATGGAGCACGTTGATGGTTTGTTCAAATTCTCCTTCTAAGATTGAACTGTTTAAGTATTCTATTCCTCTTCTGTTAATCTAGGCAGTTTATATTTTTGCAAATATTCATCAATTTCACTTACATTTGCCAGTTTTACTGGCATATAAATGGGTAAAAATCTTCAGATAGCTTTCTTCTATTCCTAATCACTACATCACCCACCCAGTAATTCAATGTAATTCACTTGGACAAACATATATTAGACATCTATGTGAAATAGAGTTCTGGATATTGGTCCTACAAAGACTTACAACTGAAAATTAGTTCCTGCCCTCAAGGAGTTTACATATCTTTCAGTAATCCTTTTAACACTTCCAACAGGTGGTCTGAAAGATAATCTTCATTTACCTAGACACTATAAAATCCAAAAAATATTTTAATGGTTTTTTTTGGCCATTTGAAGCTTTGTATGATTTTTTTTTATTTCTTGACTTCATTTTAATGGATACATTCAGAGAGAAAATAATTATAGGAATATTAACCCAATAAATTGACTAATGTAATATTATGATAATTTCAAACTAGATTCCAGAAGACCCTAAAATGAAGAGCCTGAATACATTTATCCTTCCTTCACTTAGCTAAATTGTTTAAAATAAGGTTTTCACAGTAACTGCAGCACGGAACCTGAGAACTTGAATAGCCAACCTAGAGGAGTTCACTGCTGAAAATTAAGAATCAAAGGACAGTGGTGACAACATAGACAAAAAATACAGATGGATCCCTCATATTAAAGGGAGAACATTACCAGGAGTCAAATGGGATGGACAGGTTTGGGATCTGTATTCCTAAAGAAACTAGTCACATCTTGAGAATGCAAATTCATTTGAATCTTTGAGTAAATTAAATACTAAGCATCCCTTGAAATCTTACTTTAGTGATCTATCCAACAAACTATTTTTACTATGAATTTGCATCCTGGGTCATCTCCAGTCCTCCTAATGAATGTCAGACCAGTGGACCCGGATGGCTCAGGAGAAGTGAGGTTGATGACCTTGCACAGCCCTCCCTCACTCAAACCGAAACAAGGTCAACTGCAAGTCATATCATCATCTTGATGTCATGGTCCTCTTCAAGAATGAAGGACAAACACAAACAAGAACATTTTCTATGAATAGTACAAAGCCAAGATCACTTCAGAATTATAAAATTCCAATTCTCATAGAATTTTAGCTCTAACAGGAATCTTTGCAATCTTAGTCAACCATCTCATTTTACAGAAGCAGAAACTGAAGTGGTGCTTCTTTGCTACAGTCACCATAAGAGGGAAAGAAAATACTTTGGTAGGGATGTCTTTGTCAAGTAGCTGAGCTTTGTTGACAGTTCTTTAGGCTTTCAAATATTCTTTATTTCTTTGCTTCTTTCTTTTCTTTCCTTCCTATTTCCCTTCCTTCCTTCTTCCATCACTCCCTTCTTCCTTCCTTTTTTCTCTTTCTTTTTTTTCTTTCTTTCTTAGATTCTGAACTGTTTTATTGCATTAAACAAAAAAAAGCATCCTCCTAGTTCCAGACTACAATTTGTAGGTATTATTGGAAGTTTTGATTTTCTTTTTATTATTTGGTACTTGGCATTATTTCTCCTGCAATTTTGGTTAGCTAAAAGTCTATATATTAAACTCACCTGATCAAAAGTTTTCCAATGAGATGTGAAAATTTACTTAAGAGCTTTCAGCATTCCTTAGATAAAAAGTCAGAAGAAGAGTCTCAGCTGTCCTTGACTCCTTGGTGATGTGTAAATCCTCCTCCTCAGTCTATTTGTGAATCCTCTAAGTGTACTTTGATCTGTAATCTGACTTAGTTTACCTATAGAATTTTTTTTGACAAAGTTTATTTCCTTAGGGATGTATGAAATTATGTCTATGTTTAACTTAATTTCTTCAACTTTTATAACATTAAAGGAAATATAGGATTATGTATCTGTCTTCTTTTTAACTTTTATGGCCTAAGAGGAATGTACAAGACTGCAATATGTAAAATAATTGTTTCTCTGTCACTATAATGTAATTTGTCCTATGAGAAGCCCTGCAAGGTTTTCTCTGAGTCCTGAACCTATGCTTGAGCATATAATAAAACCTGAATTTTTATCTCCATAATTTCTCTGTTTTGGAAAGTATATATTTGGCAGCAGTTACCTACCACATGAACTCAGGAGAGGTGAACATTGGTGAACAGAATGATCTTGTGAAAAAATCTAAGTACATTTGTCAAGTATTATGGACACATGTTCAGCTGGCACAAAATGTGGAAATATACATTTCACAGAACCTTCCATCAAATCAAAATTGATTCACTATATTCATTTGGAAAATATTTGGCAAACAACTGTTATTTACTATGCATACATACTCTATTGGAGAATACAAAGAAAGACCCTGCCCTCACAAAGCTCATTAACCATAGCTTATTCACTTGGATCCAATTGTTTTGTCCCTCCTGCTTACCAGCTTGAACACTTGTGGCCTCGGCAGTTTCTCATACATTGAGATTGTCCTCATCTTTCCGCTGGTGTCACTATACCATTAGTGGAATTTTCAAAGACCAGAGTCTCAAGGGAGTGTAAAACACTCCTTCACCAAGTCGACCAAACTTCCAGAGAGCAACAGAGACTCCTACAAAAAAGGGTATGAAGATCCATTATTTTCTGCTACTCTTATGAGATGGCTTTGTAAATACTCTGTAACTGCCCTTCAACACAATCTGAAATTTACCTTGCTGAAATTGCAAGGCACTAACCTTAAAACCACCAGTAACCTTTGGCTGTTGAAGCCTATATATGCTAAGTGCCCTGTCAGTAATGAATGACCACCCCTTACCAGATGGAATTACCTTCAGGTGCCTTTTGTTAGTATCAACATTTCTTTTGCTTTGCCCAGGTTCTTAATAGCTAGGGTTTAACTACACATTTCTCCTCCCCCTGTCTTTTGCAAATTTCTGACACTCAGAGAGATTAAGTGACTTGGTCTTACTGTAATAATAAACTTCTAGATGGAACTATGTATGGTGTGTGCTATTCTTTTTATACCCATGTTAGAATGCATTCTATTCAAATCATTGGTTTTTTAATTAAAATATTATATTCAACTCATATTCCTAGTTTGTAGAATTTAACTTCAACTTGATATATTTGCACACTTTTTAAAGCATTCCTTTAGTAAAGTGTCTGTTGGCTTACATAACATTTACATAACATTTGTTAGTTATATAGGTTTTTATAAGTTATTCCATCTAGTTATTAGATTCAGTTAATACTCTTCTATCATGCTGCTTTCATAATGCCCTTTATTTTCAGATTCTTTTATGTTGGATATTTTTACATTTCCTTTCAAACTGAAGGTATTTTTTAAACCTTATTAGACTTGCATTAATTCTTTTCCTCTAGTTAAATGGGCACATGGCACTTTTAATTAAGCTGTTTTCTGACTTTTTTATATTGTAATAAAGAAAAAAAGATTGATTTGAAAAGAAAAGAATGTTCACCTTGAAATGGCTGGATTTATCGTTAGGGTAACTTTCCTGCCCTTGAACAGGGTTAGTTTGCATATACTTCTATGTTGTCCATATGTTCTCCTCTATTTTAAATGATTTTGACAGGTCTTCCAAAACCTATACATGATAATTTGTGCATCAGTAGCTAATTTTCAGAGTGAAATGGGCATAAAGATGTTTGTAGGGCTGCAAATATACAGTTTATCTTAGAAATGCATGCCATCGTTCTACTTAGTAGAATTTTACATTGCAACATCCATGAAGGAATTCTTACTTAAAAGTAAATGAAATTGTTCTCTTTCCTCATCCCCCATCTATAGAAATTAAACAACTTTTATTAATGCAGTACTTTATAAATTCTGAAGTTTTTAACGTACAAAAGCCAGTGAAATTAAAGTGATGAATACTGTGTAATTCAGTCACATTGAAAATATATATTAAAGCATAAAAGTTAGCACTTGTATGTGCAGAAAATACTGCATAGACACATTTGTGTTACCACTGAAAAATGCACAACTCCAGTAGGAACTGTGAGCATTTACAGTAGCCTGAGATTCGGATCCCAGATGAACTCAGGGCTGAGGTAGACTCATGAGATTCAAAGCTCTTGCATTTCTCTTGTAAATTTAATCTGCAAGCTCAGAAGTTTTCTTTTCTGAAGCCCTCATGCAACTTGTAATGAAATCAAACTTACTAAACCTGTAATTTGTCTATGTATGGTAAGCATTGCACTCAAGAAGGGCTTCATCACTTTGGTTTTTGGGGGCAAATCACTTGTCTTCATCAGTGCAGTGACAAAAGTAATAACTTTACATGTTTGAAAATCAATGAGACAATTTCCATAAAATGCAGAGATATTTGATTCTCTGATTAAATTCATAGAAAAAGAGATTTGAGCTCTTGGAATAAAAGTAATGTAAATATAAGCTATCTTCCATATTATTTATTGAGAGAACATGTGGGAAGGAGACTGGGAGTCCAAAGAACTGTGTCTGAAGTCTGACTCTGGCACTTAGTTGTTTTATCAGAAAGTTATTTAGCCCTCCGATCTCAGGTTCCTCATCTATAAAATCATGACAACACAAAATTTGAGTTTGGAGGGAACCTCAGCAACCAAGCAGTCCAACTCACACATAAAAGGGATCCCTGCTACAAAGGACCCAACAGGATGTCATCCAGCATGCTGGAAGACCTTCCAGGAAGGGACTCCCACCATTTCTAGGTTACCCATTCTACTTTCACATATCTCTTACTCTTCAGAAGTTTTCCAAACCAAAATAAGCCCTCTTTGAAGCTTCTATCTATTCCTCCTGGTTTTGCCATCTGGGGACAAACTAAACAAGTGGAAACCCATTCCCACCAGACAGGTCTTCACATATTTGAAGACAGTTATCATGACCATACCGAGTATTCTCCTGGTCCTTCCACCAATACTCATGTGACATGGACTCTATGCTCTTATCAATGTCCTTTTTAAATCCCAGGGCCTAGAACTGATAGTAATACTTAAGATGAAGTCTGATGAATGCACAGTACAGTAGAGCACTCATTCCCCATTAGTGGAGGCTATGCCCCTCTTAATGCAGTCCAAGATCACATTAGCCATGTTAGCTCATATTAAGCTAGAAATCCATGAAAACTTCCATCTGAACAGCTGCTGTCTAAGCATGCCTCATCCATCTGATACTTGTGAGGTTGAATTTTTTACACCCAAGTACAACACTTACCATTTATCCCCTTTGAATTTCATCTTATTAGACATTAATCCAGTACTTTTAGCTTTGGAGTATCAAACACATAGCCTGTGGACAGCATACTGCCCACAATACTTCCAAGTGTGAACCAAGCCAGATTAAAATGTAGTTTCTGTCTGATTTTAATGTGTTGATATAAAAATAAAAATATTTATACCTGTGTGATTTTGTAAGTCAATATGTGACCCCCACCTGTCTTTATGTATGACTTAATGGCCCCTAATTTCTATCTGAGTGTTCCAGCCTGTCAAATATTTTTGGATATTGACTTTGTCATCCAGTGTGTCTGCTTTGTGTTATCTACAAATCTGATGAATATGCCATGTTTTTACCCAACGCACTGATAAAAAAGTTAAAAAACTATGGAGGTCATCATGGCTTTCTATGGTACTCTGTTGAAAACTCCATGCCACCTAGTTTGGGGGCCATTAAGAGTTACTCCTTGAGTCTGTCCATTCAGCAGATTCTAAATTCATATGATTGTATTATTGTACAATCCATATCCTTGCATCTTTTTCACAGGAATAATAGGAAAGACTTTATCAAAAGCTTTGATAAAAGGCAGGTAAACCACTTCCATTGCATTTCTTTTAGTTATCCTATTTAAAAAGTAAATACTTGTTTAGCCTTGTATTGATGAAGCTATGTTGAATCTTTTTAATGACAATTCATTTTCTAGATGTTCATGGATAGTCTCTTTAATGGTCCATTCTATAATTTCACCAGGAATGAATCAGGTTCTCTAGCCTACACAGAACCTTTACTCTTTTCCCTTTTGCAAGACAGGATACCATTCTCCCTTCTCCATTCTTGTGGACCTTGCATTTTTCTATGATTTTTCAAACAGAATGAGAATAGATTTAGCAATCAAAATCTGCTGGCTATTTGAGGACCTAAAGATGTATTTCTTCTGGGACAGATGACTTAAATTCATCAAAAGTAGCGAAGTACTCTTGTACCATTTCTTTACTTATCTTGACTATTACCTCCATATTATCCACTTTGGTTCTCTCTTATCCAGTTTAAAGGTAATTTTTCTTTGCAGAGCAAACAGAAAATAAGAATTAGGCATCTGCTTTCTCTCTGTCATTTACCGTTGTCCTGTCTACTTCACCAAAGCTTACCCTAGCCTCTCTTTGATCTCCCTTCTTCCAACATAGCAAATAACAACCATTCCTTTTAGTCTTTAGCTTCTGTCACCAACCTCATCTCATTCTGAGCTTTAGCATTCCTGATGGTATTTTTACATGACCTCGCCACACTCTTACTTTTATTCTGTTACCTGGCCTTGTTTCTATCTTCTGTACATTTCTTTTTAAAAAGAATTCTGAGGCAGCTCATGACTTCCCCATGTAACCACATTGGGTTCTTCAAACAAATCCATTTTTTCTCTTCTCTATAAATTGTTTCCTTTTGGGGATTCAGAATTATATTCTTAAGCATCTCCCATCCTTCCTGAGCTAACTTCCCCAAAGTATTTTACTCTATGGGACCATGGAATCTTACCTACATTTCCTATGTACCCTCTAAAAATCTGTTTTTCATATCACTTAAATTGCATCTTACACTATTCCCAGATTCCCTTTCATCTATCTCTCATCACAAGAGATATCTTCCTCACAAATTCTAGGATGGAGCGGTCACTTTCCCTGATTTTCCTTATGTCTATCCCATCAACTTTCCTCCCTGTTACTGAGAAACAGTTCCAGAATAAAGCAGATCAAAAAGTTATTAACTGCTCTACTTTTGTCCTCAGCAGATATCTGGATAGTTGAAATCACACATTGTTACTGTATCAAGTCTTTCTGCCAGACTTGTAATGTTTCCCAAACTCCTTGCTTATTTCCTCATTCTGGTAGAATGGTTTGTAGTAAATATTAGTGATAAGATCAATTCCCTTTCTCTCCCTCCTTTGATCTTTACCCAAATACCTTAATATTTCTCCCCCTCTAGTTCATCTAATGCATCACATCTTTTCAGCCTGGTAGGACCTACTGGAGCTTATACTTACTTGGCATAGCCTTGGAGACTTCAGGGTCATTCCTTTATCTTGATGAGCCTTTGTGTATAGACACTTGATAAATAAAACTGAATTGGGTCTCACAATACCCTATTATCTGAGTAGAACAAGCATTGTCCCCATATTATAGATGGGGAAATTGAGCCCCAGAGAGGTTAAGTTTATCATAGATCTAGAGCTCAGAACATGTCTAATCCAAGTTCCCTTTATTTTATATAGTGACTAAGGCCCAGGAAAATTAAGTGTTTTGTCCAATGTCATACAGACAGTAAATATCAGGCAGGATTTGAACCCAGGTTTTTTGACTCCAGAGCCAAGTACTTTTCCTTGCACCAAGCCAATGTCATACAATTAGTAAGGGGCAGAACCAGAACTCAAACCCAAGGCCACTGCTGCATTCACTCTACTATCTTCTTTTGTCCTTGAATATTGGTTATGACACTAAATGAGCACGGTCTCATTATTTTCATATAATGAAGAAAATACATTATCTCACATTGACAGTCTTGTTCTCTTGTTTTCCTAATCACTTTTCCAGGACCACATCTGTTTTTTTTTAACTTATTTTTCTCAAAACATTTTGGTTTAAGCATATGAATAGTGAGGATTTGGGATTCTTCTTTGATATTAGTTGCCATTTCATTAATTCACTGCCCTAGTCATGCCCACATCATGTTAAATTTTATTGCCATGGTCTCTCTCCTTTTCTTGATTCTCCTGCCAGGTTTATATCATCCAAAAATTTCATCACTTTATTTTATGTCCTTACACTTCCTGACCTTGAAGATTATTAGTCCTTTATCATGTACTTTATCAAGAATTTCTGAAGTCCAGGTAAACTCTGCCGATATCTCCCTTGTACCCATCATTTTTCCCCCTAATTCTTCACAATCTGTTGTCAGCATTTTATGCTTGATCTGCTTTCTGGGAGTTCATGCTGGTTATCCTTCATTGAATCACATTAGGTGTCCCCTCACCTACTCTGGATTAGTGTTTCTCTCGTAATATTGGAATAAAGCTAGAGAGATTTTAAGGGTTTGAGGTAGTCTTCCTCTTTAAAACATCACAAGGGCTTCATTGATCTCTCCTTAGTCCAATTTACCCCTTGTGGGAAAGAAAGCGTTTCTATTGTTTTGGCAAATTAGGTCCACCTTTGACATTACTTGGGTTGATTTTTATCATGAAGTTACATCTGTCTTCACATTTTCTAAGACCTACCTGAGTGAATTGAATTTGAAACTCTCTTTTCCCTTAGTACATTTTTTCTTACCTTTTCTCCCAGCTAATTTGTGCTTGATTGTGCCAGGCAGTCTTATTCTAGGCTTTGAATATATAAGGTACATGTAATTTATATATAGAAGGTAAACATTTATTTTTCAAAGCTGTTTCTTTGCTTCCCTTCTACAACCCTATTATAAGTTTCCTTTAGTATGTATTTTCATTTTTTTATAACTGATTTTTTCTTTTAAATTTGCTATGACTTTATCTATAATTCTGTATTTTTCCTTTCTCTTCTTATTTTTGCTTTTCTTGCCACTTTTTGTACATACTTTAATTTTATATCTTTCTAGTGCCTGTCCTTCCTGTGTATTTCCTTGTAGGGTGAAACCTCTCCCCAGATCCAGGTATTAATTAGGAGAAATAACCTTTGGGCAAAACTTAGTTGATTTCTAGATCCTTTCTGCTCTCCAGTTCTGTACCATTCCTGACTTTATTTTTTTTTTAGTTGAAATTCCCTTAAAACTCTTCATCCTTTCATTATATTCATTATATTTTATCCCCTTTTTTAACATGAATAATTATTATGGTGATTGTTGACAATACATATGCAACTACAGACATGCTCTTGGCATTGCTGAAAAATCTGCTGGCAATCATTTCCTTTAATTCTTTCCCTTTCATAATACCTGTAAGCTCAGCAGACTGTTTTACCAGCAGCATAGCTGCAACCCAGGCTCTGTTGGCTCTAATCAATAAAGAATTACTGTGGGCCCTGTTTTCCTTAAAGATAATTTCTCTTTCTATCTTTTGTCACAAGAACCAATGTTAACAAAGTGCTTCTACCTTCATATTTTCTTCTATTAGAACACCGAGGAGTATGGACTGAAAGTAGGCTATATGGCTCTAGGTCAATTTTGATTTTTTTTTAAAATAAAAATCTTTATACTACATAAAGGAGCTGTTTGTAGTCATACTTTTTATGTTTACTGAGTGAATGGGCCCTAGTTTTGCTGTGTGTCTTTTTATTTAGGGGAGACCTATTTAGTAAGGGACCAGATTCCTTTTTTTTAAATAGTATAATATGGTAACTTTTTTTCTATTAATCTCAAGAGGCTGTTCTCCCCAATCCTTTTCTACTTTTTTAAGAATGATGACTTAACCCTTAAGTATGCTTTTAAATTTTGATTGTAGGTAAGGAAAATTGAAAAATAAGACAGCACCATTTTCTAAATATTAAATTTCTAAAATATATACTATCATCTCAAGTCCCACTCTGTTACCCTATCATGCTATGGAGGTAATTGTGGGTTCCCAAAAGTTATGTAAATGAAACACGACTATATCAGGTTCCATTGAGATGAAAAGACTTTTAATATAGGCCTAGTGATTGAATGTGTCTGGCATCTCATCATTCAACTGAAACTGCTCTCTCCAAAGTTACCAGTTGTCTATTAAATACCAAATCTGATGGTCTTTCTGCAGTCCTCATCTTTCTTGATTCTGCACAGCTTTGAACATTTTGATCACACTCTCCCTGGATACTATCTCCTTTTCTAGATTTTTATGTTTCTGCTGTCCCCTGCTTCTCCTTGCCCTTTCTACTTTTCCATTCTTCTTATGCTTTTTGTTCTCTTCCACATACTTGTATGACCTGACTATGCTAGCCTACTTTCTGCCCTGACACATGATACTTCATCTCCCATCACTATGCTTTTCGTTGGCTATCCCCCATGCTTAGAAATCTCTTCCTTTTCAAATCTGCTTCCCAATTTCCCTTTTTTCAAATTTTGGTTCAAATCCTACCTTTTTGGCAGCAGCTAATTAAGTATAACAAAACTTATAACCACTAACAAATACATTTTTTTTCTTTTAATAAGTATCAAATCCTTTCAGTGTTGGAAAGAATCTCAGAGATCATATAGCCCAATCCCACCCCTGAAATACAAATCTTTTCTTTATCATCCTTGATAGATGATCACCTGTTATCCTAGTTGAAGACTCAGTGCATGGCCCTCACCACTTTCCAGGTAGCTCATTTTGATTTCTAGAAAGTTTTTCCTTCTGCCGTGATGAAATCTACATCTCTATAATTTGGCCTCTTTATTGGCCTTGATTTCTCTCTCCTAGAGCACAAAATGAGTTTGATTCTTATATATATATATATATATATATATATATATATATATATTTATATATATATATATATATATACATATCAACCTTTCTAACATTTGAAAATTGCTATCATATCATATCTACCCCAAATCCCTTCTCTCAGCTAAATATCTCTAATTCTTCCATTTATTCTCATTTGCCTTTATTTCAAGTCCCTTCACAACTTTCCTCTGATTTGTCCTTTGTTGTCCATTCCATTCCTAAAATGTACCCAGAACTGAGAACAATACTCTAGATGTAGTCTAATCAGTATAGCATATAGTCACTTCTTTATTCTGTACTTTAGGTTTCTATTAATGCATCTGTAGACTGAATTAGCTTATTTAGTTGCCATATTACACTACTGAATAAAAGTGAAATGAATTTCTGTTAAAGTAACTGGAATACATTATTTTCTAAACATTTCCCCCTATATATTATTTTTGCCATTGATTACTTGAATCTAATCATAGGATGTTACATTTCATCCTGATTCAATTTTGTCTTATTTGATTGGCTCATTATTATTTTGAATTCAGATTCTCTCACCCAATATGTTAGTTATGCCTTTAATCTTTGAAAATATCTGAAAGTTTGATAAGCATGCCACCTGAACCTTCATTCATATCAGTGCCTAAAATGTTAAACAGGCTAAGGGGTAGAATTCTATGACACTACTCTAGATTCTTTCCTCTGCTGGTCCATCAACCACTTTGGGGATCTATTTTTCCAGCTAGTTCAGAATTAGACTTTTTGTATTATTTTCTATTTTTTAATTCATCAAAAATCTGCTAATCAATCTGCAAATTTAAAGGGAAAATAAAGTTAGCCTATCATGAATTTTTAAAAAAGTTTCATTGATGCTTTTTGATTTTACACCATAGTCATTTCCACATTTGCAGTCATGAAGAGTTGGACATGACTGAACGACTGAACAGTAATAAAAATTTCCAGATTTAGCCCTCACTCCCTTTTCCTGTTCATATTCTCCTTGTAACAAAATAAAAACATTATGACTCATTCTTAATGAACCTTGTGGGTATTGTGGACATCTTTCTAAATTCTCACAAACTAGCCTCAATAATTTTTCTCAAAATCTTTCCTGGAATTGTAAAGAAGGCTACTTGCCTATAGTTTAAAAAAATCCATCTTATTTTGCCTTTTTGAAAATGGGAAATATTCACCTTCCTCCAGTGTCTCCTGTTCTGTTTTCCAAAATTTTTCAAAAATCACAATGGTTTAGTATCCATATCCAAAAGTTCTTTTGGTAATCTCAAGTTTAGTTTGTATGGCCCTGTTGAGTTCATCACCAGGTAAAATCACTTATCTTGGATTTCAATTCCCTGTTAACAATTTTTATTTTATCTTTCCTAGTTGAAGATCATCTTCCTTGATAGAGAAGATGGAGGCACTCAAGTTATTCTATCTTTTCTCTGTGGTATATAATATTATCATCCACCATATAGAAAACCCATCCCATCCCATCCTTGATCTTCCCTTTTCCTCCAACATTGTTTTTTCTTTTCTTTCTCTCTTTTTTAAAAATCACTTTCTAGCATTCTTTGCCATTTATTGAAAGCCTCACCTCATTTAATGCTTTAATCTTCCTGACATCATTCTTTCATGCTATGCCATTCTTGGATTCATCCTCATTTTGGTTTCATCTTCCACATATGTCTTTTAAAAACCTAAACTGATCATTTGTATTGCTCAGGCAATATTTACAGCACCAATGGCGACTATGAATATGCTGGCATAGTTTGGAATTGCAAAGTATGACAGACTTTCCAAGTAGAAGGCAGAAGAAAAACATTTATTCAGATACCAGAGAGTCAAATCCCAAAACCAAAAAGCCAAATCAGTCATAGTAGACAAGAAGTCAACACATATTATCACTTCAGGGGACAAAGCCATTCCCAAGCCTCTCTGCCTCCTGTGCCTTCCCACAGACAAACAAATACTCACAAGCCTAGTTGTCTGCTTGACTCTGTCCCCTCTCTCCCTTTGCTCTAACTGCTCTCAATAACTTCCTCTCAGTTCTGCTCTACCCTTACTGTACCACCCATTCAGCAGACTCCTCCCATTACACTAATTTAGGCTTCTATGTGGTTTAAGCAGGTCACATGGACCTATTAATGAATGAGAAAGATCTTCCCATTTAAATAGGCATTACATCATTTGTTTACCTCTGTCCTCACATTGATCTTTTGATACAACATTTTTCCTCCTTGGAATAGTTTATTTTGGAGCTGTCAGAATTTTGTTCTTGATGGTATCTCATACCCCCCTCCACTGACCTTCCTTATAGAATCTTAAACCATGGAATACTAGCTGTTTTGTTTTGTATTTTTTTAGCTACTGAACTCCAAAATGTATTTTCTTAAGGAAGAGCATAGGGTGAATAGATCAAGAAGTTACATGAATATAATTCAATACTGTTCTCCAAATTAAGTTAACATACTTTAAAACTTGTCAATTTTATTTTTAAAGCATGGTCAAAAAGAAAGATGATGAAAATCACTAGAAACTATGGTTTAAAATAAAAGAAGCAAAGACATAATGACTATTAAAAAGTCTCAATTCTCTGTATCATGAATGCTTCAAAAAATTAGAAAGCACTGGACATAGCAAGCAATGAACCTCATAATATATTAGAATTGATCATATCTTTTAAAATGTTTATTAATATCTTTTTAAAAAGTTACCTTAATTTTGAAATATGTCCTTCTTTCCTCTCTTTTCCAAAGAGCCATCCCTTGTTTAAAAAAAATAGATAAAAATGCAGTTATGCGCAACAAATCAGCTGAGTCTGACAATGTATGCTGTGTTCTACACACATAATCGCCTCTACAAAGAGGAGATATATTTACTTCTCCTTTATTGAAGGCTCTAGATTGATCACTGTAGTTACACAGCATTCAGCTTAGTGTTTTTTGTTCTTGAAATTGGCTCCTTATTAATAAATAATCAGCAACTAACTAGTAAGCATCTTGAGGGCAAGAGCTATTTAAAAAAGGTCTATTGCCAGAACTAATAGGTGACATTTAACACACGCTTATTGAATAGAGTTTAATTAAACTGCTTATAGATGTATTAGCTGTTGCAGAATTATCTGTCTTTGTACAATCCTATCTTTGACTGGTAAGTGTGAGCATAAAAAAAAAAATACCAAATTAGGAAAAAAGAAAGGTGAGAAAGTACTGCCTGTAATGGTAATAGTTTCAATAGAGGGCAGCTAAGTGGTGCAGAGGATAGAACACCAGTTCAGGAGTCAGGAGGACCTGAGTTCAAATGTCACCTCAGACACTTGACACACATTAGTTGTGTGACCTTGGCAAGTCACTTAACCCCAATTGCCTCATCCTGGGTCATCTTCAGGCATCCTGGTGACTATCTGGTCACTGGATTCAGATGGCTCTGGAGGAGAAGTGAGGCTGGTGACCTGCACAGCCCTCCCTCACTCAAAACAAAGTCAAGTGTAAGTCATGTCATTATTTCTCTCATGGCATGATCTTCTTCAACAATGAAGGATGAACACACACAACAATTTCAACATGACCTGATTACAGTTGATTAAATAACTACTAAGAAAAATTGGAAATAATTTAGGATAAGTAAATAATCCAAGCAGTTATCATAATAAGGATATTGAAAGGGTCCAGAAACCAACTTAACTAACAAGCATTTAATTTCCTTACGAAGTAGAGGGTAGTAGACAAAAGCAATTTTTGTCTAGAATGTGTTTGTTTATATTACTGGTGGATGCTGAGTTTACATGAATGCATGGACTGGTTCAATCTTGAGGGGTACCCCAAATAGTCTTATCTCTGATACATCTTTTCCTCTATTCAGAGCTACTCTTAGGAAATCTATAACTCTGAGCCGATTATAGTTGGTCTCTGTAGAGACCAAGATATAATCTATGTAACCTATCTACTGGAGACAAAATTGCCTTTATCTCACCCTACAGAACATGTAAAAATAGCAAACAGGACTCATAACACCCATTCCTCTTTTCTCTCCAGTGAGTCCCATATTCTTCTCAAGCTCTACATAGATTTTCTGATTCATAGTACCAGCCTATGATTCAGTCACCTCAGAAGGGAAACACAATTGGGATTGCTAGATAGCTAAATCCCTTACATTCCAGCCAACACCCTTCTTCCCAGAGGCCCATAAAAGTATGAGTCCTTGAGTACACTGCCTTAAGGTTTTGGGCTTCCCTGCAGGGGAAACAAACTTGAAGGTATAAGAAAGGTAATCTCTTTTCCAGCAGTCTTGCATTGTCCACGCATACTGATCTTACATAACAAAATCTAGGCCTTTTTCTTCCTTCTGTCATGATTTTAGTAGCTCATGACTCTTCTGGGCCAAGGGTCATCTACAATTCTATTTTCCTCAAGAAATGAGAGCTCTTGGAGAACTCTGTCCCTCCATTCTATAGATAGCTAAATCCCTCAATTTGGTGTCCAGGGACTCTATTCTTGAAACACATGGGTGAAAGCAAATTTAGTTTCCATAAGGCAATGTTTTAAGGCAGCTATTATATTAGTAGTAGCTCTTGCATCAGAGGAAAGAAGAAAGGTTTTGGGCCCAGGTTTGTGCTTAGTTCTGCAGCTCTCTAGTGTTTCCTCTGAAAAGGAAAAAAAAGAAGGCATGAAAGAGTCAAGCAGGTCTTTAGGTTTCCTTTTCTAGGACCTGCATAAGGAATGACTACAATCCCACCATTTCAGCCCAATCAATTTACAATATCCTCAGCCAGTTAGTTCATCTCCACTGATGAGATTTCATTACTTACTGTCTGTGAGGGTCTAAAGTGCCATTGGCTCATGTCCATATTTTCTCACATAAGCAGTTATAAAATCAGTCTTATCTATTTAATAACTTCTACTTCTTTCCATAATTTGTATAGTTTCCTGATCATAGCATAAATACCCCCCTTCCCTGTACGCACACACACACACACACACACACACACACACACACATACACACACACGCCTTGTGTGTGTTGCTCAATACTTCTCTTGTGTTGGGTGCAACAACTGAACCACTGAATTTTGGAATGTTGTACCTAGAGATCATCTATGACAGAGGTTCTCACACTTTTTGTGTGTTGTGGGCCCTTTTGGCAACTGTCTGGTAAAGTATGTAGATCTTATAATGATATCTTTAAAAGCATAAAAAATCATATAGGATTACGAAAGAAACTAATTATTTGGAAATACAATGACCAGAAATAAGCTCATTATGCCAAGAACCTCTATTTTCCCTTCTAACCCTCTTAGTTTAGAGTGAGGAAAATAAGGCCAGGATGATGTCACATGTGTAATTGATACAGATCCAGGGATAGAACCCTGATTTATTTTCTCATCTTCCCTCCCTTTACTAGACATTTATAGGACCAGTTGTGACCATTTTTTAATAGATTGAAGCCGTCTGGAAGAGGTATGGTTTTTTTTTTCCATATTGATCACATTGAAAATTTCTGTTTCTGTTGTGATCTAACAGAAAAGCTAGTAGGAAGAAAATGGAGGTCTCTGCAACCTGCAAATCACATATTCAGAGGTTCAAATAGGATGCAAAACCATTTTCCAGAGCATCCCTTTTATGAGCTTTGATAAGTATCACAAAATACTATTGGATTTTACATATATTTTAGAGTTCTGATTCATAATGTGGCTTGTAATTTAATAGGAAATTTAATTTGGTTAGAAGATACACTAAATATTTGATAGATGTCCTGAAGACAAATGTTGTGTGGTAAAAGAGAGTCACCATTTAGGAAAGATTAAGACAGAACTGAATCCCCTGTCTATTAGATGTGAGCTGAGCGGATTACAGGGGGCGCAGTCCATTCCTTCAGGGAAGTTGAACCAGTAGGATGTAATTTACTTTGGATTTTCAATATCTTTTGGTTACTTCATCTCCTGAAAGGATATCTTTGAAAGTAAATTACAGAGTGGACTACATTATATCCTGTGGATGAAGAATTAGAAAAAAGCTCAATCTAAATTGGAATATATGTGTATACACATGTATGATACATACATACATAGATATATATACCTACATACATACACACACACACACACACACACACACACACACACACA
>CM053769.1:173883223-174128150 GCA_028658325.1 Potorous gilbertii
ATAAAATCTTAATTTTAAGGAAGTGATTGTAGAACATTTATAAATAAATAAAATAAAAATTAAAAAAAAAGAAAAAAAAGTGATGAAATGATTTATTCAAACTTAAGTGGCTCCCTATTATTTCTAGGATCATACATAATTTCCTCTTTAGGGCACATAAAACTCTTCAAGCTAGCCACTACCTACCTTTTTCATCTTTTTATGCATTATTTCCCACCATACATTCTGTGGTCCAGCCATATTGGCCTACTTGTTCCTTACGCACTGATTCATTTCCCATCTCCATGCCTTTGCCTTGGCTGACTGCCATGCCTGGAATGTTTTCCCTATCATCTGTATCTCTTAAATACCTGGTTTCCTTCAACTGAATTCAAGGGTTGTCTTCTATGAAAGATTTTTCCTGGAGCGATATCCCTAACACCTTATATGTGTTTTTATATATCTTCTTTGTAGTGTGTGTGTGTGTATACATATATTATAAATACATGCGCGCACACACACACATATACACACACACATATTGTCTAATTCATTAGTATTTAAATCTTCTCGAGGACAAAAATTACTCCATTTAGGACAGTATCTAGCACATTGTAGGTACTTAATAAATGCTTGTTCATTATTCAAAGCCATGGAGATGTTCAGTAGCAGAACCTACATTCTCTGCAAGCTATAGTGGAAAGAGAAATAGATTTGAAGTCAGAGAACCAGGGTTCAAATCCTAGGTCTGCCAATTATGAGCTATATGACTTCAGACAAATTAGCCTCTTAGGGCTTCAATTTCTGAACTCTGAGGAACCATTACAGCTCTAAATCTGTGATCCCAGGACTGTATCTAATATTATTCTTAGTATAACATACTTGAATTGAGAAATGGAAACAGATGGTACTTGGGGCTGATTACTTTTTTACTTCATCCATCAAGAAAAAAGAGGGGTTGAGAGAAATTCCATTGTAATGTAGGTCCATTAAAAATTCAACTGTGTTGAGGAAATTTCTTTATTTTCTGAAATGGCTGAATATATTTCAGAATAATTCAACATAATATAAAGTGTTTTTTGCATAGTTATTAAGTAAACTACCAGCAAAATGTGCATTGATTTCCTGAGCAGATGTGTACTTTATAATTGTTTTGAGTTTTTTCTGGCTATTCATAAATTGAGTATTGCCATATTATTTCCTTTTCCCATAATCATGTGAATAACAAAATAAGTGCAAGATGATTTATGAAATTTGAGGTGTCTCTTTTTTATTAGCTCACGAAGAATATCCTACTAGCCATTGTTCTATGGTGAAATTGAATATCCCAAGATTTGTCTACCTTGGGAGAGAAAAAGTTGTTTTGTAGTACTGCATCTGTCCCAATTCTTCCTCCATCCTCTTGTTTGTTCCATTGAATAAAAGGACAAATTATGAGATCAAATATTCTTATAGTAAAAAGCAATGACAATGTTTAATTGACAAATTGTCTGTGAAAGATTTAGGTATAATAGTAGTAATACAGATTGCACATTATTAAAATGTTAATTGACTTTCCAGAGCCCTGAAGTGTATTCCCCGGATCTGCCTTCTCAACAATTTTATGAAGTAGGGAAGATGAGCTTTTCTAGACTATGGACGGGAAAGCTGATCCATGGAGAATTTGAGTGATTTGCTCAAGGTCACACAATTAGTTAATGGGAGAACCAAGAATACAAATCCAGGTCTCCTGAATCTTTTTGTAGTCATGAGCCTGTGTTGATTGTATATTGAAAAATAAAAAGGCTAGTTTTGTAACTGGCAGATAAACTGATCTGCTCATATCAACCATCTACATGATTAAAGCTGTTGGTTGTGTGCAAAATGAGTGATTGGCAAGCTGAACTTACAATGAAGATAGCCAAAATAAGCACATTAGTCATATGGCGCCCATTCATTTCACATGCAGTTTTTTATAGGATTTTAGAAATGGAAAGACATTGAAGATCATCTTATCCAACCCCCTAATTTTGCAGTTGAAGAAATTGAGGCATGAAGCTTTTAAGTGATTTATCCAAAGTCGTTGCTAGACAGGACTCCCAATTTAATGATTACTTTCTCCACTGTTCCTTCTTCCTTTCAACTTAAGGCTCTTATTTCTCAAGTTCACTGATGAAATAATTGACATACTCATCCTCAATCTGTATGAAACATACTAATGTGAGATGCTTTGGAATTTTTTGTTTCATGCCTTAAAAAGAGTAATGACAACCTCCCTCCTTTCTCTCACTCCCTATCTTCATCTGTCTTTTTTCCCTTCATCCCTTCTCCCTCTCTCCTGTGTGTGTATACATATACATTATATATCAGACAAAAATGTGAGATGTTTCCTAAAAGGATATCTTATGGAGATAGTGTTTTTGTATTTGTTTTGTAAGCTATTTGGTTTTTTAATAAACTCATAAAATTATGTATTTCAACAGCTCATTCTGAAGATTTTTTTTTGAGAAAATGAGAAAGGGACTATATCTTTTCAAGTGTTAACTGGAAAAAAGGTTGGTCTTAGATAATTTCTCTCAAACTTTAGAATCTTTTGCTTTATGAGAAATATTTCCCCTCTCTATCCCTGGAAAAATTCAGTGCTACTAGAGAAAATTACCCACATGTGACACATCTAGAGTGCATAAGGTGATATACTTTCAAAATTGTTTTTAAAAATCTAATGACTCTATTACAGACTCTCATAATATTAATTTACACCGTTAAGTATCCTTTCATTTTCCTGGAATGCAGAGCTTTGCATTTTTGTGTGTATGTGTTTATGCAAAGCATGCTCTTTTAAGTTCAAGCTAGTTTCTCCAATACATTACACAGTGTTACATTGATTTGAGATCCAGAGTTTTAAATCAAATGAATGAGCTATAATAAATCATTAATGTATATATTTGACTTTTTCATAAAAATTATCAACCTTGAACTTTATGTAGCATTTGACATGGGTGACCACCTTTTTCTTGAGTCTCTATTGTCAGTTGGCCCACACATGTGACATTGCTTGTATTTCTTCAGTCTTTACCTGTGTTGATTCTTCTTCCTCCTCTGTGGACATCCTTCAAGACTCTTTTACTGATCTTTCTTCTCTCTATATGTAGTTGGATAATTTATATGCCACATCTATGGTTTAATTATTTTTCCATATGGATGATGTCAACATATTTGTCTTCAACCTCTCCCCGAATTCAGTCTCTAATTTCTTTCTAATTGTTGGAAATCACCTGAATAGTCTGCTAATTTATCAAATCCAAATGTTCTGGACTAAATTATTCATCTGCTTGTCCAAAACCTGGTTTTCCTCACAGTTTTACTCTTTCTCTTGATGGTACCACCATCTACCCAGCCAATACCTAAATTTCAATATTCAAAGCAAACTTTGATTCTTCCTTTCCTTTTACCACTCATCTCCCCAACTCCAATCATTTTACAAGCCTTATTTTAACTTCCACATCTCTGACATCAGTCCATCTTTTCCCCTTCCTATTGCCCTTATAACCCAGTTCAGATCTTTATAACCTCCTGCCTAGACTGTTGTAATCACTTTCTTAAAAAGTCTCACTGACTCTAATCTTTCCCCTATCTAATCCATTCTTCATGTCACTACCAAAATACTTTTTCTAATGCACAATTTAACGTATCAATCAAGCCTTGAAAAACTTATGAGAGTTACTCACTGCCTACAGAACAATACAGAAACTTTATGCTGCAAATAAAGATCCTAAATAATGCCCATTTAAGTCAATAAGCATTCATTAAGTCCCTCCTATGAATGAGGCACCATGCTAGATGCTCTGAATTCAAAGAGGAAAATAAATATGGACATATCAAGAAACTTGCATTCAAATTACATTACTAAATATGTAGTTGGGGAGGGCAAGGATGCAGTAGATTTTGTTAAACTAGATTTTAACAAAATCTTTATAAATTATCTCATGTTCTTGTTGAAAAGATGAAAAAACATGGAACTGGCAATGATACATTATATAGATGTGTAACTGACTAGCTTGCTGGATGCAGAGTATTATTAATGTGAGCAGGGCTGGAGGTCCCAGTGGAATATCTCGGGCTCTGTGCTTGGCCCTTTCCTGTTTATTTTTATCAATGACTTGGATAAAATCATAAATATTATGCTTGTTAGATTTACAAATGACAATGTTGAGAGTGATGGCTAGCACATTGAGTGACAGAATAAGGATCCAACTGAATCTTGACATTCTAGAATATCGGGCTGGATCTAGTGAGACGAACTTAAAGAGGGATAAATATCAAGTTTTGCACTTGGGGACAGCAAAATCAACTGCAAAAGTATATAGGAGAAGAGTGGTTGGACATCAGTTTTCTGGGGAAAAATGGGGATTTTAGTCAATTACCATCTCATTATGAGTCAACAGTTTGTAATATCAGTGAAACAAAGCCTAATATGATCTTGGACTTCCAGGAAGTGATAGTTTCAACGTACCCTGCCCTTGCCAGAGTATCCTATTCAGTTCTAGGTATCATGGTGAAAGAAGGACATTGATAAAGGTCTTGAATTCCAATATTACAATTGGTTGAAGGAACTGGAGATTTTTAGACTGGAGAAGAAGACTCTCAGGGTGAGAAGAGGGGATATAATAACTGTCTTCAAGTATTTGAACACTTATTCATATGGAAGAAAGATTAGATTGTGTTTTTTAACATTCTATGATTCCCAAGAGATTCCTTTAAAGTGAAGGCCTAAGTGTGACAATATTTTGGTCCCTTGTATACTATTGTCTTTGCCTCTTGACATTGACTTTCCAAGACAGTGTTGAAGAAATTGAGTAGTTTTGATAGAGCGACAAAATCAACTCTCTTGCTAGACATAATACTATGGAATTAATGGAGCGGCAAGGATGATTCATACCAGAGAAGTTGGGGGAAGGCAGAGACAGCAATAATAACTAACATTTACATAGCACTTACTATATGTGAGGTACTGGGCTAAGCACTCTACAATTATTTTCTCATTTGATTTTCACAATAGCCCTGGGAGGTGGGTGCTGTCATTGCTCCCATTTTAGAGATGAGGAAATTGAGGCAAATAGGTTAAGTGACTTGCTCAAGGTCACACAGCTAGTAAATGTCTGTGCTTGTATTTGAAGTCAGGTCTTACTAACTTACTAACTATCCACTGTGCCACTTAGCATCAGAAATACTTGCCAAGGGAATTCCTTAATGAAGTAACTGATACATGAGCTAAGTCATGAAATGTAGACTGTATTTTGCCATATAGAATATAATGGGAAAGCTACATAAAAAGGGCAGAGGCAGGGATGAGCTTGGTCTAAATGGAGATTCATAAGGAGATTCACAGAGGTGGACAATCTAACTGGAATAGACTTGTGTATTTCTGGAGAGGAGGCACTGAGAGAGAAAGGCAAATATGAAATATGGAGGTTTAGTGTCCCCAGGGTTTCTACCACTGTGTAGTGCTTGCCTATATAATAGTACCATTAAACTTTTCACCAAACTTCTGGATACTTGGGAATTTATGAAGTGGGAGATCCTATGACTGCCCCCAAACCTTACCTGTATATGAGGCTTTGGAAGAAAATATAGCTGTGGAATTAAGGAGAAAAGTGCTTTTTCCCCCCATAAGGTGGGGTTTTTATTTGTAGCAGGGGTTGGATTGGTTGGAGAAGGAAATAGCAAGCCACTCCAGTATCTTTGCCAAGAATACCCCATGGACAGTTTGTAAAGGGCAGAATGGATGGCATGTTGTGGTCCAGGGGATCATGAAAACTCAGACAAGACTAAATAACTCAGCAGCAGCAGCATCAACACCACCACCAGTAACAAGAAGGAACTTTCCATGGAATATGCACTGAAATCACCTGATAATTTCAACATTGAAAGGATGGGTGCTTTCAGATAACATAAAAAACACTGAGGTTGCCTTAGTCTTCCAATATAGTAATATAAAAAAAATAGCTACCATTTATATAGTGCCTACTATATGCCAGACACTGTATCAAACACTTTACAAATAATATTTCATTTGATCCTTGCAACAACTCTGGGGGCAGATGCTATTACCCCATTTTACAGATGAGGAAACTGAGGCACACATAGGTTAAATGACTTGCCTAGAGTCACACAGCTAGTTCATTTGAGGCTAGATTTGAACTCAGGTTTTCCTGAATCAGAGAAGCTCTATTTACTATGCCACCTGGCTGCCTATGGCTGCAGCAGAGAAGGTTGCCAAAGCTACATCAAAGAGGACTAACCAGGATGAGCTATCCACTCAGTAGACTTTAAAAGGAGTGACTCTCCTATCTGGTTATCTCTTGCCTCCTGTCCCTGGAACATGTGTCAAGAAACCTGCTTTTCTTGGATTTTCTGGGATTATTAAGGGAAGGGCAGGCCCTCAAATAATCCTGGCAAAAATTGTCACTGAAAATTCCAAGAGAGCTTAGTGCATACTCCAGGGGATAACTCCTGTGGGTCCATCCCCACCCCTACTTCATGGGGTGTACTTCAATACAATCCTTACTACACAAAGAATAGATTTAAGTATTTCATAATATATTTTTACATTGGCTGAGTTCCTGGATGCCTTAATAATATGTATCATAAGTATACATGGAGAGTTATTACTGGAGGAGACTTTAATACTAGACTGTTAACTACCTACTAATCAATCACCCCCTAAAATAAATTTAGCCTTTAGATTACTTGATCATAGTTTAGGTAAAAGTTAAAGCAGGGAACACCAAATCCAGATTTTCAACAACCCAATTATGTCCCTGTTAATCTTAAGTAACACTGAAATTCTCAAATCTATTCATTTTGTATTCACTTTAATATTTTAAAAAGTCATGGAGGCTTTCTAGGAAGAGATTGTATCAAGAAATAGAACAGGTGATAAGAGAGTACCACGACTCTGGTTCAAGGTTCACTAGACTGAATTAAAGAGGGGTTATAAACATTCTCTTGAATATTCTGGTTCTATTAGGCCCATGATAACTATTAACTGAGAAAATTTTGACTCTGGTTCTGTAATCCTAAATCCCATGGGATAAGTTGCATCTTTTTCATTCATCACAGTCTTTGGAGTCCTTAATTTTAAAATAGCAAGTAGGTACTTTTCTTCTCACAATAGAACAGAGAATCAATAAGAGATGAATGGTTTGGAAAGATTCTACCTGCTTCTGTAACCTACCTTTATTTTACAGGGTATGGATGCGTCAAGGTCAAGAATGACTCCAGAGATAGTAATTTGGGCTCAAGAAAAGCTGTTTCTCTGGAGTACTATTCTTCTGAGACACATTTACAAATGCAGAGTAAATTAAATTAACAAAGGCAATCAGGTTGGCAGTATATGGGCAATAAGAAAAAAAATGCTGCATGTCTCCTGGATTTAAATGCAAGGATTAAAAAAATCAGATCCTTCCTTCTTTCCTTCCTTCCTTCCTTCCTTCCTTCCTTCCTTCCTTCCTTCCTTTCTCACAAGTTTTTGTTGTTCTCTGCCTCCCCTTTTCTCTGGTCTCCTGTACCCTTGGTTCTCTGGAATTGAAAGCAAGTTCTGTTCTGTTGGATGACATCCAGAATTACCATTTCCATTTAGAAGGCAGTGGCAGCCTCATAAAACAGGTTCTAATCCCAAAGTCAGGCTCATTCTTATAGAAAGGTTCTTCATCCCACCTAAGGCATAGCACTGAATCTCCCTTGGAAACAACTTCCTGTCTCTCTATAGGCCCTCACAATGGACTCTTCCAGCCCTGAGGCTATGCAAATGAGTACAGGAAATATAACATTAATTTCCAGGCACTTCAAACAGCAGTTAGAACTAATTCCTAACTAAATTGGTGGGGAGCAGTTAGGTGACTGCCTCTTCGCTCCCACAAACCCCCACCTGAATACAGTTTCTGCCACTGCAGAGTGATTGACAAGTTTCCCATGCCTCAGAAGGGTAAAAAGGTTGAGGTTTTAAATGTCTATGCAGACCAAGGAAGACTTCCATTCATTGAGAGGAAAATGATTTCTCTCCCAAGCAGAAAGTCAGATGTTCTTTCTGCTGCTAAAAATTACCACGAAATTATCTCTTAAACAGACTGGGCAAGTGTGATCTTAAAATGTGCTTCTTCTTTCCATACAGATGTACTATTCTGTCCCATGGGTTCATGAGAATTAGTGTTTTTTAGAATGATTTTTGTGGATGATAGACTTAAAATCACAGAATCTCGTAATGGGAAGGACCATTAGAGTTCATGTGCCCCAACCTCTTAACTCCAAGTAGGAGTCCTCTTCATCCCTTATGCTTAAACATTTTCAATGATGTGGAATCTATTACCTTATGAGCCAACCCATTTCATTTTGGGACTGCCTAATTAATGGAAAATTCTATCTTATATTGAGCCAAAGGCTGCCTCCCTAAAGTTTTCACCTCTGGCTCCTGCTTCTGCCTCCTGGAATTATAAGGAATAAGGTAAATTCTTCTTCTGTGTTAAAGCTCTTTACATATTTGAATAGTGATTTGTGCCCTTCCTCCACTCCCATTTCAAGATTTGTCTTTGCCAGACTAATTCGACCTAATAATTCCTTCAACCATTTTTCCGGTGATGTGGTTTCAATAATACTAATAAATAATAACAGCAATGATGTATTTAGATGGTACTTGGTACCTTAGGGGAGAAGCCACGTCATAGTGGATAGAGAGCTGGCCTAGCAAGCAGGAGGATCTGGCTCCAAGTCTTGCTACCAACATATACTAGCTTAGTGACTGGGAAAAAACTACTTAATCTCTCAGTTCTCTAGGCAACTCCCTAGCTACCTCTCAGTGACTGAGGCAATGCTTTGAGTTACAGTGAAGGTTCTGACCCGTGTTGATAGAAGAAAGTTTTTTTTTTATTTTAATTTTTGTTCTTCCCAAAGTGCACCTGAATGAAATCACAGGTCTCATTCCTATCTCTCTAAAACTTCGGAAAAGGTCTGCTTCACATCAACCCTACAAGGTAGTTGAGCAAATATTGTTATTGTCCCCATGTTACAGGCAAAGAAACTTAGGTCTATAGAAAGCTTGAATTCTCCATTGCTATAACTAGTAAGTAACAAATGTGGGATTCACTCTAGGTCTTCTGAAATCAACTAGAGTGTCCTCCTCATTATCATGACCTGCCCGTGGACACACGCCAATATCCCTCCTAGAACATGAGTACCTATGCATTATTCTAGATATCATCTGACAGGGGCAAATAACAACTCTAACATTAATACAGCCTAAGTTTGCATCAGCTTGATGGACAACCCCATCACACTGCTGACTCACATTAAGCTTGCAATCACTTAAATTCTCCATTTTTTTTACTCATACAAAAAGCAGTCAGGCCACATGTCCACTATCCTTTACTTGTATAAATGATTTTTTCAAACTTACGGGCAGGACTTCATATTTACCCATGTTAAATTTCATCTTGCTAGCTTTGGCCCATCACTTCAGTCTGTCAAGATCTTTTTGAATTGTGTCTCTGACCTACAATCTATTAGTTATTATTTTTCTAGTTTAATGTCATTTACATATTTTAAAATGGCTCTTTTTATTTCTTCATTGACATCATTGATAAAAATGTTGAATAGGACAGGGTGAAGGATGGGTAGAGTCCTGTGGCATGTCATTAAACATCAATCCATTAATCAATATGCTTTAGGCATAGTTGTTCAAATAGTCAAGAATACATCTACCATCTAGTCCACATTTTCTATTTTTTTCCAATTTCCAATTTCCAAATATCATTGTCAGATGCCTTAATGAAATCAAGATGTACTTTTCTCATAGCTTTCTCCTAATATAGGTTTGTAAGTGATAAAAAAAGAAATTAGGTTATTTTAATGTAATTTTTTCTTAATGATCCTATTTTGACCCCTAGGGACCACTGCTTTTTTGTAAGTATTTACAAAGCGTATAATTAATATTCTGCTCATTGGTCTATATTTATCATAATTCATTTTTTTATTGAAAAGTTCAAGGCAGTATTTGCTCTATTCACTGTCCTATCATCTCTCTAATCATCCACAATTCCTCAAAAGTTACCAATTGACTGTGGTTTTGAAATGAAATGTACAATTTATTTCATACTCTGAAGTATAATCCATTTAGACTCAGGGACTTGAATATTGTCTTATTGCCTTTTTGCATATAGTGGACTTCAATGTTCCCTGAATCATTTTTGTTCTAGCCTTAGTTTGAAGATGATTTTCCTTGATAGAGAAGATAGAAGCAAAGTAGGAGCGGAATATATCTGCCATGTCTCTGTCCTCTTTAACATTAAGCCATCAAATCCAAGCAATTGACTTTTCTTTGAGCCTCTTGTTCCTTATACATCTGAATTAAAAGCTACTTTACCAGGGGAAGTAGATAACCCAATTAACTGATCCTATATTTTCCATAGCAGTATTTATCTCCACTGAACAACAGGATGCTAAAAAATGAAACCTATCTCAGTGAAGGTTTCAGGGAGATGCTTATTTTTTCTCCCTTTTTGTTTTGTCTCTTTTATGAGTGTTGAGGCTCATCTAGTTAATCCAGATTTGGTGTGTTGGATTTATGTAGTTAGATTCTTGAGTGATGTATTCTTGACTATTCGAACAACTATCCAGGTTACCATATAAATATTTTAGCCAAGTTGGAATATCTCAGGACAAATACATTCATGAGATAATTCAACCTCTCGTCAAGAAATGATTGTTCTATGAGTCTAAAAATCAAGGAATTAAAAAAAAATTGCGTAGTCCAAGCCTTTCATTTTACATAAAAGAAAATTTGAATCTCAGAAAGGTTAAATAGCTTACCTAGGATCACACAGTAAGTTGCAGAAGTGGGATTTTAGCTGGGTCCTCTGACTCCAATTCCACTTCATTGTTTTACCTTCTATTCTACAAAGTCAGCATTTCCCCTTTTATAGCCTCTTTTCCCTTTCAAAATCCTTACTTTCACCTGAAAAGAAAAGGGGGTGACATTACCCGTGCCACTCCCCCAAATCCTTAAGTTTTCTATTACATATTTCATTCCTATGAGAAAGACTTGTCTTCTGGCCATAGCATTAATTCCTTTGTAAATCAGTACTTGTGAGAAATGATAAGCAATTTTTATGATCAGTAATGAGAATTACTATGCACTGACTAGGTGCAAAACACCATACTGGACATCACAGATACAAAGACCAAGAAAGAAACAATCCAGGCCCTCAAACAGCAAAAATTTGGAGAGACAATATGTAAACATATAAATGTTTACAAGGAAAATACATGACCATTTTTAGGTTAGGCACTAGCAGCTGTAGAAGTATCAGCAAAGATTTCATGTAGGAGGTATTGTTTGATCTGGGCAATGAAGAAAATTAGGGATTCTGTAGCTTTGGTAGGTTCTTCATTATGACTTGGATATATATTCAAAGAAGATATGACTCACTGTGTACAGTCTACATATGACCACCATTACACTTTCCAGAGGGAAATTACCAGTTACCAAGAAGACCTCTTTCTTCATGTATCAATATATCCTTTCATGGAATTCCTTCCTTAATCCTATCTACCTAGTCAAATGATATCTAATCATCAAGAGATAGCTGATACTTTTCCTAACTTCACAAAGTCATCCTGAATGTTTGAACCATAATGATGTCCATATGAACCAATGAATTATACAGTCTCTTCCTGTCTCTCTCTCTCTCTCTCTTCTCCTCTCTCTGTCTCTGTGTCTCTGTCTCTTTTTCACTCTATGTGTATGTGTCTCTGCCCTTCCTCCCGAAGGATGTAGAATGATCATAGGATTGTAAAGGAATATTGAAGATGATCTAAGTTCAACTCCCCATTGACATTTTACACATGAGAAAACTGAGACTGAGCAGTTAAGTGCTTTTCTTGAAGTTATACATTAAGTATCATAGGCAGGATTTGAACCAAGGCTTAAATCCAGTGTTCTTTGCATTTTGCCTTGCTGAAAATTACAGATTGGAAAGATATAGTTTAAACTAGCTTTTCCCCTTTGTGTAAAAGGGGGAAAAATAATCTTTCTCTTTTACTCAACTAAATAAAGAATTATTTCACAACACTGTCTCCAGGAAAACCAAATTTCTAGAGGAGCACCACAGCAATAAAGGACATACTTTTCCTGAAACTGACTCCTAAAAATGATGGACAAAAAATACAAGTAATATATTCTATTTAGAAAATAATTCCAAGTCTTATAGATAATGCAATGCTTTTCCATTTGTCAAATAAAATTGGTCTAGGGTATAATCTATTTACTCCAAGGAAATGAATCGATTAGTTTCCAAAAGAGTTTATTTTTAAGCATCTTAAGTTCATAGCATGATTTTGAACCACAATAGATATGGTCAAAGTTTGACCTTTGCTAGTTACTGACAGACACTGAAGCCCCAAACTTAACTTTAGATGTATCAGAGAGCACCGATGTTAACTTTCTTAGTCTTACAAGACTAGAAAGGAAATGATGTTTTAATAGATTGAGGAACACTAAAAACAAAACAAAACAAAACAAAAAAACAAAAAAAACCAAAACCATTTTAGCACTCATGTTATGAAAGGAAAGCCAAACAATAAGACCTGAATATAGTAGCAGGAGTTTAGAGAAAAATGTCAGGAAATAAAACAAAATAAAGGTGTATCAGAAAACAGACTTATAAGAAATACAGAATCAAGTTGGCCCTGAAGATATCCTTGTACTTCAGGAGAACAAACCCGGATCCAAAGGGGAGAATTTTATCTTCAGTGTTAGTTTTTTTTTCTTTAATTTGTCAGACATTCCCTGGAGAGGAAAGGGGACAAGAAATATATTGTTAAAATTGTCAATTTAGGAAATTATAAAGTTTAGGTTAAAGTTATGGAAATAGTAAATCACCCCCCCTCAAAATTTATAAATTATTTATGGAACTCCATTCTCCTGTAAATTAGGGTGCATTGAAAATGAACTCTGTGGATTTATTTTGGATAAAGTTGTTCTAAACATGTATGATTAACAAAGTGTTCAAGGATATAGCCCCATGAGTTTATATAAACTTTTACCTCCAGAGTTAGTGGTAGCATGAAAGATTGCTCTAACCTCCTTTACTCTCCCATGCATGGTTATGTTCGCAATATACTTGACCATTGACAAGTTAATTGTGTGTTAGAGCACTTTCTACATTTCCAAATACTCACCAAACATCAGAAGATGTGGAAGTATCCTTAGTTATACAGTTTTAATTTGAAGACTGATTAAACAATTCATGATAACCAAACAAAAAGCTTAATTCTTTAAAAATAATAAATTTTAAAAATTACAAGAATGACACCTATACAATAATAGCAATAATTAATGGACAGTGTTTATATAATCCCTACTATGTGTCAAGCTCTGTGTTAAATACTGTATAATGATTATCTCACTTGATCCTCACAACCACCCTGGGAAGTAGGGGCTGTTATCATCCCCAATGGAATGAATTTCATTGTTCCACAGTATGTCATTGTTTTATGTAGCTAAGAATAATTGGTCAACAAAATTGGTGACTGTACCTTGAGATAAAATAAAACTCATTTTAGAAGTATAATAAATCTAGTAGAGCATAGCTCGTGTTCTGATAGAGGGGAAATTGGTTATTAACCATCAGGGGAACAACCAATCTACTTCTTGTGCTTGAATAAGCATAAGAACGAGATATCATTACCCAGAGTTGATTTTTTAACTGATCATGAACACTTTGAAGAGTTTATTGTGTAAGGATGAAGTCACCTAAATTCACTTTAAAGTCAGAATTTGCATACATGGTAAAACTAAGTTGACTTAGAATAAGTATTTTTAAAAGAAGAGATGTAATACCACTCCCATCTCATCCTAAAATTTTCAACTAAATCCATGTCAATAGGAAATAAATAATGTGGAGCAGCAGACAAACAAGATGCCTCTATTTCTTTTCAAATTTGCACACACACATAAAAAAAGACAAATACTATAGGTTAGTGATATGTGTGTATATATATGTATACATACACATACATACAACACGTATGTGCATGCAGGTAAGTATGTGGACTTAGATAACTTTAAGTTACAATCAACTCAAAATAGTATTTTAAACAAATAATAGCAAATAAATAAATAATAGCAAAACAAATGAATAAATAAATTTATATAAACTTAGCAATTTAGGCCAGCTATTTGAAATGTGATCATTAGATAAATTGAAGAATGAGAGCACGAGAGCAAGAGAGAGAGAGAGAGAGAGGATGTGATCATGAATTCATTTATAGGCATGTATAAGGCAAATGAAGAAATTGTATAAATATATATGTTTTATATATATGCATATATATATATGTATAACTTTTTCAACACAATAGTCAAATCAATTTTCATTTCTCAGCTTACTGAACTCAGATTTTTTAGTAAGTCATATAGGCTATCTTATATTGCCTTAAATAAGTCAAAAAGTAAGGTAAAAAATAAAATTCCATATAATCTATTCAACTATACTATTTCTAGGAAGCTAGTCGGGGACCACGTGACAATTTCCCTTTATAGAATTGCTGCAACAGTAGACTTTTACATGTGCTGGTTATCATATAACAATTTAACATGTGCCAATATTAACAAGAACTTCCCCTACCCCTTCCCTTTTCTTTTGCTTCTCCCTGTCCCTCTTCCCTCATGCCTTCTTGACTTTGGGTCATGTCACAGCTTATCAACTGTTCTTCCAGTAGAGTAGAGGAAAGGAGAGGCGTGAAAATTCAAATCAGTTAATTTGCTACTTGTCAGCAAACCTTAAAAAAAAAAAAGGCGAAAGGCAGAACAAGTTGAAAGAAATGGTGAAAATGAATGGGGATCTATCTATATAGATCAGAAAATGTCAGTCCTCTGCTTAATGCCTCTTAAAAGTTCCCTATTGTTTAATGAATGTAGTTCAAACTTCCTAGGTAGGCATTCAAGGCTTCAGTAATCTGGTAACATCACCTTTTCAATTGTCCTATTCTTTCCATTTACTCTCTATTCAAGCCAAATGTGACTACTTGTTTCTTTTTTTTTTTCTGTCTCCAACCTTTGGCTTATATAGGGGTGTGTGTGTGTGTGTGTGTGTGTGTGTGTGTGTGTGTGTGTGTGTGTGTGTGTCTGAAATGACCACTTTCCACTTTTACCTAATGAATTTGCACCATTTGCTTAAAGTCCAATTAGAATACCATCTCTTCCATTAAATCTTCTATTATTCTTAATGGCTAAAGGTAATTTCCCCTTGAACCTCATATAGCTCTATGTTTCATCTTTCATACATTTGTCATGCATTATTTTCTATTATATTTTTAATATTTGAGGATGTGCATGTATCATAGTTTCCTGTTTCACTGTATGCTTCAAGAGGACAAGAACTCTAATTCTGTGGTTCCATTTTAACTTACTTGTTAAATTTTCAAGATTATTTTGGGTTCTGTATTTGTAGCACATGGACTGATAAATATTTTGCTTACAAAGGATTGTTTTTTGTATGTGTTTCTAGTAATTTAATTGATTCTATATGTTTCTACCTTTTGCTTGGATATGCTGCTTTAATGAATGAATCCACCCTCCTTAAGAATACATTTTCCATTATTTCTGGGGGGAATGACCTTGTCCTGAATAGATATGTCACAAGTCCTCCCTGTTTTGGAAGCAAATCCTCACAATTTACCAATTGGTTTAATACTTTTTTGTTGAAAACATACTGCTGACTAAGTTCACTTATGTGTTGTCCATCAAGGGCTTTTTGACTTCACCCCTGAGTCTTACTGTTTTCTTACATTCCATCAGGAAGGAAAGCACTTTTGGTTGCAACTGACAAATCTGGGGGCATGTACCTGTTGTCTGTTTTTAACTATTGCTCAAGGAAGTGAGGTCTGTTTGTTCTATATTTATTTTTGAACATTTTAAACTTGATTATCTATCTCTTTAAGAACATGTATCAGTCCTCTTTCTCTATTTTTGATGAATATGTGATAATATCTCTGTAGTTGCCTATGGGTGATGAATTTAACATAACACAGCTGTAATTTTCTTTTTGATAATTCTATACTCAATCTGTCCTGCCTTGAAGAAGAACAAAGTCTTTGTAGATATTGACTTAGTCCATTGGCTCATTATGATCTCAAATTCAAGCTCAAAGTCTTTAGTCTCTCTTCTTCCTTGGTGTATATTAAGTATTTTATATTTTTCAATTCCAGAAGTATTGATAGTTTCCACAAGATAAAAATTGTTCATGTATTTTTCAGCACCATCATATAGCTTTATGTCATCTGTGTTCATCAAATAATTAATACAATATTTTGATATGATGGCATGATACCCTGTTAAACTTGGAAATCATGCTCACTTCCATTCAATAAAGATGATAATAGGTTTAAGGCTAGGGAGAACCCTAGTTGGCTTAAACTAATTTTCTGAAGGATTCTTTGTTTTGCATCAATTCTATTTTATATTATTTTGTTGATGGTGTGTTTTAAATAGAGGACAGTTTTCTAGATAGACATGAAATACTCTAGTGCTTTCACTATACTTGTCTATTTTTGTATATAAAAGCACTGCCCTCCACTTCCTGAAGACCACATGCATTACATTTCTCCCTCCTCCCACAGTTCTCTGATACCTTTAGAAGTTTGAGGATTTTATATTATTCAATTTTAGAGGTCCAAGTATCTATTTAACTAATAGATTAGCTCTTATAAAAGAACACTTACTTCAAAAAAAAAAACATGAACATCCTCACCAAATCTGGAGAGCAAAATCCCCCCATACCCCCTCAAGCTCTGGGGATTAGTTTCACATATTAGCTTAGTTCTTATACAGCATCAGTTCCATGTCCAAAGCCTTCTTTGACTTGCATCCTGGGACCCTGGCTTCTCCAATCTTTCTTGCTGAGCTGGCAGTAATATATTGCTTAAATTCTGGTTCCAAGTTTACCATGGTCCAAGTTCCTGGGTCCAGGACTCTACTTCCTGCACCTAGAACTGCAAAAAAGGCAAATGAAGGAAGAACAAAACCTCAAGTTCATTTACTGGGGCCATAGCATCTAATGGGTGGGAAAGGGGCACTTCCTTGCCTAGTTTAATGCATGGGTTTATGCTATAAGTGAATAAGAACTATACCTTTGGTTACCACCAGAAAGAGAGTGTCTGCACGCTCAAGTTTTAAAGACAGACGGTTCTGGTTACACAACCAATGTAAAGAAGCTTCTCTCACCCATGTGTCAGGGGACCATAGGATATTTTTTTCTAGGAAGCGGGTTCTTGGTGTCTCTTACAAAGATGTCTTCATTTCAGGTAATCTAGAAATGCTACAAAACTCTATTACATTTATATTTGCAATTCATGAATAAGCTATGAATGCAGAAGAGTCAAAGGTCTTGACATTCAATAAAGAATTTAGATATTATTGCTTTATTGAGCACTTCAAATATTATTTTCAAGTAACTTGTTCAATAATTACTGGATTGATAATGTTCTCTCAATACCTTCTCAACTTTTTGGTGTCCCCATTTTGTTCCTCAGACAATATATTGTTTCCTTGTATGTGTTCATAGCTTTTTATGACTGGAATGGATGCTTCATCCTTCATTACAAAGCTGTGGATGCTTTGTATAAAGTATATAAACACGGGATTGACCTATATTTTTAGCCATCACTAATATTCTCATCTTTTGGTTATGGATATGTGATAACACTGTTAAGAATGATAGCTTAGGATTACATCTGAGAGGAAGTTGCTAAAAAAACTTTGCTGGTATTTCCCATGCTCTTTAGAACTCTGTAGTCATTAATTGGGGATTTTAAAGAGCTAGTCCCTATGCTGCCTCCTTAAAACTATAATAGGATTACCAATTTAGAGGGAATAGGAATATGAAAGATCATCTGATCTGACAAACACATGGGGAATCTGGGGTGCCAAAAGCTTGAGTGCTTTACTTAAGATTATAAGATAGTATATCAGGGTCTGGCCCCAGCTTTGTTGATGCCAGTCCCCTTGAATACTTTTCCTACTATCCCATGATTGGAATGATGGATATGTTCAAGTTCCATTAGAGATGTAGAGTACTGACATAGGGTAAGAAATGAAAAAGGAAGAATTAGAGAGGATTCTGAGAAGATGGCAGAGTAGGTCAGAAAATTCCAATAATAGAGATGACTGGGGTTCATCTTCAGAGGATATTGAAGTAAGGAAACCCCTAAAAAGTGACATCAAATAGTCACATGCCCAAAAAAAATTTATCTTCCAAAAAAGAAGATCTTTAAAAAGATGACAGAGATGGAGGAAAAACTAAAAAAAAAAAAAAAGAGTATAATCCAAGAAAAACAAGAATGTTACAAAAGAAAGTCAACCAATTAGAAAAGGAGATCTAGAATCTTAAGGAAGAAAATGACACCTTGAAAATTAGAATTGGGCAAAGTGAAGCCAATGAAATTATAAGAGATCAAGAAATAATTAAACATAATATTAATAATGAAAAAATAGACGAGAAAGTCAAACAAGAAAAAAACAGGTTTGGAGAAGAGATCAAGAAGAGAAAATATAAAAATAATTGAACTAATTGAAAGTTATGATAGAAAAGAATCTTGATACAATAATACGAGAAATGATTAAAGAAAATTGTCCTGAAGTGTTAGAACAAAGTGGGGGGGGGAAATGTAGAAATAGAAAAAAATCCATTGATCACCATTTAAAAGAGATCTTATGAGGAAAATTCATAGGAATATCATAGCCTAATTCTGAAACCTCTAGCTCAAGGATAAAATATTAAAAGCATCAAGATGAAAACAACTTAGAATCACACAAGACCTAGCAGCAAAGACATTAAAGGACCCCAAGCCTTGGAATACAGTATGTCAAAGGGCAAAAGAACTGGGGTTCTGACCAAAAATATCATACTCTGCAAAGTTAAGTATTATTCTGAATTTAAAAAATGGACATTTGATACACTCTCAGACTTTCAAGACTTCGTTAAAAAAATTCTGAACTTAATGAAAGATTCAACATATAAGAACCAAGAGAAAAATAAGGCATATACTAATGAATAAGGGATTCATAAGGACAGACTGTTTACTTTCTATGTATGTAAAATATATGTCTAAGATTCTTATTAATAATTGAGTAGCTCATAACAAAGTTTGGGGCAAACCTGACCTTGTTATTAATTTAAAAAGTAAAACCATTTAAGAATAGTTAAAAAGAGTAATTATTTAATACAAATGAGATGCAAGAGGAAGAATTGATATAGAGGAATTAGATGGGGGAGAAGGGCTGGTAGTTTTGGTAACCTATTTTCGTTGGGAATGGGTTTAAGAATATAAAAATCTAAATTCAGAGGAAATAAAATGGTAGGGCCATAGGGAGTGGGGAGAAGACAAGGGAGGGATCTTTAGAGGGGAGGGTGAGGGAGTAGACAAAAGGAGGGTATAGAAGGGTGTTTAGATTAATGGGAATGGCAGAAAAAGGGAGGGATTCTTGGAGGGGGATGGGTAAAGTAATGGATAGAAGTAAAGTAGAGGAACAGGAGGGATAGGAAACAAGAGATATGCATAAACATAAAAACAAAGATCAGGAGTATATTTTGGGGCAAAAACATGTCTACATATATATGTATATATGTATACGGATATGTATATATCTATAGCGAAACATATCTAAATTTTATTGTAGTTTTCTGTGGGGTGGGGGAGGCATAAAAGGACAAAGTGAAAAAAGTACACAGTACAGAACAAAAGAAAACTCACAAGGAAGCTAAACATAGAAGGCCAATTCTCCACATGTGTATTTTTTATCATACAAGCTTTCTTGAAATAAAAATTGATTGTTACATATTTTGAATCTTCACTTATGTTCTGCTATGTACATGATGTTTTTTTCTCTCTTACTTTGTATTTAAGTTCTAATATTTAGGTTTATGATATGTTTTTGTTTTTATTTTTTTTATTCTGTATTTGTGTTTTGGTCCTTGACTCCAAAATAAAAAAAAAAAATTAAAAAAAAGAAAAGAAAAGGGAAGAATTATAGTGAGGCAACTAAACTGGTTGGAATCTGCAACCCTCAAGGACGTAGAGGGATTCAAAATCTCCAGCTTTGTTTGCCTTCCTAATTGAGAAACCACTTCCAGACCCTCCCAGCTAGTTCACTTGCCCTTTTCCCTTCCCCTTTGTTTCCCATCCCTCTCAAAGTTGTTCTGTAACATTTGTCGCAAGCACATATCAGCAAAAGTAAGACAATGTATCAAAATTTAGTTGTGAGCAAGTGAATTTTTTTAACCAAAGAATGCAAAATAAGGTTCCCTCAATGAACAATTTTCCCTAGTGCATTTTTTAAAAGGTTGCTTTACACATCTATTGTGGGGATTATCTGTACTTTCATTTTGACATGGGCTGTTCTAATACCACTTCAAGTGTCAATGAAGAGTTTAGAAATGGGTCCAGAGGCCCCTGAAATACTCCCTTTCAACCACTACAAATAATGAATTTTGAGGAGAAAACCCCTTATGATGCCCTTGGTAAGTTATCTTTATACTGTGAAATGTCTTCTTCTCTCACATCTAGAATATAAATCAATAGATGTAAGCAATAATTGAGTAAAAATAAACAGTTGTTGCCGAGTTTTGCATTGGTTTGATGCTTTTTAATCAGGATGTTCATCCATTTTACAGTAACACTTCATCTTTCCCAAGTTCAGCTGCTAGTGAAAATTACTTATCTGGAATAAAGCCCCAAAGTGAAACTCCTCTACTTATTCATAGAACACAGCTTCCTCTATTAGCTCTTACTAAGAGGCTCCTTTAATTTTACACACAAATCTAACTAGCTTCCTTATCTGGTTTCTAAATCCAAAACAGAAAGTAGCAAATTGGAAGAGGAATAGGGCCTGCTTCAGGCAGACATACTGTGAGTGGCAGGGAAGGATAGCTGACTATTCAACAAATGCTTATTAATTGCCTAAAATATACAATGCTCTCTGTGTATGAGAAGATAGAAAGATGAATAACACATGGTCCTTCCTATGAAAAGCTTATAAGTCTGATAGAATAAGGGAGAAGGAAGAAAAACTTTAAGGAAAAAAAAGCAGACACAAAACGTCAAAGCACAGCAGTCTGGACCCTTTTACCATAAGGGCAATATTCTCAGGCACCTCTATAACCCCTGAGGACATCACTTTGTTACAAAATAGTCAACTAATTAATCATCATAATGAGGTCTCTGGGGAAAGGTTAAATTATGTTCGGTCATACTGTTTGAGAAAGAAAAGTACACGATGCATTTAAGACTGATTTCCATCCCAATTGATTTAATTTTTTTTAATTCAAATTTTTTTTTCTCAAAAAAGGAACACTTATCTACTAGAAAACTCAGCTTTCCAGAATGACTCATCCCCTGAGGGGTCCAGATGGCTGAAATTTTTATCATATCTGGGTGAAATCTGACACACATTTTAAGGAGGAAACAGATTTTGCTTTGTAAGTAAAATGGATTTGGCTTCCTTGTAGGACCATTTATCGGCCTAGGAAAGAAAGCTGAGGGTATTGGCCCTTAAAATTCCTATCTCTTCAAGAGAAATAGCTAATTCAGTGACGGAGGAAGAGAATAGTATTGTTTACTCTTATGACGGACTTCAAAAATTGAGTTAGAATTCATCAATAATTTTTCAGTGAGTCAACTAATCGGACCTTATTTAAATATGTAGCAGAAAATTTAAGTTGATCACACAGGGATTTTCTCTAAAAAGTAATTTTCTGTAGTCACTATTGTAAAGGTTTACATGGTTTTCATCTCCCTTGTTCTTACTGTTGATTCAATAAATGTTTTAAATATATTGATTTTATAAGTATTACCATTATAGTTACAGACCAGTATAGTAGTAATTGTATACCTCAAACAATTAAAATTCAGAGATTCCGACTCCTTTCACCAAGGTAGTATGGTGGAAGGGACATTGCCTCTGACATAGAAACCCTGAGATCAAATCTTATCTATGATGTTTATTATTTGTGTGACCTTGGGCAAAACAGTTAAATTGCTTGAACCTCATTATCTTCATCTGTAACATGAAGAGGTTGGACCAAATTTCCTCTGAAATTCCTTCCAGTTCTAGAGTTATGATCTATTTGAAAAAGTCAAACATGGGGTCAAGAATTTATATTCATACAAAGTTTTGTTTAGATGCTAAACAATTTATATATTTTAAAAAAATCAAATAAAAAAACCTCCCAAAAGAGCTTATATCTTCACATGAATACATCATTAAAGTGAATTTAGTGATTTAAAAGCAATTACAAACCATTTCATGTATGATAGCTACCTAATGTTCCTTAGGACAAATAGAGATGCAGTCCATCCCCTCCCCTCTAACTTCCAAATAGATGGAAAGACTATTTTCACTTGTCTATAAAATAAACAAGCAACTGATTTATCACTTTTTCCAAATTAACCTAAAAATAAAAAGGAAAAAATTAGTAGAACTTGAATTGTAACAATAAATAATTAGAATAAAACAATTCAGACCTATAAGATACCCTACTTTATTCTGAATATCATTAATTTTGTAGGTTTAACTATGTAAATGGTGTAACTATAAACCTAATCACAATTGGAACTTGTCCATTGAAAACATCCCCATATGTTTTCCTTCTTTACAAAAATTCTGGTCTTCAGTCTGCTTCTTTTGCTTCATTATTGCTATTCACCACAAGCAGTATTCTGCTTTTCTTGGCCCCCCTGCTCCATGCTATTATTAAATGTCCAGCTGGAAGAGACCTCTAGTTTAGAAACTTGAAGAGTTCCCAGTATTTGCCTCTGTCTAAGAGATCTGGATCCAGTTTGTATTGGATTCTATTATTTTTTTTCTTTTAATAATTTATTTATTTTTTTTTCGGTTCTTAACATTCACTTCCACAAGAATTTGAATTCAAATTTTTCTTCCCATCTTTCTCCATCCCCTGTCCCAGGACAGCATGTTCCCCATCCACCCATTCCTCCAGTCTTTCTTCCCTTCTATTACCCACCCTTCTTCCATATCTCTTCCCCTCTATTTTCCCATAGGACAAAATAGATTTCTATACTCTACTGTCTGTGTAGCTTAATTTCCAGTTGCATGCTAAAACAGTTTTTAACATTCATTCTTAAGAATTTGAGTTCCATATTCTCTCCCTCCCTCCCCACCCACCCTCATTGAGAAAACAAGCAATTCAATGTAGGTCATAGATGTATAACTACGAAAAGCACTTCCATAATAGTTATGTTGACAAATACTAACCACATTTCCCTCTGTCCTATCCTGCCCTTCATTTATTCCCTTGACCTGTTCTCCCACAATATGGTTTGCTTCTGATTATCCCTTTCCCCAATTTGCTATCCCTTCTATTATCTTCCCTCTCCTATTCCCTTTCCCCTTGCCCTCCTGCAGGGTTAAGTAGATTTCCATATGTAATTTAGTGCATTATTCTCTCCTTAAGCCAAATCCCACAAGAATAAGGCTACCTTATTTCCTTTCATCTCCTTCCTCTTCCCCTCCATTGTAAAAGCTCTTTCTTCCCTCTGTTATGTGAGACGATTTGCTACATTCTACCTTTCCCTTTCTCTTACTCGTAGTACATTCCATTCAACAGTAAATTTTATATTTTTTAGGTATTCTCTCTTCATATTCAGTTCACCCTGTGTCCTCTATGTGTATATATACATGTATGCATGTATATACATATATACACATACATATACACATATTTGCATATACACATATACCCATGTATGTATACATACCAACACATACATAATATACACATATGTACATACCCATACATACCTACATGTAAATATTCCCTCTAACTACCCTAATACTGAAAAAGGTCTCAAGTTACAAAGAACATCTTTCCATATAGGAATGTAAACAGTTCAACATTAATGAGTTCCTTAAGACTTCTCTTTCCTGCTTACCTTTTCATGCTTCACTTGATTCTTGTATTTGAAAGTCAAATTTTCTATTCAGCTCTGGTGTTTTCAACAAGAATGCTTGAAGTTCTCTTTTTCATTGAAATTCCATTTTTTCCTCTGATGTATTATACTCAATTTTGTTGGGTAGGGGATTCTTTATTTTAATCCTATCTCCTTTTACCTCTGTAATATCATAGTCCAAGCCCTTTGATCCCTTAGTGTAGAAGCTGCTAAATCCTGTCTTATCTTGATTGTATTTCCATAACACTTGCATTGTTTTTTTCTGGCTGCTTATAATATTTTCTCCTTGACCTGGGAACTCTGGAATTTGGCTACAATATTCTAGGAATTTTCTTTTTGGGATCTCTTTCAGGAATTGATTAGTGGATTCTTTCAATATTTATTTTACCCTCTGGTTCTAGAATATCAGGGCAGTTTTCCTTGATAATTTCTTGAAAGATGATGTCTAGGCTTTTTTTTTATCATGGTTTTCAGGTGAACCAATAATTTTTTAATTGTCTCTCCTAGATCTATTTTCCAAGTCAGTTGTTTTTCCAATGAGATATTTCACATTGTCTTCTATTATCCTTTTGGTTTTGTTTTATAATTTCTTAGTTTCTTATAAAGTCATTTACTTTCATCTGCTCCATCCTAATTTTTAAAGAACTATTTTCTTCAATGAGCTTTATAAACTCCTTTTCCATGTGGCCAATTCTGCTTTTTAAAGCATTCTTCTCCTCATTGGCTTTTAGGACCTCTTGCCATTTGGGTTAGTCTATTTTTGAAGATATTATTTTCTTCAGCATTTTGGGGGGGGGGGTCTGCTTAAGCAAGCTGTTGACTTACTTTTAATGATTTTCTTGCATCACTCTCATTTCTCTTCCCAATTTTTCCTCCACTTCTCTTATTTGATTTTCAAAATCCTTTTTGAGCTCTTCCATAGCCTGAGACCATTGCATATTTTTTTTGGAGGTTTTGGATGTAGAAACCTTGACTTTGATGTCTTCCTTTAATGGTATGTTGTGTTCTTCTCATCTGAAAGGATGGAAGAAAATACCTTGTCACCAAGAAAGTAACCTTTGATAGAATACCTTTTCACCAAGAAAGCAACTTTCTATAGTCTTATTTTTTCTCCTCCTTTTGGGCATTTTCCCAGCCAGTGAGTTGACTTTTGAGTCTTTTGTGAAGTGGAGGGTATACTCTAGGGACATGTAGTTCTCAATTTAAGTTCTCAGTTCTTCCAAGGTGGCACAATCAAGGGAGAGGATTTTCTCCTCTCCTGGCCTGCACTCTGGTCTGTGAGCAACCACAAGCTCTTTTTTCTGCCCAGGATCTGTGTAGTATTCCCACTCCTTCCCCCACCACCAGCTCTTCCATGCCAGCACTCCTCCTTATCCCAGGACTGCCACTCAGAACTGAACCCAGATCAGCTGCTTGATTCCCCCAGGGTCTTTAGGCTGAGGGCTCCAAAAGTGGATGGGGTTTCAGCAGTGGCTGCCACTGCCCTGAGGCCAGGGTTGTGGCTAGACTGGAGTCCCTTCTCATTCAGGTCAAAGAGCTTTCTTATTGTCCTTTGAAGTTGTCTTTTGCATTTGTGGGTTGAGAAATCTGGGAACCACAGTTACAACCTGTGATTCTGTGCCTTGCAGCCTGTTTCAGTTCTGTCTGTGGTATGCAGCATGGCCAAGGCTGGGTTGTGCTCCGCTCTGAGCCCAGTGTGATAGATCTTTTCTGTTGGTCTTCCAGGCTCTTTTGGGCTGGAAATCTCTTTCACTCTGTCATTTTGTGGCTTCTGCTGCTCTAGAGTTTGTTTAGAGTCATTTTTGACAGGTATTTTGTGGGCTATGGGGAAGAGCTAGAGCAGGTCCCTCCTTTTACTCCAAAGTCTTCTTTCCACCCCCATTGGATTCTATTCTTTTAGTACAAAATGTCTTTTGAAGAATAGATAGCTGAAAATCAAAATTTGTACCTGGTGAAGGTAAAAGTTGTTTGTTTTTTTTCAAATTTAAAAAAATCCCTTTTACTCTTGGTTAGTCAGTGCTCCATTTTCAAAGTTTTTTTATGTGAATAAGATCATAAAATATCAGTCAATGAATAAGAAACTTTAATAACTAAGTCTATGGTGTCTTTTACAAGAGAACTATAAAACACATGGCCTGGTCCACCTGGGGCCAACATTCCTGAGAGCAACTAGAACCAAATTAAGATTTAATTTGGAAATATTTAAAATCATAAATGAAAATACAGCAGAACATAGATAATGCTAATATGTAGTTTTCTAACTAAGTTGGCTATGTCCAGGGATCCTTTTGTAGGGTTTATTCTATTTGATTTTGATACTACTGCTATACAATAGCATAACTCATCATGGAAGAATTTGTTCAATTTTATTTTATTTTGGCAATATGTATTACATAGGCAGCTTTTGGATAATGTATTGTCCACGTGAATTACACATACATCACTCTTATTTTTCTTTCAAATATTTCACTTTAATCATTAAAGGCATATCATGTATCTGTTCTTTATGATGCTAGTATTTAATAAGAAAGGTCATCTTCTTAATTGATTTTAAAAGATTATTAAAGAATTCCTTTAGTTTCTTTAATTTTTTTCATTTAACAAAAATCTATTTTCTTTCTTACCTCTTCTAAACCACAAATCCAAACCCAGACAGATCAGGAAAACCCTCATAAACAAATGTATATATATATCAACAAGCAAAACAAATTTCCCTATTAACCATATATAAAAAAAGAGTCTCTTTTGGTATCATGAGTCTAACACAATTCTGTTAGGAGGTGAGGAGCATTTTGCATTGTCCTTCCTCAGGAAAACATGGCCAGTCATTGCAACGTGTGACTTTTAAATTAATTTTTAAAATCTCCCCTATGCAACCAAAATAAAAGATTTATTAATATGTGTTGTTTTGACATTACAAACATTTACAGATTATTCTCACTTTGTGGGAGACTTCTTCTAACAAAGTAAAACTGTTATGTAAAGCGAATAATACAATAACGTCTGAAATTGAATGCAATATTTCATATCAGTAATTCTGTTTCTCAAAAATCGACTGGTCTTTTTCTCCCCTTCCCAACCTCCACTCCATTAAAAAAAGAAAAGGAAAACACATTACTAGTAACAAATATGCTTTGTTACGTAAAACAAATTCTGTTAGTGGCTGTAAACAAAAGCATTTATGTCTCAATCTGTAGCTTAAGTCCAATACCTTTTTTTGTGGTCTAGCATGTTTCATAACTGGTCTTCTAGAATCATTTCTGTTCATTGCATAGATCTTAGTTCTCACAGCTTTCAAAGTTGTTTGTTTTTACAGTGTTGTTATTTTATAAATTATTCGCCTGGTTCTGTTCATTTAATTCGTCCATTTAAAAAAGTCTTCAGAATTGTTCATTATTTATTTCACTTACCATACACACACACACACACACAAATATATATATATATATATATATATATACATATACACATATATATATGTGTTTGTATATGCATATATATAAAAGCACTGGGGATACAAAACTAGGCAAAAGAGTACTGACTCTCAGGTAGCTTACAATCTAATAGAGGAGACTACATGCAAGCAAATATATACAAAGCAAACTATATATAGGAAAAGTAGGACATAATTAAGAGAGAGAGAGGACACTTGAATTAAGAGGGCTTTGGGAAGACTTCCAGCAGAATGTGGAGGTTTTAGTTGAGACTAAAAGAGAGTCAAGGTGGTCACTAGGTAGAGGTGAGGAAGGAGCGTGTTCTAGGCATCAGGGACAGTCAGAGAAAATGCCTAAAGCTAAAAGATGAAATGCCTTGTTTGTGGAACAACCATGAAGCCAATGTCACTGGACTGAAGAGTACTTTTAGGCAAGAAAGGTGTAAGAAGACTGGAAAGGTAGGAAACCGATTATGAAGGGCTTTGAATGCCAAACAGGATTTTGATTTTGACCCTGAAGTTGATACTGGAGGAGGACATTGGAGTTTAGTGATTAGGGTGGTGACATGATTAGACCTGCAGTTTAAGAAATCACTTTAGTGGCTGAGTAGAGGATGGATTAGAATTAGGGGAGACTTGAGGCAGGCAGATCCACCTGCAGGCTATTGCAATAATTCAGGTATGATGTGATGAGGACATATTTAAGAGACATTTCAAAAGCAAAATCCACAGGCAACATATTTGATAAGGTGGGGAGGGGGCTAGTGATCATGAGGAGACTAGGATAACACCTAAATTGTGAGCCTGAGAGATTGGAAGGATTGTGTTGTACTTTACACAAATAGAAAATGTGTGTGTGTGTGTGTGTGTGTGTGTGTGTGTGTGTGTGTGTGGAGGGGTTAGGGAAAAATATAAAGGATTCATTTTTGGACATGTTGAGTTTAAAATGTTTATTGGACATTTAATTAGAGATGTCTGAAAGGCATCAGATAGTTTGAGATGTTCAAGGTCAGTAGAGAGTTTGGGGCAGGATAGGTATGTTTGAGAATCATCAGCATAGATATAATAATTAAATGTGTGAGAGCTGATGAGGTTACCAAGTGAAGTAGTATATAAGGAGAAGAGAAGAGAGTGTTGGACAGAACCTTAAGTCTGTCCATGCCTTTTTTGAAATAATCTATTTCCTTTTTTCTTATAGCATAATGGTATACTATAACATTAAGATATCACAGCTTATTCAATCATTCCTTAATGGTGAATCCTCTTATTTTCCAGAAATTTTTTTTGGTTACCATAAAAAGAACTACTATATAAAGGCTTCCTCTCTAAAATACATAGAGAACTGAGCCAAATTTATAAGGTGAGTAATTCCCCAATTGATAAATGGTCAAAGGATATGAATACACAGTTTTCAGATAAACAAATTAAAGCTATCTATAGTCATATGAAAAAATGCTCTAAATTATTATTAATTAGAGAAATGCAAATTAAAACTACTCTGAGGTACTACATGACACCTATCAGATTGACTAATCTGACAAAAAAGGAAAATGGTAAATATTGGAGATGTGAGAAAATTAGAACATCAATACATTGTTGGTGGATTTGTAAACTGATCCAACCATTCTGGAAAGCAATTTGGAACTATGCCCAAAGGGCTATATAGATGTGTATACCCTTTATTTCAGGAATACCACTACTAGATTTATATCCCAAAGATATCATGAAAAAAGGGAAAAGGACCTATATGTACAAAAATATTTATAGCAACTCTTTTTGTGGTGGCCAAGAATTGGAAAATGAGGGGATGCCCATCAATTGGGGAATGGCTGAACAAGTTATCATATATGAATGTAATGGAATACTTTTGTTTCATAAGAAATGATGAGCAGGCAGATTTCAGAAAAACCTGGAAACACTTGTGCGAACTGATGCTGAATGAAGTGAGCAGAACCAGGAGAATATTGTATATGGTAACATTGTGCAATGACCAGCTTTAATAGACTCAATTCTTCTCAGTAAATCAATGATCTAAGTCAATTCCAAAAGACTCATGATGGAAAATGCTCTCCACATGCAAAGAAAGAACTATGGAGTCCGAACACAGATCAAAGCATACTACTTTCTCTTTTATTTCTTTCTTGCGGTTTTTCCCTTTTATTCTGATTCTTCTTTCCTAACATGACTAATGTGGAAATACATTTAATATTATTGTACATGTATAGCCTAAATCAGGTTGCATGCTGTCTTGGGAAAGGAGGAGGGGAGAGATAGGAGAAAAATTTGGAATTTAGAATCTTACAAAAGTGAATCTTGAAAACAAAAAATAAATAAAATTTTTAAAAGAGCTACTATAACTGTTTTTGTATATATGGGTTCTTTTTCCTCTTTAATTTCTTTTGAGTATATAGATCTGGCAGAGGGTGGGGTAGGATTAATTTTCAGAACAGTTGTACCCATTCACAAGTCCACCAACAGTGCATTAATGTACCCATTTTCTCAGAGCTCCTCTAACATATTCCATTATTCCTATTTTGTCATCTTTACCACTGGTCTGTGAGTTGAAATCTCAGAATTTCTTTACTTTACATTTCTCTAGTTACTAATGATTTGGAGAGTTTTTTTCATATCAGTATAGGTAGCCTGAGTTTATTTCCCTGAGAACAGTTTATAACCTTAGATCATTTATCGATTGGGGAATAGATTTTTTTTTTAGACTTTGAGCTAGTTTTTATATATCTTGGAAATGAGGTTTTTATCAAAGACACTTAATGCAGATTTTCCCCAGTTGTTTCACTTCTAATCTTTTCTTTATTAGATTTATTTGTGTAAAATCTTTTAGTTTATGGAATCAAAATTACATTTTATATTCTTCGATCCTCTGCCCCTTGTTTAGTTATGAACTTTTCTCTTATTCCAAGATCTGATAAGTAATTTTTATATTTTTCCCTAGCTTTGCATAAGGTGTTAAGTGTTGGATTAAATATATAAATAGTTATCTTGTGTTTTGAAGATGTTATAATAGAAAAAAGGAGGAAGAGTAAAAAAATAAATTAAAAGAAAATAAGAGAAAAGATGAAGGAGCTTATTAAAGCACAAAATCAGGTTGTGTAAGTAGAACTCTATGTAAATATGAAGGAGTAGGGCTAGCAGGCCTCACTTTTAACCTTACTTTCATCTAAACTATTCAAAAGAAGATAAAACATACACACACAGAGTTTGGTGTAGAAATACATTCAATTCAACAAGGATACAGATAGGGACAGGAAGAGGGGAAAGGGGAATATAAGAGATAATCTAGATTCAGGGAAGGATTAGTTACAAGCAAAATACCTTAAGCTTAGATAGGAGATAGTAAAGAAAAAGTTAGAAGAAAAAAAAGAAAATGTAGTAATTTAAAATAAACAATGAAAAATAATTATTGAAATGAAAAAATATAAGAGAATATAAAGGAGGGAAATAAGCAATTAACTAGCCTAATCTGAATGTGAATGAGATGAGCTCACCCATAATTAGAAGAGGTTAGCAGAATGGATTTTAAACCAGTATCTAATAATATGTTGTCTATAAGAAATACACTTGAAATTTAAAGACTTACACAGATTTAAAATAAGGGTTTGGAACAAATTCTTATAGTGCCTCAGCTGAACAGGCATGTGAGTACACACAAACACACACGCACACACACACACACACACACACACAAGCAAGGTTAGTAATTATTATATCAGACAAGGCAACAGCAAATCAGACTTAAAAAAGATAAAAAAAGCAACTACATTTTGCTGAAAGGCAATATAGACATGACTTGATTTCAATACTTAATGTATATGAATCCAATGGCATAGCTTCTAAATACTTAAAGGAAAAAAAGAAATATATTACCAAGAGAAATAGACAATAGAACTATAATAATGGGGGTTTCAACATCTATCAATGAACCAAAAAGAAACCTAAGAAAAAAGTTGACTCTAAATGGAATTTTAGAAATAATTAGGAAAGATGTACTTTTGGAAAATGTTGGATGGAAATAGAAAAGAATATACATATTTCTCAGCTGTGTATTACATCTTTACAAAAGTTGTTCATGCTTAAGGAAGGAAAAACCTCACAAATATATGCTGAAAAGCAAGAGTTAGGTACATCTTTTAGTTTTCTTTTAAAAATAATAAATTAGATAAGTCATTAGCTAATTTGTTTAAAAAGAAAACCAAATTATCAGCGGCCAAAAAACAAAAGAATTCACAATAAATAAAGAATACTATTTGAAACTATATTGTCCAACTATATACTAACAAAACAAAAAACTCAAATGAAATAAATGAATTTTTGTAAAAATATAAAATACCTAAATTAATGGAACAAGAAATAGAAAATTTAAATTACTGAATTTCAGGTTAAGAAATGCATACATGAACTTTCAAAGGAAAAATGAAAGAAACAAATTGCAGCACCAGATAGATTAACAAGTAGTTTCAAGCAAAACTTCAAAGAAAAATTAATTCAAATATTATAAAAATAATTTGAAAAAATAGCAAAAGAAAGGATACTATCATATCACATTCCTTCCGTAACAGAGATATATTATTATTTCAAACAAAAAGAATCAAAACAGAATAAAGAAAACTATGGACTAGCATCCCTAGTGAATATAATTTCAAAAATTTTAGATAACATATAAGCAAAAAGGCTAACATTATCACATAGATTATACATGATCGCCAAGTTGACTTTATACCCGGGATGCAAGGTTAGTTGAATATTAGGAAAAGTAGAAACAACCATATTATAAATCAACAACAATCTTATAATTATGTCATCACAGCAAAAGCTTTTGATAGCATACAACAGTCATTTATGTCATGATAACTAGAAATAGATCTTTTCTTAAATTGATAAATAGTATATATCTAAAACCAAGAGCTAGTATTATTTGTAATGGAGGTAAACAAAAATCTTTTCCAATAAATCCAAGAGTAAAACAAGAAATTCCATTTAAAATTACTATAGAATGTATAAAATCCTGGGGAGCGTACCATTTAAGATGCATACAAGAACCATATAAATTATGTTGTAAATAATTCTTCACAGAGATAGACTTTAATAATTAGAAAAATATTAATTGCTCATAAGTGGGATGAACCAATATAACAGAAATGATCATACTACAATAAGTAAATTTACTTAATACCAATCAAATTACCAAAAGATTTTGTTATAGAACTAGAAAAATAAAAACAAAATAAATTCATATAGAGGAAAAAAAAGGTTAGTAATCTCAAGAGAAATAAGAAATGAGAACCTAAAGAGCTTATCAGAGTCAGATCTCAAATTGAACTACAAAGGAGTAATTATTAAAAACAATATGGTACTAGTTTAAAAAAATAGAGATCGATAAGTGGAACAGACTAGGTACACAACATACAGAAGCAAATCTTATCTAATACCCTATTATTAAAAACAAAAAAAAAACACAGAAAAACCCCAGTTATTGGAATAAGGACTCACTATTTCATAAAAACTGCTGGGAAAATTGATCTTAATTTCTAAAATGGAATATGTTGGAGAATAAGGTGAGGAGAATAGTATAATTCATAGCTTCAGTGAGCTTTATTGTGTCAAATACACACATCTTTTTGAGAACTTAAGGACTGTGGCTTTAAATATTAACAGTCAAAAAATGAAGTCTTGTCTGATGATCACAGCACAGAGGAGCCCTAAATTGGGTTACGACACTGAGGCTCCCCAGCTCCTCTGCTGGAGATAGTGGACTGTGAGTGGAGGCAATATGGTTTGTCTTTAGAGGGTGGTAAGGTTGCAGCTTCATTTTCCTCTGACATCTCTTGTTGGCTGATTAATAGGCTGATGCTAATTTAGGTCTCAGAAGGCTGAGAAATTCCATGAAAGGATTGGGAGGGAAATGGAAGGGGCAAGGGAAATAACAGAGTATGGGATGTCTCTGAATTTGAGTCTCTGGAAACCCTGAGCATATCTTGAAGTCCTTACCCACTGGAAAAATTAGAAGGAAACCGCCAAAGCCTTAAACAATTAATTTCCACAACAGTACAGTCGAAATTGACATTCTCAAGTAGCTCAGTGTTGACCTGTTTAGACAATATGCCTTATCCTCAGGAGAGTAGTTTTGGTAGATCATGTTTAAGTTAGCTAATTAATATCAAAAGCAGTGTGGAATTGACTAACAGGTAATTTAATCAAGAGATAATTAAAACTATTGAAATTTATAAATTATTATTTAATTAATATTAGTTAATATTATAATTTTCAAAGTCTGAATTATGCTGATTAAAGGGTTCTCTCATAAATACCAGTGAAAATTAATTACAAATTAATATAATCTGCTGAAACATTCTCTTAATGGACTTCCAGCTATTCTTGACTTTTGCAATAAATAAACATTAGACCCCATACGGCATCACATCTTCCTGAAGGTGATATGTAATCTGGAAATGTGTGCATTATTAACTGATTGAATTTCTAAGAAATTCTACAAATTTAAAAGCAAAGGACTCATTTCAGTGGTGGGCAAGAGTTGGGAGTGGGGGCGGGGGGAGAGTGCAGTGAAAGTAGTAGTGGAAAGAAACCTCTGAGGTAGCTCAACTACAGAGCTTCTTCGGTTGGACTCCACAGTTTAGCTAAATCTAATCCATCCCTAATCTGCTTTAGTGAAGCTCCCAGAAAATATCAAGGGGGAGGAGAGGGTTCTGATATGGAATTTAGCCCTAGGCCTTTTGCTTCTCCCTGCTCCCTACTACAAACCCTTGCCTTATATGGATTATAAGCAGTGATGTGAAAAGTTTGAACTAAATCTTTGGATGGTTGGGGAGTCTTCTGAAATCAGTTACATTAGGATAGAAGATCCTGTCACAACCTTTACTATCTGTAACACAGCTTTATTGTCTTTGCAATAACTACAGAAACAGAATGGGGTGTGTGTGTGTTTGAGAGAGAGAAACAGACAAATGGATAGAAAGAGACAGAGAGAGGAGATGGAGAAACAGAGAGACAAAAACACACAGAGATAGACTGACAGACACAGATATAGGTACTGATAGATCTAAGAGACAGAGACAAAGACATAGATACAGAGACTCAGAGAGGGAGACAGCTAGAGACAGAGATAGAGATGAGAGAAAGAGAAACACAGAGAGAGGAAGAGAGGCAGGCAGATCAAAGAATTTTCCCCTTTCCTGGGAACAAAGGAAAAAGAACCAAGGAAATCCACAGAAATATTTTCTGCCTCAAGTATGAGGGAACTGGCAGTGTCCAAACAAAGGATTGTAGAGACCAGTTGTTTCAGTTTCTTCCATGACTGAGTAACAATAAATTAAAGGACTAAGAAAGAAGAAAGAGCAAGTAAAGGCTGTGCCCAGCAATATCTTTCAATTCCCAGATTTGTGCTGCTAATACTGTTTTCACAGGGAATGTCATAGTCTTGTTTTGCCTTTTACTGCACAGCCACTAGCACCCTGGATTTGGCTCACAAACATAAAATGACCTCTCTGTCCATATTTATGAGACAGTTAAATGTTGAGTAGTATGTTACCTCACTCAAGGCTACACATATATATATAAGCCAGGACCAAGGTACAGATGCACCCAAATCATGTTTACAGATGCTTTGGGTTTCCCTTTAAATTTCTGAGATTGATCTAAACTTAAGAACTCAACAATGCACCATCTTGATGTTCTGTTGGGTATCAGGTAGCACAGGACTCTTGTAGCATTCCTTCGCCAAACCATTCCCTCCAGTTCCTGGCGTTTTCAACAGATTGAGAACAGAATCAAAGGCCATGTTTTTCATTTTATGTTGCCTATTTGTGATATATTATCAAAAATACTTTTTAAAACATTAATTAGAGTATTTTAAGTAGCTAATGAGGGAAAATCTTGTTTCTGGAAAATGGAATCCCAGCTGTAGTAGTAGATAAGACTAACATTCAGTTCTTAGAAAGAAGCAATCAATGCTGAATGCATCAGGTGAGTTCATTCCTCTCGCTCTGCTTTAATAGCTTATAAAGAAGATTGATTAAGTTCTTGTCTGATAGATCAATAGTGGAATGAAACTAAGCTTCTCTCCTTCCTTCCTTTATGTGTGAGTTTCCCACATACTTAGGAGGGAAGGAGTAGAAACATCATCATAGCCTTTCCCCAAATTATTATTAAAAGACAACTACTATGAGTAGGCACATTATATTTATATTTGTGAAAATCACATAGGAGCCCCTTTCCTATGACTGCCAAGACAAAGCTGAATCATGACAATATCCAAGGGTTAGGGAAATATCATGAGATTTGATCTTTGGCGTTTCAGATCCCATATAGTTGATTTTCAAACACTTTCTGGTTGAATGTTACAGCTTTTGCGATGAGACAGGGTTTTCTGTGTTTACCCTTTTGATTTTATAAGGTTAGTATGTTATTTATTTTAGAGGCAGCATGGAGTAGTGCCTAAAGGCCAGCCTTTGAGTCAGGAAGACCTGGGTTCATGTCTTATTTATGTCACCTGCTTGCAGTGTGAGCAGTGGTAAATCATTAACCTGTGACCCTGGGTAAATCCCTTAACCTTTTTGGACCTCAGTTTTATCCTCTGTATGAAGAAGAGATTGGACCAGATGGCCTCTAAGATCCCTTCCAACTCTAAATCTACCATCCTCTCAGTTCCCTCAGGCAACTCTCTAATACTACAATTTACAAAAGCGTCACCCATCTGCGCTGGTAGATGGACTTTCCACACAAATATAAGCTAATTAAGTATTTATTTATTTAATTCATATATCTATTAAGTGTTGGTTGGTTTAGATCACCATTGACTATCCCCATCAGTGTTGTTTAACTGTAAACTATAAAGAGCAAGAGTCATATCTTTGACTTTTATTGCAGGGTACTTAGTGGCACCATGCCTAGGTTTTCCTATTTAATTCTTCTAGAGAATTAGCTTTCAAACAATGATGAAATGGCATGAATTTATAAAATAGTAAAGTGGATCTGCCTAGGGTGTAAGAATATAAGAATAAGAGAATTGAACCGGTCAGGAGAAATCTGGGTTTGAATTCCACTTCTGACACTTCCTGGCTGTGTGACCATGGGGATGTTACAAACTTATTCTCATTTCCCTCATTTGTAACAGGTGGATGACAATAATTTTAATACCTGATTCATTGGAACTTTGTAAAACCTACTACTATGTGAAGGACTTCATAAACTTCAAATGCTAAAGCTATGTCATTTTCAAATGTCAGTCCTCTGGGAAATGATATTCATTCTTTCAAACTAATGGGGAACCATCTACATATAAATGAACTCCATCACTGCAACCTGACATCAACTGTTTTTACTCTTCGTACAACTTACCAGGAATGTGAGAAATTGTGGAGAGAAGGGAAAAAATGAGAAATCTAGATACCAATGACCTTTGCCACTAATTGCTGTGTAACTGGGGTGAATTACTATTCTTTAGTAAATAGTGATGAGAATCTTAAAGGTTAATGAAGGTTGGTAGAAGGGGTAGTATACAAGATCATGTACACTTGAACAACTTATCCTTGCTCTATTTCCTATTTTAGAGTAAAAAAATGAGGAAAATAGGATGGGAGGTGTTGAGGGGAGAGAGAAATTACATGAGTAATTATAGTATTGTGCTAGTTATGGGTATCATAGAGGAGAAAAACACCCTGTCATAAAAGAAGAAATAAAAACACCAGTATATGAATATAGTAGCAGACAAAATCCTGTTCCAAGTGGCTTCTCTTTATCTGGGAACAACTTCTTGAATGCAAAGCATAGAATAGAACTGAATGCATGTCAGTACAAGGGACAGGAACCAAATTGTGCAAAAGCTTTGCAAACAGGGATTACTCCAGGGTTAAAAGTGATAGGAACAGCAGGGACTTGCTGTGTAGGTGAAGTTGCTCCTTTCCAATAGTTCTTGCATTTCTTTTTGTGCTTGTTATTCATCTCCCTTGATTTCTTTTTCGCCCACGCTGAATCTCATACCAGAATGCTAATGAATTTCAGGCATAGAGTTTCTTAGTTTGCCAGACATGGACATGGAGTGAGAGTCAGGAGGTCTGCTTTCTGTTCCTACTCTGCCCTTACTTTTCTTTAAGACCTTAGTCAAGACACTTGACCTCATTCATTAAAGGGCAATACGTATTCCTCACTGGTGCAGTTTAAAAAGCATTAAGGAATTTGAGCCCTACAGAGAGAATTATTTTAAATGCAGAGTATTGTAAATTTTTCCTCATATAAAAGCATTTCTTAAGAAAACAACAACTTTAAATATTCTCGTCAGAGTAACTGGTTATAGTACAGAAAAAAAAATCTGTATTGATCAACAAAGGACTTTCTTCAGTGCCATCATAGAACATATCCAATTTAATTTTACAACATTCTTATTGATTTTCATTAATAATGTGAAATATATGGCAATAAATACAGGGGCCAGACTTGTGATTTCATTGATAAGAGACTTACTGGATGAGGAAACTTGTCTACCCATGATAAGGTCAGCACCGTTTTTTCCAACTTACAGTCATAGCGAGTTGGGTACACAGAAATATGCTTACATACAGAAGGTAGAAGATTTGCCAAGAGTTACCCAACTAAGATGCATCAGAAATGGGACTTGGACTCAGGTCTTCCTGGTTCCAAGGCTGGCTCTCTGCTTACTATACTATGGTTGCAACTTTACATGAAAAGCTTCTTTTCTTAAAAATTCGTATTGATGTCTTTTGTTTTTACCCTTTCTCCATTTCCCAATATATCTTTCCCCTCTCTCCAACCAAGAGAACCATATCCTATTACTGCTGTTCAGTCATTTCAGTCATATCCAACTCATCATGATGCCATTTGGGGTTTTCTTAGCAAAGATGCTGGAATGATTGGCCATTTCCTTCTCTAGCTCACTTTACAGATGAGGAAACTGAAGCAAACAGAGTTAAGTGACTTGTTCAGAGTCATATAGTTGGTAAGTGTCTGAGGTCAGATACAAAGGTCAAAAATGGGGAAAAAATTAAAACAATCTAGCAAAACCATTAAATATATTAACCAGCTCTAAAGATATGTCATTTCACACTCATTCTGCAAAGAAGAGAAGCAGTCCCATTCTCATCTTTTTATTCAGGGCTTCACTTGATTACATAATTGAACTAGAAGACTCTTAAGTCCCTTTCACCTTAAATTCAAGTCACTCAAATACTTAAATAGATCCATACTTTCAACAATGAGCATAATCTCTTCAACAATTCAGACTGCAAAAAATTCATTCTTTCTTGATACCTATTAAAACCCCACAATCCCAATCAACACAAACCTACATCTCGCAAAATGCTGGCACTGAAGAATACTCTAATGGCTTAAGTTGTATGAGGTGGGGGATGCAACAATGAGCTGTTTAGAAGAAACAAAAACTCCAATTATTTTCTACTTTGTCAATCACATATACCTGTAGACAAAGGTAAAGCTTAACAAAATTGACTGGAAATTTGTCCTTTGAAACCAGACTTTTCCCCCTACTTTAATTTCTTTATGTTTTATGTCTTTATGTATCTTAATCTCATCCTGAGAAGTAATTGACAGGATAATAAAAATTGTGTGCCTGATCACACTAATGACTTTTGTTAAAAAAGTTATTTGATAAAATGAAATAAAAAAAAATCAAACACTTTTTGCACAGCTATTGCATCAATGAGAAATTGAAAATAACCAAACATAATGAAATACCTACATAATGAAAGGAGATGTTCATGGATTGGGGAAAGTCTTAACAAATTGGTGTACATAAACATAATAGAGTATCATTGTGCTATATTCAGTGACAAAAATGAGGGTTACAGAGAAACATAGGAAAACTTATAAACACTGAAGCAAAATGAAGTAAGTGGAACCAGAAAAACCATGTACATAAAATACAAGGGCCATGGATAGAATAGCAATAACAAAATTGCAACTGAGACCTGGCATAGGGGAGCATAAAGAAAGTCAGGAAATGGGAGAGTTGGGGAGTGATCTGGCTCTGATAGTTGGCACAATATAGTATTTCATCACTAATTACTTTGAAAACATGAAACATATATAATGCTATATCATTGTTTGAAAGAGAAGATTTAAGAGTCCCTTTTTCATGCGAAAGGAATCTTGTATCTTTGATTCCATCCCATAACATATAGGAAATAATAGATTTTCAACATTAGTCATGAACAAGTCAAATATATTTAAACATTTTCAGTTTTCCTATCATTTATCAATATGCATGTATTTTTCTGTTCTTTAAAAAAAAATGCTGTGATTTGCAGGTAACCTGTAAAATACTTTGACCTTCTTAGATATGTTACATTAGGAAAAGACAGGTAATAATTGTCCAGATGTTCTTCCCTAGTCATTGAAGGGAAGAGTGCTAACAGTTTGCCCCAATAACTCTACAGAGTTACTGAAGATGAGACTTTGTCCACTGCTAGATTTTTTCATTTTCTTAAGAAAATTGATTTCTATTTGAAGTAGTGTAAAAATGCCACAGGACTTATCTGGGAAATGAGAAGAGCATTTTAACATGACCGAATTTAAACTGTAGAAGCAAACCCTTGATTTCAGCTTTTTGGAGTAGAAGACTATATCATGGGGTAAAATGGGTTACCTACTCTGAGGATTTAAAAAGACGAGCCTCTGTCAAGATGAGAAGAGAGACAGCTGTGAAAAAGAAGGCGGAGCCTGAGATGAGTCTCTGATCTTCCTCTCTAGTTCTTCCCTCTCTTTTGGCTGCTCATCTCAAATTCAAATTATTTTGTCAGGATTTTAAGGCCCTCCGTAATCCATTTCCAACCCACCTTATTTCCTCTTTGTCCACTGCTCTAGCACTCATCCCTGGAATCCTCTATATGGCCTTCTTCACACACTCAAATTCCTATTCTTCAAAGTACAAATCCAGCCCTTTGGTTGCCAGAAAAAGCCTTTCAGAGGACTCTAATATATACTAACCTCTCCTTTCTCTAATTTTTATTGCCAGTCAATAAACATTTGTTAAGTATCTTTTAAGTGATAGGAGACTTTTAAAGAAATTCAAAAGAAGGTCCCTGCTCTCTAGAGTTTAGAACTTAATTGTTGTTTCATATGTTAATTTTAAGTCCCCATCTAGATTCTATGCTACTCTGGAGCATAACCAGCTTAGAGATGCTTTAGATTCTTTATAGTTGTGGCCATATGTAAGGGCCTATTGAATTCTTACGTAATTAATGACTATGACAGTCATAATGATGGTGCTGAGAGCTGAAAAGGTTTCCTATTATCTCACTTGATTTCCTCCCTGCCCCGCCCCCCCCAATAAATTTGTGTGCTACTTGCTATTGTTTTTTCCAACCTCATAGTAGAAGTCTAAATTTGGAGGGATTGAGTTTAGCAAGAGTCAAGGTGGATTCAAACCCACGCCTCTCCTCACTCAGAATTCAGTAGCTATTCCACTATATTACACTTGCCATATGGATGCAGCCCCATTTCCTGAATTAATAGTCGTATCTCTAGGTTCTTGAGTTTCTGTAGTTGCCTTCTGGCTTGTCCATTACCATACAATTTCATGTTTTCTTTTATCTCTATTCCTATTGTAATGATACTACTGAACCTTAATCCTAAAGAAACATGAAGTCCTATCAATGTAACCTTCCTTACTATTTTAATGAATACAATTCACACTGCAGTTAAAAATTTAGGTCCCTTGGAGAATTAACCTCTTTCTTTTCCACTATGGCAGCACTATCTATGAATCTCTCTGAGATATGCCTGCCTTGTCATCTCTACTACTGTTATGACCCAAAGGGCACTAAGTGCTAGGTATGGTACAACATTAATTATTCCCAGGAATCTGTTTCTAAGGTGGAATCCAAAGTTCAGGATTAAGAGGACATCCTTTGCTTATGATATCTGGATGAATCAGTGCTATTCAATCAGGGAACTTGCTCTTATTCATTATTTATTCTCTTTTCCTCTTGGATTTAGACTCAGTTTCTTTCTCTTAAAGCTTAATCCTCTAAATAGCTACATAGTGAACACATCTCCCTTCCCTTAGACTTCAAAAACTTGAATTTATTTTCTAGTTACTTTTAATCATATTGACTGACTCATCCTTAATAAATCTTAAGCAAATTAACAACCTGAACTCTCTGATTTATATTCATCATCTTTGGAAAACTAAGTTTTATCTTTAATGATCTTTATTGAAAATGCCCCCATGCTTGAAGCTGAATAATGTTTTCCCTCAATTCTTACCTTAGTTACTTTATAGAATGATACCTATGAAATTGCAAGAACAGGTTGGCTAACACAGCAGGAATTAAATAAATATAGAGGTTTGTACAAAACCTCACTCAGTGAGAGTCTAATATTGAATGCATATCTTCAGACTATTCATAGACCTTTGTCCTTTTTGTCTACAAACACATCCTACTCATATATATATATATATATACACATATATATATGTGTATATATATATATATATGTATGTATATATATATACACATATATATATGTGTATATATATATATATGTATGTATATATATATATATATATATACATCTGAAGACAGGGTCTTCTGGTTTTTTTTTTCATTTCTTCTTGAAGAGAGAAAGAAAATTAAAATTGCAGATATTTCTATATGTAGAAGGTTGATTAGGAAATTTCTGACGTTAACATGATGGTTTTTCAAGATAGTGAAACTGAGTTTGGAACTTTTGTTATGACTTTCTATATGCATTATACCTGGCACATCATATTTTCTTAGTAAATACCTTGTTGATTGATTGATATGGAGGGTCTGACCATTACCCTTTAGCATCACTTGATATCATGCTCAACAACATGTCATTAAGAATGAGGCTATCTCCTTTATATCACTAACTGGGAAGGAATGTTTTGGTATGGGTCGAGAGACAACCATTGCTAAGAGTGAGGTGTACAGTGGTCAGTTGACACTTAAATGGGCACGACTGTGCTAACGTGCAGATATCATTTCATAGGGACAAAAGTCTGTGCTCAAGTAATCAGTCTCAGTGCTCTTTGAATCTCTTCAAAGAGGTGGGGGAGGGGATAAGGAAGAGGACTGATCCTGAAATTGACCCCTCTTTTCACAAGCCCAACACATAGAAATGGAAAACTCTCACCCACAACATCCCAAGTCAATTAGTTTGTCTTCAACTGTGAGATTTAAGATGTCTTCACCCTTTATGAGGTGTTATTGGATATGATCCAAGGAACGTCCCCCAGTCTCTCAATGAGGTTGTCATAAGGCAACATGAAAATACAATCATATTCTCAAATGTCACTCTGTAGACTCATTAAGTGCAATCAGACCTTTGCATTATTCCTCACATGTATAACTAATAATAGGCTTTTTGGGGGGAGAAGCAGTGTGAGGGAAAAAAGTTACATAATGTTTAACATGTCAGGTACTATGCTAAGTCCTTTTTTTAAAACAAATATTATCTCATTTGATACGGCAAACCTGGAATATAGGTGTTATTAGTATCCCATTTTAGAGTTGAGGAAACTGAGGCAAATAGAAGTTAAGTGATTTGGCCAGGGTCACACAGCTAGTAAGTGTGCAAAGCTCAATTTGAACTGGGGTCTTCCTAACTCCAGGTCCGATGCTCTGTCTATTAGGCCACAAGATACCAGATGTTCAGAGATAACCTTGAGTTCAATATATCTCTTGTAGAAGTCTTCATGAGAGCATTTCACAAATCAAGAATGTTTGATGAGTAAATGATATGCCTTTCAAGTAACTGAGGAAGATAGGAGTTCAAATCCTATCTCAGAACTCGGGAGATATGAGATCTTGGTCAAATCACTTAATCTCCTTCAGTTTTCTAACCTGTAAAATGGGATAAAAGTAGCGCCTATTGTCCCCGAATGGTTGTGATAATTGAGTGACATAATTTAAATGCCTTACAGACATTAAATTCCTATATAACTTCTAGCTGTTCCAAGTAGGTGCAAGGTACTGTGCCAAGCACTATGCATACAAATACACAGAATAAATCACTCTCTTTTTGACCACTTAAAATAAAAAAAAAAAAGGATTACCACACCCTTTCCCCGTTTAACTTATCACACAGAAACTATTTTGGATATGCTATTGTTATTTTTTCTTTGCCTCCATTTCTTCACTTTTCAATGAGACTGCATTACAACCAGAATATCTAAGAGTCCTATTATTAGACTAGTCATTACTCAACGTTCCACCCTTGTTGATTTTCTTTTGTCCTTTGGTGTTTAGTTTGGTACAGAGAACAATAAATCCGAAGATATTAATCAAACAATTTCTGATAGACAATGAGGACCTTATACTTACTTAGAAGTATAAGATAAAGCTCCTTCCCTCAAGGAGCTTCCAATCTTAAGTATCCAGGAAGATAAATGCACACATCAAAAGTGAACTAAGATGAAACTCCATAATTAGAGCTCCAAGGTAGTGATGATGAAATTGATCATCTCTTCAAAGGCAAAGTACCATGCCATACATACATACATACATACATACATACATGCACACATGTATATGTTGTATATGTATATACAACAATTTTTAGTACATGCTTGGTAAATAATTGCTGTTGGTTGACTGGCCATGTGTTAGATGAATGGTATAGATGATAAATCTTAGCTGTTTATAAGAAGGAATCTTCACTGTGAAGTAGATGGTTAAGAGGATGCAAGTTGAAGATGGGATTTGAGCTAAATCTTTAGGAGTGGAAAATCTTTGGAAGGCAGAGAAGGTGGAGGAAATCCAAGAGAATAGAATGAGCAGATACAGTGTGTTAGAATTACGCAGCATTTAAGATTTAGTAAGTTGACCAACCAATTTGACTGAAGGAAAAGGCTACTGTTGGAGATTTTAGGAAGACACATTTAGAAAGGTAGATAGGGACTAGGCTGGGGGTGGATTTTGAATTTTATCCTGTAAGCAATAAGGAGCCATTAGGGATTTTGAGCAGCGGAGTGACATGATGAAAAGTGTATTTTCGGAAGATTCATCTGGCAGGGGTATTCATGGAGGATGAGAAGGAGGGGAGAGATTAAAGTCATGGAGACCAGATTGGATGAAGGCACAGATGGTATGCTTGTCAGATTTGCAGATGATACAAAGCTTGGAGGGAAAGCTGACACATGAGATAACAGAGTCCAGATCCAAAAAGATCTTGACAGGCCCCAAAAGTGGACCAAATCTAATAAGATGAAACCTGATTGAAATAGATGTAAACTTTTATAACTGGGTTCAAAAAATCAATTTATAAATATAGGACTAGGGAGAGGTGGTGAATAAAATAGCTCCAGTGAAAAATATCTGTTTTTTTTTAAAGGGGTTGAAAGCTTAATATGTGTCAACATTGTGACAGAGCAGTCAGAAAAGATAATGCAAATTCTAGGCTGCATTAAGATAGGCACAATGATCACAATAAAGGAGGTCCTCGTTCTGCCAAGCCTTGGTCTGGCCACACAAGGAGCAGCGATCAATACTAGATATAACATTTTATAATACATAAACAAGTACAATAACTACCAGAAGAGGTTAATTGATCAGGTTCATGAGAGGACTAGAGGAAAGCAAATAATCATTAAACATTTATTTAGTGCCTACTATGTGCCAAGCATTGTACTAGACATTAAAAATACAAACGTGAAGAATCGGATGATCCCTACTCTGAAGGAACTTACTCATATAAGATGAGATGTACTAAGTAAAACAGCATAAATATGAAGACATAATAAATTAAAAATTAATACAGAGTAGTTAAATAAAAGATATTAAAAGGAGTTAGCAAGAGTTCCAAAAGTTGAAGTTTGAGGGATGGATCAGAAACATGGCATACAGGAAAATGTTGGAGAAACTGGGTTGCTTAGCTTAGAAAAGACAAGGCTTAATTAAAGGAATTTTGAAAGCCATTTTCAAGTACTTGAAGGACTCTCAAGTGGAAGAATTATTAGAAGACTTCTGCTTGGCCCTCACAGCTAGAACTAGGAAGAGTAGATATAAATGGCAAAAAGGAAATATTTAGATTTATTAAAACATCACACTTCCTAAGGATTAGATTTGTTCAAAAGTGCAATGGGAGGTTGCAGTTTCCCACTAATATAAGGTCTTAAAACTGAGGAGTCTGATAGTCATCATAGATATTGTAGATGAATACTTCTTAAAGCAAGGATTAGACGAGGCAGTTTCTAATGTCCTTCCCAGTCTTAGATTCTGTAATCAGTTAGGACAATATCTCAGTAACCTATATGAGGACTATTAAGGGCCTGAACCAGTGTCTTGGCAAGGATACATGTGGAAAATTGTGCAAAGGAATAATTTTCATGAAACTATCCAAGAATCTGAATTAGATAGTGACTGAATATTTTTGCAATCATTCACCAAATACATTAACCAAAACATTAAATTGGTCTTAAGGCTGATGCCATTTTGAGGACCTTCCCAGTTATGTGATCTTGCTACAGACATAATGGTTTTTGTGATATAATATTCTCTGAGTTGAACACCATTGTCTTAGTGTTTTAATTTCCTTGTCTCAGATGATTATAGAAAGGAGATGACTACTTACTTATAGTATCTGCCTTTTCTTACAGACCAAGGTCTACATGAGAAAGATATTTCCATAGTATACTGATTTCTTTGTCCTGAATAATTTTCCTGATTTTTTTTTATCAAATATTTCCCATAGAAATCTAGGCAACATTATACAGATGACAGAGAATGAAAATATCACTCAGTGATAGCCAATCCAGAGAATTTAGTCTATGAATATGACTTACACCAGTTCATTCATAATCTAACAGAATCCTAAAATGATTCTTTGGCCTGGTAAATTCTCTTCACTATCATAGAAACTAATATATTGAAAGACAAAACTACTGCCTACCACTGTGCGGACCAGTTTATCATTAGACAAACTGTTTCTTAGTTACTGTATTCACATTGACTATATCATAATAACATGATATAGACTGAATTGAAATACTTCTTCCATAAACATATTACTTTGAACCAGATAAATGAGCTTATTTACTCTCAATTTGCTGAATGTATTTAGGCACTTATATACCCACCAAACAGTATGAAACGTTCGCAGTAGGAAAGAAACAGTGGGGTTGCCAATGTATGGTTCTATGTCCTTTGAACATTTGCAGCTTTAAATGAATTTCTCTTTACTTCTCCGAGAGTTGCATAGATGAATACTGCAAATTAGGATCACATGCTAGATTTGGGACATCAGAAACATTTCCCTTAGATTTAATTTAGCATAAAGCAAAAACAAACATATAGGAAGATCATCCACGGCAGCCGCAGCAGTGTTGTTTGTCATGTTAATACTGAAGGTATGTGCGTATTTAGAGAATGGGACCAAATAGAAATAGGTATGCTAAATTAAATCTTCATAAGGCAGCCTTTATTCTGTCATCAGTGCCATCTTTTCAGAGGCTATCTTCTTTTTTCCTTCCCCCTGTAGATTTGCTCTCTTATCCTTCATTTGTATTGTCATTGAATGAAAAAAAAAGAATTTAAGAAGCTCTCATTATGTTAAAAGCACTGTCCTAATATCTAGGGATACACATAACAATGAAGATAGTCCCTTCGCTTAAGGAGTTTATGTAGGGGAAGACAATACCCAGTAGAGTGATGGCCAGAGGGGGTCATATTGGTTTGGAAAGAATCAAGGATGGGGAATAGCTTGACATATTCCTTCTAGGAGCAATGGTAGAGTTTCCTTTGATCATGGCTCTAGAACTAGAGGGGGACAACGTAAGGGTATGTTCACAGCAAAGCATTTGGTGAGAATGTGAGTATGTCTGAAGTATGAAGTAAAGTGAAATATGGTCCATTACAGAGTGAGTGTGGTACAGTCAAAAGAGTGCCATGATGATGGTGAAGCATGAACTCTTGTTCTCTTGTACTCTTTGAGTCTAGCCATCCATCCATCCAGTTCAGAATCTATCTGACAGTGTGCTTGAGAAGTCTACATTTCTTTCAAATGCATCTTCTTAATCAGATTTTCACTTCTCGGATATTTGTTTTTCCTTTTCTGTACTTCTTGCCTTTGAAGGCAAAGAGGAAAACACAGCCTATGTCAGTAGTCTTCCCTCTCTTCCTCAAAACTGTAATCTTTGGCAATATTTTTATGTTCATTCTCACAAAATTTTTTTGCCTCATAAATTACTAGAAATGGGAGATTTCCATTGATTTTGCTGAGGCTTTTTTCAGTTTTTCTTCATAAACATTTTACTTGACGGTTCTGGAGCATGTGGACCTTCTTTCTAAACCTGCCTCTCAAATTATGTATGTGATCTTGACTAAGTCACTTAACTTTGGACCACAGGTTTTATTACCTGAATTCAGTTGGACTATGTGAACTCTGAGGTCCCTATTTTCTGCATCTGTGATCCTGTGATTTAAAAATTGCTAGTATCTTTACATTGTGCCCATGGCTGCTGAGCAGTCTCAAAACTGACTTTTCATTGTGAATAATTGTATATAACTTGAATGGAGACCATGAACTGTCCCTTCCCTATCCCCCTCATCCCCCCAAAAATACTGATGTTAGATTTACTTAGAAGCTGGTCATCTCAAGGATGAAATATTTGGATTTATGTATAAATCATTGGATTTATTAGAAGTATCTTTCAAAATCAGCCAGTTAACTTCTCTCACCTAATGAATGAGGAAAAGAATCCAGAGAGTATTTAAGTGACTTTTATGAAGGCAACAAAAATAGTAAGAAATGAAACAAACAAGCATATATTAAATGTCTACTATATGGTAGGCTCAGTGTTAAGCACTTTAGAAATATGTCATTTTACCCTCACAAAACCCTGGAAAGGGGTACATTATTATTTTACAATTGAAGGAACTGAGATAAATAGTGGTTAAATGATTTGCCCAAGGGTACAAATTTGAACTCAGGTCTTCCTGACTAAAGACCCAGAACTCTATCCAGTGGACTACCGTTGCAAGCTATTATTTGAAACCAGATTCTCTGACTCCTGGTCTGGGCAGTGACCATTGTATTGTGCAACAACAACAGTATTTCTAAATTAGTAGGAAAAAAATCACATGCCATCTGATGTTAGATAATGTAAATTTCTTCATGGAGAAGAGGTTTTACTGAGTGAAAATGTAAACATAATAGAGAATTCCTGCTGTCTTGGACAAACATCTTGAACATTCTGTTGATTCAGAGGAATTGATTGACATCATGGTATTTTCCAAGTAGAATGTAAGTACCTTGAGGGTAGGGATTCTTCCCCCCCCCCTTTTAATGCCAAGCATATTATTTATCAGTTGTCTAAAACAGTAGCTACTTATGCTTAGAAGGATAATTCTTCACCTCCTCTTAGCTGGCTTCTACCCTTGGTTGGCATTCTTAGCTCCTGTCATATAAAGATCTCTACTCTCAGCTTCTTCGTCAGGGAGAGTTTTTCAGGTGCCTGGGAATAAATACAATTTTTTATTCCATTTTCTGAACAAGTGCTATTTCAGGCTCAGGCAATAGTACTAGGTTCATTTGTTTTGGATTCATATCATCTTTTCCTATGCTGTTGTGGAATTATCAAATATGGATCAATACCATCGCTTTCAATCTAATTATGAGCCCCCATATTTTTGCCAGGGAAGTCTTCCCAGCTATAATCAGTTCTAATTTCTACTCTCATTTCCTTGTCACATCATTGTCACTCTCTCTGCTGTGTTTAACCCCAAAGGCCACATCCACAGACAGCAATACGTTAAATGGACACATTCAATTGGAACAACTGGTTTGTTTAAAAGCAAATGGCAAAAAGCAGAAAGCAAACAGACTTTTGAATAACAGACTCATAGCTGTAAGTATAGCATTCTCTCAGTAAACCACAAGAGTCTGAGCGAAGAAGAGTTTGGATGTCACCCGTTTTGCTCTTGGTTACAGGGATTGTTACAGCTCCTCACCATTTGGTTAAAGTCACAATAAGCTCCTTGTTCAGTGACTGTATTCCCTTTTCACCTCTTTTACTTTCCATCCAGTTCAGTCTGATAGTATACTTGCTTGACTCTCCCCTCTTCAACAGCAGTTCATCTGATGGTGATGCCCCTCTGGAGACATCTTTTCCTCTATCTCCCTTAGGAATGGGAAAGGCACAAGTTCTCTCAGGCTCAACACATAAACATGTAGCACTCATCTTCACTATCCTGTTATAGCAGCAAATGCCTCCTGTGCAATAGGTTAGTTGAGCTGGGTAGAAATATAGGTGGTTTTCAATTAAATTTCTTTTATTCTTGTATTTTAAGGATAAGAAGCCCAGCTAGAGTCAAGAAGTGTTTGATAGAGGTGCATTTTAAGGTAGATTCTTAGAAAGGGGCTTTTGGCCTATATTACCTTTAAAATATAATTAGAATGGATGCTATGAAGATAATTCTGATGTACCCATATAATTATGGCTACACTAGAAAAAACAGATGAGTTTTATGTATGACCTGAAGTCGCAAGGATACATTATACACTTGCTTTAACTAGGGAAGACCACAGTAGTACAGAGCTACCCAGAAGATGATACACTATTGACAATAAAACTGAGGTCCTGCCCTCTATAAAAGTTAAACTAATTATTATACACTTGCATGTTCACTCATGTTATTTATTACTTTCTATTTAAAACTATTATTTTTATTGCAAAAGAGGCATAATTTTACTCTCAGCCTATAACCCTTACAGTATAACTTATCTATATCTTATAAGCACAGAACCATTTTTGTCTCTTTAATAAGTGTAGTAATTTACATTGCCTAATGGTATAACTGTGATAATTAGCATAATATACTTGTATTCTTAACCACTGCCTTATTACAACAATTTTAAATCTTGTTATTTTTCCTGGTGGAGAGGAGTTTGTGGTCATCAGTAACTCTTTTTTTGCCCTCCATGAGAAACTTTTGTTCTATCTTGACTCCTGTTTCAAACTGGTCAGCAAAACTTTGTATACCTTTTAAGAAACTGCAAACTTGGTGTTTAAAACTCGAGAGTTCACTCCCTTTTTCCAGCCCCTGCTTTACTGTTCTTTGCAGCAAGCTTTGTTCACCTACGCTATTTATTGCATTTGCACTACTTCCAGACAACCCAAACAAAGGAAGATTTGGGTCTTATGTCTAGATTGTTGTTGTTCATTTATTTTAGTCATTTCTGACTCTTTGTGACCCTATTTGTGGTTTTCTTGGCCAAGATACTGGAGTAGTTTTCCATTTTTTTCTTCAGCTCATTTGACAGATGAGGAAACTGAGGCAAACAGGGTTAAGTCACTTGCCCAAGGTCACACAGCTAATAAGTGTCTGAGGCTAGGTTTCAGCTTGGATCTTTCAATTCTCAAAACTGAGAAAAGTAATTAATCATGTAGAAGATCCAAGAATAAGTTGTTGCTGGGGACTTTGCTCACTAACTAGATCATGTCTTCCAAGACTTTACCTGACACAGACTGGCCTATTGAGCAGGTGCTGAGTGCAGCAAACTGCCACCCAATGAATTTGGACTTTATGACCTCAACTAGTTATTGACTCTTTGTAGTTTTCCAGACTTGCTATTATTTGTTTCGAATAGTATTCCAATTCTGTATCAAAATTTGTTGGGCTCCTTTTCAGTTAATTCTTTTGTATAAGAATTATCAAAACCATTTGACTTACCTGGTTTCTGAACTCTTTCTGTTTGTGCTCATGGCATGTGCCTTCTGGACACAGTTTTTCATTGCTCTATCAGATGATAATTCCTCATCTTTACCTTTTAAGACCTGTTACCCCCTAGTACAGGCTGATACACAGCATTACTATCAGATAACAATTACAATCAACTTAATTATCTGAAATTCCTGGTGAACTAGATGTCTCATTAATGAACAAATATGGTATAATATACAGTTAATCTATATGCCATTCATGGAGTGCAGATTTTCTAAGACATAGAATAAATAAAGATCATTTGAGACTAAAGGCAGGTTGGAGAAGTGGATAAGGAGCTGGCCTCTGAATCAGTCAGAATCTGGAAGGATTGGGTTAAATTCTGATACATACTGGCCATGTTACCTGGGGCAAGGCCTTGCCCATTCTTTAGTGTTTTGAGAGACAGATGAGTTTCCCCTCTGATTTGATAAAGGGAATGTCCTTGCTGGAAATGCCTTACTCCGTGAAACTTGGTCAAGACCAAAGAAAGCCACTTAACCTATTCTGAATCATTTAATCTATGAGTCTTAAAGTACATCAGGCCTTTCCAATACTTTAGGGTCAGTATTATTAAAATCATAGATGATTTTAGAGCTGAAAGAACCTTAGAGATCATCTAATCCAATCCTCTCATTTTATAGATGAGGAAAATGAGGCCCCAAGTCTATAGAAACTTGGTTTCATGGATCATCTTAGAGATCATCTAATGAAATGCTTTCATTTTACAGAGGAGGAAACAGCCTTAGAGAGGCAGAATAAATTTTCCCAAGGTCACATGGGTGGTGAGTATAAGAGACAAGATTTAAATACAGATTCTCTGACTCCAAATTTAGTCGTGTTTTCAACTACACCTTGTTGGTCTGTCTCATAAAATGAAGTATCAGAAAGGGTCTTAGAAATCATCTACTCTTAGTGACTAGTCAGTATGGTGGAGAGGAGTGCCACGCCTGGAGTCAGAAAGACTTATCTCCCTGCATTCAAATCTGGCCTCAGATACTTCCTAATTGTGTGACCCTGGACAAGTCACTTAACCCTGTTGATCTCAGTTCCTCATTTGTAAAGTGAGCTGGAGAAGAAAATGGCAAACCACTCTAGTGTCTTTGCCAAGAAAACCTCAAATCAGGTAACAAACTACCACTACCCACTTTTTGTACAGATGAAGAAACTGATGCCCAGTGCAGTGTAGCATAGTAGAAAGAACATCAGCTCCATAACTGAACTTTGTTTAAACTTCCTTTGTATCCTCATTAACTGTGTCATCTTGAGGCATTAACCTCCTAAGACTTCAGTTTAATTATCTGTAAAATGAGATAGTTGGACTATGTAACCTCTAATGTCCCTTCCTACTCTTAAGTCCTGTGTCCACATGAACATATAGTCAATTTGCAGCAAGAAACAGGATTCATAATCCATTCCCTTGGTCATTATTGTGTTGTAGATGTTCAGAAGCCCCAAATAACAAAATATTGACCAACAAAATTTTCACTGTTTAAATGAGTATTGTTTGTCATGCTTTTGTAGGCAAAGAAAAATGCAGAGATATGGTCTCTAATTTCTTTGACAGCTCTGACTTGTATAGAAAATCTCCATCCATTTTCCACTCTTCTGGGTAGAATGGATTTTATTTCATTTCAAACTGTTGGATGATTCCTTAAATTGTGGTAACAAAAGCAGAGTTCCCCTTCCTCTTAACTTGAAGGCCAAGAACAGTCTTGGAGGGCCAATGGGGTAAGTCTAATTAAATTGAAATGAAGGGCAAAAACAATTATAGTGAAATGGTCTTGATTTGGATTTGAGTTTATTTTTAAAATTTAAAACCTTGATGAGCTAGAATCCAAACTAACCTGAATTCTTAATTAAATGAATTTCTCATCTTCAGCATCCCTAGCACTGTGCTAGAATTGGGGCATATTAATTTCATTCTTCTATACCTTCTCTGTCTCCTTCATTAGTCCTTTTCAGCACTGCTGTGATGTTCAGAATGTTGGCCTTAAAGGTTTTGAATCATCATCAAAGAGACTAAATTATGCTCAATTCACTTAATTTACATTAAAAATAAAGTTCAATTAGTCAGGATATATGCAAATCTCTGAGAATTTCATTTTTTTCAAGGTTTTGCTGCATGTGAATAATTTAGTACAAACTTCTACATTTGCTCTAAATAGGCAGGGAAATAGGGAAAAATGCATTTTCCTCTTCTCATTTATCTGAATATTGGCATGAAGAAACTCAAATCACTACAGTAAGGAAAGTAGTGCGAAGGAACTTGCTGATTTTTGTTCTGTCACCTTGTGGGATTCACTTGCAATCCATGACTTTTAGAGCTTTGCTTTTGTTTGTAATTGCAGCTTTTTCATAGCTAGCTAATTAATGGCATTGATATTCTTTGGTTAAGTTCAGTCTCAGCTCCTGGGAATGCTTAATAAATGTTCGATACTAATATGATGGTGATTATAATATTATAGTGTTTTAGAATTTAACCAAATCATGAAAAAAAATTTGCAGTTGAACATCCATGAAACAATAGCTACCAGTTAGAGTGCAAAAAATATTTGTTGTTCTCCTGTTTTGGAGTACACTTAATAATATGAACTGCCAGCATTGATTTGAATCTGCTCAGCGGCAGTTCTGACAACTTACAAATTGTTTGGTCCATTTCACTCTTTAATGACAGAGTTCTGGTGCGCTTAGATGGACAGCTTGCCAAACATGTCAAGTATCAGTTCAACAGGTAATCTTCCTTGTCTCTATGTCAGTGCTTCTACATGTGGCTCTCATGTTGCTCAAGATTCTTCCTCCTACGCTAATATACTTTCCCCTCCATTCTGCTTATCCAAGTTTTTTCTTCAATGCCCAACTCATCTCATGTCTTTCCTATAACCTTCTTAGTCTGCACCAACTTGGAAGTCTCTTTGTCCAAGAGAAGAGTGAAAGGAACATGATAATCCTCTTCCAAATATTTGAAGGATTGTCACCTAAAAGAGTGGTACTGGACCTGAGAGGGCAAACCTAGGAGGAATAAGTAGGAGTTTCAAAGAGTAACTTGAAGTTTACTATAAGGAAAACATTTTAATAATTAGAAGACTCTGAAATGTTTGAAAGGCTGTTTTGGGAGGTAGTTAGGTTTTCCTTGCTGGAAATCTCCAATGATTATAGGGCACCATGTTTATAAATTTATATAGGATTCAAGTTCAGATATGGGTTAGACTAGCTAACCTCCAAGGTCCCTTCCATTTTTGAAATTCTGTGAGTCCATGAACTACTCTGGTATCTTGGGTCTCTTTTAGCAACTAAGTCTGTATCATGTTAAGACATCCCTTGAATTGTTATGCAAATCTCATTCTGTTAACAGGCTTTTTAATGTGCTTTTTTTCTTTGCTTCCCACCAATATTAGAAACTATTTGGAGGCAGAAACTATGTCATCTTTTTTTGTATCCTCACGAGAGTTTGTACAAAATAGGCACCCATTTTTTTTTTGTAATTTAAGAACATGTGGCTCTTTGTATTTACCAGAAAATCAGTTTATCTGTGATTATTCATTTTTACAAAAGAATAGTTTTTACAAAAAAAATTATTGTAGTGTTCTCTTCATGAGATTTTTTAGGACATTTAAAACATGACCCAATTTACCTAAGTTGGATCTGAAATTTATTAGGGACATACCTGCTTATTAAAAGCAAAGTAAACCTGTGTGTTAGGACACTAATCAAACACAAATACCATTTGTTTCCTTCTCTGTGGGTGATACAGGCTTGCTTTCAGAATTCAGACTCCTAAAACTCAGAAGCCATATTTTTGTATGTGTTGTTTATGTTGTAGAGTGCTTTATATCACAAGACTAGACTCCATAACTGTTGACTACACCCACATACCAAAGTCTGTGAGTGTTCACATATTTCTCAGTCCACAAGAATTTATATGCCTACTGTGTACCAGATTTTCATCTTTTTTATCTGTGCTTGCCTACACAGATGGCAATCACCACCAAAAGCATATTCAGCCACTAAGGATAGCAATATACAATCCAGACTAATGGCGGGGAACAGTGTAGTGACTAATCCAAAATGCTATGTAATCAAAAATTCATTCCCAACCCAATGTACTTTTTTGGGCATCAGATTTACCTCACTAATGATGTCCTGTTTTAACTAATACTAATATTAGTTTGAATACTCTAAGTACACACCAAGTAATAGTGGGAACAGCAACTTGGAAGCATGCAAGGTGGTAAAAGGAAGTCAGCCTGTGATTTAAAATTTTTCCGCAGATAATCCATAAAGTGATATTTCTCTTCAAATAAGTCTTAGCTAAATTTGAAGGGAAAGCCTTTGGAATCATGAAAGGCATGGGCAAAGAAAAATTACCTTCTCTTAATGCTGGAATGAGACTCTGAAATGACAGTTTCTCCCCTTTTCATTGGTACCTGAGCCTTGCTAGAAAGAATATGAGTATGTTTTAGCAGTTATGCTTAATCACAGGACTTAAATGAGGGGGATTGACAGGATCTCACAGTCTTGCCGGTAGTAATTGTAGGTGGGTATGATAGGAAGTAGCTGGGAAATAGACACTCAGATGAAGCAATAGAGAGAAAGTCTGGTTATCACATTTCTTTTAAAAATCACAAATTAGGAAACATAGGTAGGTAGCTAAAATGGCTGCATTCATTTGACAGGCAACTAAATGGATACAAAGAGGAAAATGATGCCCAGATCACACTACAAGTGAAGTGACTGAGCCAGAAATGGAGCCCAAGAGTCATAAGATTATTTTTAGTAATCTTAGAAAAAAGCTGTTAATACTCAGAGCTGAAATGAATGATGAATGAATGAATGAATGACAAATAATAAAGCAACTACTATATGCCAAATACTGTGTTAAGCATTGAGGATTCAAATACACAAGCATATAGTCCTGGCCCTCATGGAGCTTATATTTGTAGCAACCTTCTTACATATGTAATATCTAGAACGGCTTCTCTAGGTTTAACGTAATTCCTAGGTCTATATCGTCTCAAAGCAAAAGTTTATAGGTCCCCACCAATTAATCAATTAAAGGACATAATTAGTTTATAATTAGTGTCCCTGAGCTAAGATTAGTTCTTTCCTTTCCAACCCTTATTTCTGGGCAGAGATGAAAGCTTTCTGTTATAAATAACTATATAATTTAGGGTCCTGATAATTGAGCACTCCCAATATACTCACTGATGTAGTTAAGTAAACCTGAGTCACATCAAAAGACAGATTAAGGCAACAAAGTTGTATCCTTCTCTCTTAAACCTGTGTCTTTATTATGAATATATGTCAACAACAAAGCCCAAATGTCTTGGTACTATATTTTAGTCAGCAAAAACCTGAATATCTCTAATCTCCCCCAGTAAAGAATTTATGGTCCCTGCAAATTACCTTAGTACACATGAATGTTTTTGAATATACATCATAAACAGCAAAAATTGATATCCAAATTCATAGTATAATACCCTTACCGATACCTAATATTTAGTATTTACAGTAGAACAACATTCAGCTAGCATTAATGCATTTGATGTATATAATGTTTAGCTTATAATTGATCACATGCATGGCAACATGGTATTTGTTAAATTAAGGACACAATTCTCAGAGAAACACATATCATGACATTACAGAGTTGTATCTAGTGAGCAGGTACATAGATCATATGCATAATATACATCCACTACTTCAGTAAAACATTCATAATATTGCGTAAAAATATATAGAGCAATAATGTTTAGTGAAGAAATACTTATTGAGCATGTCATAAGTAGCACATAACATGTTACAATTATATATGCACTATTCCTTATCTGCCCTATGCTAATCCTAATCATTTGGCAACATAGATAAGCATGCCTTCCATTTCCAATACAAAACACAGGAATTTATCTACTTCACCATGACCTTTGGAGTTTGTAGATGCCCCATACTACCTGTCAGAATCCCTAAACCTATTCAGCTATAGTAGCAATTCTGAGTTTGTAGCTGGTTCAGGCTATTTCTGTTCTAGATTCCATGGACACACCTATTCAGACCTGGGATATTGGGTTCCAAACTATCTGATACCTCTTACAAGATCCTCTGAGGCTAAGATAGAAATGAATTTGAGACTGAACAAAAAATCAGGTAAGGAGGGAGAAGTCATTGTTTTCTATACACCTCGCCCTATAACTTTATTATGTAAATCTGTCAACAACAAAGCTATATTTTGGCCAGTGAAAACATCACTTTTCCTGTACATTCTAATTGGGGGAAACCCCATACATTGAGATGGAGTAGACATGGAAAGATATTTTGCTCTGGAAAGCAAAGGGAAGGGATATTGAGCAGAGTTGTAAGGGGGTCAATTGATAGGCTCTTTCCAGAAGCAAGGTTAGCACTGATTTGATGACTATTCTCGGAGTAAGAGATGGACGGGTGTTGTAGGGGTGGACAAGGCATGTGTGTGTGTTGGAGGTGTGGGGAAATGGAGGTATATATACATGGTAGTCAGGCAGATGGCAAACAGATGACCAAGGTAGATGGATGGCTATGATATAAAGCGTTATGCTTAGTAGAGGGTCAGTTAAATTACATAATCCACAGGGATTATGGGAATTTGTGCTCACTCATGCATCAGAGTAGCCCAAATCCAGGACGGGCCATTCCAAAGCAGAGTGGATTAAGTACCCCAGGATATGGTTTCTGGAAGTCCAGAAGAGATCATAAAAGTCATCTAGATGCAAAGCTTTTCATTTTATGGATGAGAAAACTGAGGCTCAGAGAAATTAAATGACTCATCTGAGATCATAGAAGAAGTATAGTAACTTATCTTTTTGCTCTAAGTTTTTGTACACATTATATCAGAATTGGGCATCACTGTTAAGATAAATTAGAAAAAGATATAGGCTCTTATGAAGCTAACATTTATCTAGATGCATATCTTTAGTAATTAGTAAAGGACATTTGTGAAAAGATAGGTATGTAAATTTTTTCATAAATGTTAATGATTTTAATATTTACTATATTTAACATGTATTTTACATCGTTGTAGAAATAATTTACTTCACATTGGAAAGAATTGGATCCATGAGTACTGCATGATTTATCTGACCTAGTGCATTCCATTCAGGAAGAAAAGCAGTTAGCAAAGGAATTCTTAGTTCATAAAAAAAGATGTGATATCTGTGAAAACAGATATGATTAAAACAGTGAGAGCTGTTTAAATGAATTAGGAGTCATCATGGATAGCTCAGTGAAGAAGTCTACCTATCACATGAAGGCAGTTAAGAAAGCAAATGGGACTCTAGGGTACCTTAAATGGGGGAGAAAATAATATGGAAATATTAAGTTGATATTACATCAAACAATGATATGCTTTCGCTGGGAGTACTAGCTCTAATTTCAGTTAACTCACCTTAAGAAACATATAGGAGAGAATGAAAATATCTTGGTTCAAGAGTAAAAAAAAGAGTATTGGGGCTAAAGTGGTATAAATATAAGTTAACTTTAGCAAATGGTTGTGGTAAATGGGACTACATTGTGTTTCGAAACTTCATGCTAAAAGATATTCACTTGAATAGTATATGATTGACACTTCAAATGAAATAAAGTCAATCTAACTTTCGTAGAATAAATTTAAAGGGATGTAGCTACAATTTGTCTTCAGGAAGGATCAAAAAAAGATTTTGATTGACTGAAAAGAACAAATGACATCCTCTGGTTTGGGGATTGGATTTCCCAAGCCCCTCTTCCCTGGCTCCATGTATTTTATGTTCTTACTGTTTATGTGTCCAGTGTGTATCAACCAATAAGTAAGTCATGAGGCAATTAGATATCCTGGTAAGATGAGCATTTGTAGAGACAGAAAACTTGCTACTGATGTTTAGCTCTTCTATTTACTGGTGGTGTGACCTTGGGCAAGTCCATTTATCTTTCCGAGGCTTAGTGTCCTCAACTGAAAAATGGCAATAATATTTGTGTTACTTACTTCACAAGGTTGAGTGTGCTACCTCTCAATCAGTAAACATAATTATAGATTTTTGCTCATTGTCTATTCACATCTTGGTTTATAATTTTCTTCTAGCCATTTATATTTCTTATCATATGGAGTTGTAGTCATATTATTTCTTGACTTGATAATATTTACATAGTACCTTAAAATTACAAAATATTTTCTTCACAACAGTTTTATAACATTGCTGGTTGTATTATTTCCCCTATTCTATAAATGAGGTATAAGTACTCACTTCTGATCACACCATTAATATTAGGGGAAGGAGAGAGGAGAAAGGGAAAGGAATAAGAACCTATCACTTGCCAGAAGTTGTTCTAAGAACTTAACAAATATCATCTCATTTTGACCCTCAAAATGACCCTGTGAAGGACGTGCTGCTATTATTCCCATTTTAAAGTTGAGGAAACTGAGGCAAACAAAGGTTAAATGACTTGCCCAGGAGCACAGAAGTATCTGAGGTCAGATTTAAATTTATCTTCCTGACTTACAGAACTAACACTCTATTTTCTGAGCTAGCTGTTTGGGCCAGTAAGCTAACAGTGTTAGACCCCAAAAATTCCTATAAGAGCTATGACTCTTTATACAGAATTCAGTACAATGCCAAGTGTCATTAGGAATGTAATCAATGCTTTTTGATAATTATTTTTGCTTGAAGTGTAGCTATTCCTTTGGGCCATTGATAGTGGCTGATATAAGAATATCTTTGAAAAAGTTTTCTTGGCAAATTCTAAGAATATAACCTGCTATGGGGGAAACACTTTGAAATAGACATGTCAGCTTTGAACAATGTTGACTATATATATGTGATTGCTGTACTTTGTACAAAGAGTACTTTATGCCCCTTCACTTGTATTAATAACCCAAATAATTCTCCAATGCAAACCCTACAGCTGTTTTTAAAGAAAAATTAAATATTTTCCATTAATGTAATATTCACTTTAGGACACATTGTATTTGTATAGTTCAGTTTGTTCATTCAGAAATAGTTCGTTCATCTTGTATATTCTTTCTGAGACATAGCATTTATGTATGAGGAATAGTATGTGTATAGTGTTTTTATTTCCCATTTCTAAAACAAAGACGGAATGAATTTCTAGTTTTCTAATGTCCAGGCAAGGAAAAAACAAGAAAACAATCATTTATTTTATTTTTTAGACATTTTAAAAATTTTGAGTGCTTCTAGCACCTCCCTTACTCACTGAGAAGGCAAACGATATGATGCCCATTATAGATGTGAATTCATGCAAAACATAATTCTAAATTAGCCATGTTGCAAAAAAATTAAGAAAAATAAAGGAAGTGAAAAAATGCTTTAATATGCACTTAGAGTTCATCAATTCTTTCTCTGGAGGTAGACAGCATTTTTCATCATGAGTCCTTTGGAACTGTTGTGAATCATTGCATTTCAGAGTAGCTATCTTTCACAGTTGATTATTTTATAGTTTTGCTGTTACTGTGTCAAATATTCTGGTTCTACTCACTTTATTTTGCATCAGTTCATGTAAGTCTTTCCAGGTTTTTCTGAAACCAACCCTTCCATCATTTCTTACAGTACTATAGTTTTTCATTACAATCATATGCCACAACTGGTTGAGCCATTTCACAATTGGAGGGACATTCCCTTAATTTCCAGTTCTTTACCACTAGCCAGCAAGTGTTTAATAAGCATTTAACCATGTACCAGGAACTGTGCTAAACACTAGAGATACAAATACAAGAAAAACAGAGTCTGTATCCTAAAGGAGCTTACAATCTAATGGAAAGGGAACACACAAAAGGGAGCTGGTAAACTGAGGAGAGAGGGAAGAGGCAGAGGCAGTCTCTGGTACAGGGGCATGGTTTTGAAGTTTGAAAAGTCAGAAGAATAGATAGGAGAGGAATGAAAATTAGTGGACCTGGTTTTATTGTTCTTGTGTCATTTCACTCATGCCTGACTTTTTGTGACCCCCATCTTGGGTTTTTCTTGGCAAAGATACCGGAGTTCTCTGCCATTTCCTTCTTTAGTTCATTTTGTAGATGAGGAAACCGAAATAAATAGCGTTAAGTGACTTGCCCAGGGTAAAACAACTAATAAGTATCTGAGGTCAGATTTAAACTCAAGAAGATGAGTCTTTTTGACTCCAAGCTCAATGCCTTGCCCACTGGATCAGCTAGCTGCCTAGGGAGTCTGGACCCTTCCATGAAATGGAGGCTTCAAGAGACATTCACCAGTGGGAGATAATTCTGACCTCCATGTACAATGGCTCATGATATGGAGCTGAGTCAGAAAGGGTTTTCTTTTCTTGCTTATTCTAAGTTCAGTAAGTCCTTATATGTTAATTACCTACCTATTAAATGTTAGTCTCCTAATCTGCTTTTGCAATAGCAGGTATTGAACACTTTTAGATATTGCACTTTGTATCTTTCACCTAATTTAATGGAGGCAATGAGAACGTTCCCCCTGATTTTTTTTCTTATAATTTATTTCTCAACTTAATCTTTTTAAACATCCTTGGTTCAAGTCCCTCAAGTTCCCAGATGACATTTCTCCTTTCATATGGGGACATATGATATTGACCTACATAATAAAAAAATTTTATGGATAAATTCTTATTGGACAAGAATACCTGTCCTGCTTTCTTTGGGCAAACTTATAGGTTGAGCAGTACTTGAAGGAACCAAATGAATGAATGAGTTTAAATATATATATATATTTATAGTGTGTGTGTGTATAAATAAAGTACTTATTATGTGCTAAGTGCTGATAAATGAAAAAGTGAGAACCAAATTATCTTAAATATTTTTAAAATTTGTAAGTATTTTAATTGTATGTAAATTAAAGAGATAGGACTAGATGGCTTCTGTTATCCCTTCCAACAAATCAACCAAATAGTCATTTATGTCATGCCTTCGTTTACGAGGCACTGTACTAGGCACTGGTGATATAAAGACAAAAATGAAATTATGTCAGTTCTAGAGCTATGATCCTGGGAGAATCTCATCTCTCAAAGAAGCTCATTCTTTTTGGGATAGTTATACTTGTTACATGAAATTTTTCCTTTATATTAAGCCTGAATTTGGGATAATCATATTTACACTACTTACTCAGAGGGTTAATTTGAAGATTGAATAAGGTAAGGCAATTAAAAGTATTTCATTACCATAAAGCACTATAATATAACATATTGTAACATAAGATACTGTTGTAATTGTAATTATAAGCATATGTAAAACATATCTACAATAATAGAAATAAATTGTATTCAAAGATACAATAGTACAATCACAAGAGTTTTGAGTGTGAAGGGACTCAAGGGAATGAGAAAAAGTACTAGATGTGGGAGTCAGAGCATTTGGGTTCACATCCCAACAGTAACACTTATTACCTCTATTACCTGTAGAACCTTTCTGTGCCACAGGTTCCTCAACTTCAAAATGAAAAGATTGGCCAAGATTAACTTTAAGGTCTCTTCCAGTTTTAAATCTGTGGTCCTGTAACAGAATGTTATAGGCATATAGTATGTATGTGTGTGTTTAAAACATAATATGGAATTTCTTTGGGGTGTGAGAAAGTCTCATTTATACAGTGAGACACCAAAAAGCTGCACATGGTAATGAAGGTCTTTCTCTTTATTTAACCAATGCCAAACACTTTAACTTTCTTTTTCTTCCTCTTCATGATTATGAACTTTGAAAAGACAAACCTGAGATCATTCATTTTGAGAATTTTTTTTTTTGCCTTCCAAGATCTGGTGTTTTGCAAAGATCTTTAAATGAAGGGGTACTAGACGGGAAAGCTTTTGAAAGTTCTCTTATCCCAACATTTGAGACAGCCATTTTATTCAGGGAGCTTACACATTTCTTTTTTTTTTCAACAGGAGCCATTTAATTCATTACAGAGTAGCATGAAGCTGTTGAGAGAGATATAGCAGCTTGATTCATTTGAAATCACAGGACAAATAGACTTTAAAAAGCAAATGCATCCATTTTGACACTAATTATGTGTCTTTTGCACATGCAGTATCTCATGTCACAAATTGCTCTCATTTGTTGCTCAGTGCAGAATGTCTCTGAAATGAGATGAGTGGAAAATGCCTTAAACAGGTGGATATGGAACAGGTCAGGGATGGTAAGGAGTCAACGTGGGGGGAGGGAGAAGAAAGCAAGGGTGTCTTATTTAGAAAACAATACAGAGGAGGAGTCTTTTTCCATTCTATTCATTTACACTGACCCAAGTCCCAAGGTAGATGTTGGGTTTTTTTGGGGGGGTGTGGGGCGGGGAGGAAACCATTTTGTGGCATTCAGGCCTCTCTGACCATATCCTTGTCTGAACTTCTTTACTGAATTCCCTGCCCTCTTTTCAACCCCTCTCTAGCTTGCTGCACTTTGTGCTTTGTGACATGCTTCATAACACACAGAAAGTTGACTGAAGTCTACTGGATTAACCTCCATTTGGCATTTTATAGTCCACTGTTAGGTCTATTTAACTTGGGAGGAGAGCTTTATAAATGATGCAAGAGTTTCTCAGGCACCTTGTTGAGAACCATTCAGTATAGCCAAAAGACAGTGAAAAACAGGGAGCAAAGGAAGGCATTCATTTTCCTCAAAATTTACCCAAACAAGTGTTTGCACCTTGGAGAGAATTGGAAGAATCTTCTGTCATTGAGTTGAAGCTTGTTGCTTGATAATGCACAAGATTAGCCTGGCTTTCCTGTAACTAAGCCTGTAATGGTGTCACAGCCTATTTGATGCCAATTGGTGTTCCTGGGGTCCCTGGTATAAAGCAACCTTTGCAAATGAGTAGTCAAAATGGTTGAAAGAAGGAATAAAACCACAGAGTAAAAAATGAATCGCTAATTCAACATTTAATTTCTTTTAATTTTGAGAGTATTACATATGTGCTCTCACTATTAATGGAAGGGATTCTGATGATGGGGGAAGAGTTTTAAACTGTAAATTTCTTTTCACCTGAGCTGCAGAATTCAAACCTGGCATGCCTTACACGTAATGCCGTTTGACAGTTCATTTGAAATAAATGTGCCGATAACCCTTAAAAGTGGTAATAAAATACTCTTTGCTCTACTGTACAGATGATTAATACCACTAAAGTAATTAAATTCCATTAGGCTGAGGTTCACATACCCAAGGAATTGGTGCCAGGATTTAGCAGTTCTCCAGTGAGGACAAAAGACTAATGCCTTTTAAAGCCATGTTTCACAAGTAAAATCCCAGGGAAGTCTATATTAACTTAGGACATCTGCTTGTTGTGATTGTTTGAGCTATTGATGCATTGGATCATTAGCTGGGTAGCGTGAACTACTGTTTTCCTGTTGACAAGGATCTCTCACCAGGAGCTGCTAGCTTTCTACGAGGGGGAGAGAAAGCAAAGCAGGGCAGCCAAGTTGGGTCCTGGGAATGGGCTTTGACTTACAGAATTATTGCTAACTGTATGGTCTCTGATGGTAGGAAATAGCATTTTGCCCCCAGCCATTTTCCCCAAGATCAAAGCCAAAGAACTCTGTCTCCTGCTGTTTTGTAGCTGTAGATTCTTAAAGACTGGCATTATTGTAGTCGATGAACAGTTTGCCCCCTTTCAGATGGCTGCAGTAATGACCCACAGGGGAGGCAGTGGTTAGGCAGTGCTGACAATGTGACCAGGTGCTGCAGCATAAGCATTTCATTAAATATTGAAGCAATGGTTTTCAGTTACAGTGGCAGAAAGGAAATTTGGTCTATGTCCAAATATGTGGCTATTTTTTTTCTTTCAACCTCTTCTAATCACATTATTTTTTGCATGACCTTTCTGCTGCTAATTAGCTGCCGCCCTGAAAAGCATTGTGGGTAATATATCTAAGGTAATTCGGCATTCCACTTTACACGCTGGTAATCATTCTTAATGTAGGAGTGATTTATTTACTGAATATATTTTTTTTGCAATCTTAAAATATGCAAACCATAAAAATGCCCTTATAATTATCCCACTTCGGGTTTCAGAGCTACCAAATGAAAAGCTCTTTGCGTTCTTAAGAAAGGGTGTAAAAACTGAGAGACCCTATGCTAAAGCATCATGGAAGGATTCAGTATTGTGTAGATGGTGGGCTCAGTTTAAAGGGTGTTCAAAAAGTCTTAGTGCTCTTAGGGCAGACTGTATCGATAAGGAAGTGAGCAGATTTTCAAGCTTTAATCCCATCCTTCCACTTGGAGGCATCACGAGGTCTGTCTTTGAAATTTCTAAAATCAAATCCTCAGTAGAGGGGGAAAGATGAATAATTTGCAAAGTAACACAGTCTGTGCACTCCTTTTCTGAGAAGACATCTAGTTCTCTACTGGTGGTAAGTGCAGGATAGCTAGGAAACAAACCAGAACTGGGAAGCACAAGAATGGTAGTGAGCCTTTAAGTTGGAAGAAAATACTAAAGGCAAACAATGGAATGGATGACTGAGGTAGATCCCCAATTAATCAGTAAGGATTTATTAGATGCCTATTATGTATGCACTAGCTATAGTGCTAAGCTCTGAGCCAGAGTCAAACTTCATGATGCCATTTGATGACTGGGAATTGAGAGATCAGGGTTCTAGTTCTAGCTCTACCATTGTCTGTCTATATAATCTCAGATAAGTCTCTTTACCACTTCAGCCTCGGTTTTTCTTATCTATAAGTTAAGCTAAGTCAATAAACATTTAGAAAATACAAATAACCAAAAGGAAGGCTTCGGTGGGTACCACATCAAAAACAAGCATTTATCAGTTGTTTACTAGATGTCAGGAGCTGTGCTACTTACACTGCAAAAGGAGGGAGCTGGGATGCATGGTCCTCGTGATCTCTTCTGGGTCTAACATTCTATAATTTGATGATTCTATGCTGGCAGGTTCTAAAATTGTCAACAGAGAACATGGAAGACAGGGCATTTAAAGGTTAACACAACTATGCAGTTTCAGGTGGTAATGCGGGTGCCCACTATTGCTATACATTTTCAAAGATTAACGTCAAACTGTACACTAATACAATGGCAGCTGCTCAAACCCAGTAAGGAACTTAATCAAGGACAGAGGAGAGAAACTGAATGATGGTTTCTACTCCATCACCCCCATCCCTTTCAGTCTCAAAGTTCTACCTACTGCTAAATAGATGTTGCAAATATTTTTTTTCCCTTCAAAACGTAGTGTTTGTAGAAATAGTACTTTGGATTAGTTTTGGCTTCCCATAATTTCCTATCTCTTTAGCCTCTTTCTCTCCTCATTCACTGCAAATTACTTTGGTAAATGAGATGTTGCATTTTCCTTTCCAAAAAAACCCATAACCATAAAAATGGTGTTGGGGAATGAACTCCTGCCATCTGTGTTACAGGTCACCCATGATCACATCAGGCTTCTTCCACATATAATTGTCATGTTTAAAGACATATGATTTGATCCACATTATATATGAGTCAATATAATAATTAATTTTATCATTCCAAAATCTCTTCTATTTCTTATAGTTTAGGACCCACTTCTTTAAGAGATTTTAACAAAAAGCCAAACAAAACAAGCCATTGCATCCAATTTCTCTTCCTTCCTCCCCCAACTCAAATAAACATATGTTTCATTTATGTGAAAAAAAATTACTTGGCATGGCTATTTACTCAGCCTGTTTTCATTACTATAGGTTCACAGTTAAATATATTTTCTTTTAAAAAGAAGAAAAAATCTGCTCTCAATACATTAAATTTGGTTGTATCATTTTTCCTTTGGTGGTACTGCTAAAAGCACGTTGCAAAATGATTTCTCCCCTCCTCCTCTCTTGTTGATATAGTTTTGAAAATTCAGGAGTTTAAAAAAAAAAGAGAAATTGAGATTCTTTTGATGGAAACAAAAAAGAAGGAAGACTTATCTAGCAACGTAAATGTTGTATCAAGATTGTTTAAGCTCATCCACGCTTAGTTGGTATATTATCGCCTCTTTAGTACTATCATGTTGAAAATTGTCTGTAGTCTTGAGACTGTTTCAAGTAAAGAAAAGAACTGGGCAAAATTCTAGGGTTATACAATGAATACAGAAATGAATATAAATTGTATCTGGCCTGTACCTTTGCTTAGAGCAAATGTAGCTAAGGCTGTCCCTAAAATATGTCCGTAGTATTTATGTTTTCTTATAGAGAGAAAGAGTATCCTCAGGGGAAACCTTACCTATGGTATAATATGATAAATAGGCTACTCCACAAGAGATATGATATCCTAATGCTTTGACTCTTTTCCCACAAGTAACAGTGATTTCTTCAAAGTTCAGTTTTATAGGACAGAAATATCTCAATATCTAAATTTCAGCATACTTTAGAGGGGAAGTCACTTTCTCATTTTAAATCTTCCTTTTTTACTTTTCTTTCTCATTTCATTATAAGGATGTATGGTTTTTAGAGTTTCCTACTTGATGAGAAATCTCTGTTTATTTCTCCATGCCAGCTTGCAGATATGGTTCTAAGGACTCACCATTACTCCAGTCTCTTCATTGACCCGCTTTAAATACAGATTAATGCTAATAGCAAACCACTTGAATGCTAACCCAAATAACAGTTCTTTTTGTTGTGGCCAAAACCTGGAGTTTGAGGGTATTCCCATCAATTGAATAAGTTGTAGTGTTTGAATGTAATGGAATAATATTGTTCCATAAGAAATGGTGAGCAGGTGGACTTGAGAAAAACCTGGAAAGACTTATATGAACTAATAAAATGCTGAGTGAAGTGAGCAGAGCCAGAACATTGGACACAGTAACAGCAACATTGTGCAATGACCAGCTGTGATAGACTTAGCTCTTCTCAGCAACACAAGGATCTAGGACAGCTCCAAAAGACTCATGATGGAAAATGCTGTCTACATCCAGAAAAAGAACTATGGAGACTAAATGCAGATCAAAGCATACTATTTGCTCTCTTTTTGGTTTGTTTTGTTTATTCTTTCTCATAATTCCTCCCATTGGTTCTAATTCTTCTCTACAACAAGACTAATATGAATGTATATGTGGAGCCTTTATCAGATTGCACATCATCTTGGGGAGAGGGGAGGGGAAGGAGGGAGAGAAAATTCAGAACTCAAAATCTTATGGAAGTGAATATTGAAAACTGAAACTAAATTAATTAAATAAAAAAAGAAATGCTAACCCAAGTGTAGGTGATTCTGGTGAATTTATTATGGCTGCTCGATAGCAGAATATCCAAAATTATTTCTAGGTAACTGAAAGAGTTATATGGCTACAAATGGGAAGGGAACGCCTTGTGAACAGTGCCATAGTTATAATAATATATCATTAGTTGCTTGATTAATGGAGGGGATAAGGAATTCTCAGTATGGAAACTCCTTTCACAAGTACAGATAAGTAACTTATCTCTAAATTGTAGCTTTGGGGAGTTGCTTGCAAACATCAAAAGGTTAGGTGACCTGGGTTCACTTCTGTAGTATATCAGAGCCAAGACTTGAGTCCAATATATTCATGTTTCTAGCCCTCTATGTACTGTAAGTACTGTGTGACCTCTAGATTGTTAGATATTAGGCAATTAGAAAAACTATTTATGATAGAAAAAGGCTATCAACTCTCAACTTGTTTGATGGGATCTGATTTGATTATATACATCTTTAGAGAATCCATAATTTTGTCTATGAAGAATCAGTTTACTTTTAAAACATTATGTGTGTGTTATATGTCTGTGTATATACACATATACATATATATGTATGTATATAAAATATATATATATATAGTATACATACACATATATATGGAGAGAGAGAGGAAGAAAAATATTCATTTATACAATCAAGTCAAGAAACCTTTATTGACCACTTTTCATATACAGTATACTATAGCAGGAAGCATTTAATATATATAGGTTTTGGTGTGTAATTTTAGAATTTATAGACCTTTAGCTTAGTATTTTCTTTCTTATTTATTTTCTCATTCACTCTTCTCCAAATTGTAGATATTCTGACATTAAAGCAAATATGCAAATAGGAAGTACTTTTTCTTTCTCTTTTTCATAAGTGTGAATTATTTAATGGTAAGAAATGATAGTATTTATCTCAGGGTAGGGGAATAATTTGTAGCAAATATGTAAGTCCATTTATTGAGGTTTATGAAGTAGTATCACCTCTAGGGCTAATTTCTCAACTCAGTAGGAACTGTGGGGTTGGTCAATAATGGTAGTTAACTACTTACCCCCTCAAGATTCTGTAGGAAAGAGAGGGAGGGGGAAAGTTTCTTTTATTTTGCTCATGAGCCCTAACCAGTGTGCTTCCTGTTGATTGTCATAAAGGCTTAATTAGCTTTCAGAATGGATATCTTTTTTAAAAGAGTATTTTACTAGGCATAAACAGCTATTGGAAAACCAACTTACTTCTCCAAAAAGTTATGAGCACACTCTCCTTTTGAACACATAAAACCCTTGGGGTAAGTGGGGTTCAAACTTAGAATACAATGTTACCGAAACGTGTAGAGAATATGAGACCAAAGGGTAAACGCAGTTCCTGGAAGTCCTTTTCTCCCTTCATGTTATCTTTATGAAATTCTCCTTTGTTATAACTCTCCACTGAGCTCCAAGTCATTGTTTCTAAGAGTTCCAAAGTTCCCTTTCCTCCACGTGTCTAGTCTATTCTTGGTGTATCTCTTGGCCCCTACTATAGATGCTACCATGAGACACTCTAGGGACACTCTTGCTCTAGGGATCCTGCTTCTTGAGCCAGTGAACATTGCTACCCGTATCCAAATGGACCTCTAGTTCATTTGAAATTTACAAGATCATAACCTGGTTATATATAATTATACCTCTGGTTACAAGATTTTCCTTTCTTTGGACACCTCTTTGTCTTCAGCCATATTTCTTTCTGTTTTCACCTGAATGCATTGCCTCTTACACATCTATTCTCTCAAGTAGCATGAAAAATGGGGAGTACGAGGAGGGAAGGAGGGAGGGAGGGAGAGAGAGAGAGAGGGAGAGGGAGAGGGAGAGGGAGAAGCAGAGGGAGAGAGGGACAGAGAGACAGACAGAGAAGCATGCTCTTTCCTCCAAAAGAAATTCCTTTAGGAGTCTAGAAATCCATCTCTAGGATTGGCTCCATTGACTGGCTCCAAAGTCAATTGCTGATTTTATAAGTAGCCTATTATGTATGACTTCAGCTTCTTTTGCCAGTAATGTGTGGTATCATCTGACTTTATCCAATGATTCAAGGTTCCCTATGATTCTTCCAATTTTATTAAAGACTTGAAAAATAATTATATCTTTAATTTTTATGTAAAGAAACCCTCATGCATTAAAGTTCATGTGTTTTGAGGGGGTGCTGTTGTGTGACTCTAAAGGAGGCCACATAGACATCTCTAACCTTTTCTTCTACCACCCTTCTCCAAGGGAAGCTTTAATTCCTGCCAAGATGGGAAGCAGGAGTTTGGAGGCAGAGGCTGCTCTGCTCTCCTCAGAGTGAGGACATACTAGGCAGAAGTTATATTTATTGGCTCCTAAATATTGTTGGTCTAGGGGATATGATTAGGTTCAATCTAACTTGTGATCATTGTTTCTCATTATTGAGGAAAAGACGGACCCCAAACTCTGTATCCAAAGCTTGATTACTTTCCCAACTAATCCCAGTTCCACAACCAACTAACGTAGCAGGTAGGAGAGAAACCTACTTATCCAAGTCCATAGCAAAACAGAAACCAAATAAATTATAGGAAAATCTATGCTGGACAACACAGAGTGAAGGAGCTCTCCCATTGGAAGAGAGGTACCACAACCCAACCGAGAGAGTCCTTAGGGATCTTGCCCAAGGGAAAACTCCCCTCAGTTTCTAGAGTAGCAGCAGTTTCTAGGATAGCAAGCAGAGAATAGGGACATGATGGAGTCTGCTCGCTCCTCCAATATCTTCCCAGAGTCTTTTCCTTCAGGAACTTGAAGTAGGGTTGGCCTCTTCCATCTTCTGTCTCAAAGCTGAAAGCCAGAAACTCCCAAAGAAATTCAATGCTTGAAGAGCCCTGAAGATGGTTAGAGTTTTTCCATTGTTGCCAACTCTATCCACCTTTTCCTTTAAGCAGGTCAAGTTTTTATTTCCGCAAATGAAGAGAGAGTCTCATATCAAGAGACTTTGGGATAAGTTATATTCATATCATGTCAATTTGTTCTTTATCCTTTCCCCTTAGAGAAATATCCTTTATAAGAATTTTTTAAAAAAAAGAGAAGAGGAAGAATAAATGAAATAAAGCTTCAAAACCTATCAAAATATAAAAAAATCTAACAGATTATGGAATTCGACATCCATAGACACTTCATCTCTGTAAAGGAATGGAATGAAGTGTCTTCTCACATTTCTTCTTTGATGTCAAGTTTAGTCTTTGTAACTTTGAAGCATTTTTTAAAAATTGCATTTGTTATTTCTGTTGACATCATTGTAGCTGTTTTACACACACACACACACACACACACACACACACACACACACACACACGCACAGAGTTTTCTTGGTTCTGGTTATTTTGCATTACTTCATGTAAGATTTTCCTTGCTTCTCTGTATTCATCATACTCATTGTTTCTTACAACATTCCATTGTAGATATTCATCTGCCACAGTTGTTTAGCAATTCCCCAGCCAATGACCCTTGACTTTGTTTCCAGTTATTTGCTACCACAAAATACGTTATTATTGATATTTTAGATTCTTCTTTCTTTTTCTTTCTTTCCTTCCTTCTTCTCTCCCTCCCTCATGTATTTTGTCTTATGTCTTTAGTGCTGTGACTAAAAATTAGAAACACATACCTGAATTTTGGCAAAAGTCAAATGGTTGCTAGAATAACAAACAAGGTTATTACAATGCCACAGCAAAGATGAGGATAGGGAGAGGACACAGCCTCAACATTTTTTAATGACCACCAGAGTCTACCAAATGGACTTTCAGGAGAGTTATTAAGCTATTTGGCCTGGGCCTCAAGATAAAAAGTGTCCTCCAAGTTAGCAGGTAAAGAACCACAACTTTTCAACCGGGTCAAGAGTATTTGGTCTTACCAAATCTAATATTAACTGCAATTTTACACAAAAACTAGATATTCCTTTAATAATTAACAAGGCTAAAAAATCAATGTCAGAGAGAATCAAGTACTTGAATTTTGTTTCATACTTTCATGGTGCCCTATTTCATTTTCATGGGTCTTCATTTTTGTTGCCAGGGCTATCAAAGTTTGAAGTGGTTGTGACTTCTCTGGAGCTCTTACAATGTCTGATTGCTACACAGTGAGAAAAATGACCTCTCTAAAGTTGAAGATTTTCAGTTTGTTGTTTATTGTCTATCTTTTGCCATCATGTTGATTATTGTTTGGGACTGTAGTCACCTGTTTCCAGATGAGCAGCTTTAATTTTTTAAAATATCCTAGCAAGTATTTATCTGTCACCTAAATTCAACTGTGTCAGACCTACCAGGTCTCCAATATGCTTGGAAATAATATTTTCAGTTTCCTTGCATCTTTTGCCTGGGAAAGCAATCCACTATGCTGTCAGATAGAGAGAACAAGGCTTTGGTCACTTATGAGTCTCTTATAGTCTATGACATAATGTCAACAAGGTGGTTCCTGAAATAAGAGAGAAAAAGTATTAGGTGAGGACCTATTTGATATTTTTTAAAAGCCTTTTTTATGTCTTTTATTTAGATCTTAATTACTTCATTACTTAGAAGGATTCACAAACTCATTATTGAGGGTAGTCCCTTCACTACTTCATTTTATGCCTTCTCATCTGTTGCAATTATTGTCCATATCTTTCCATAAATCCTCATCAGATAGACTATCTACTTTTTATACTGGAAACTTTCATCTAGGTCTTCTGCCATCTTTGAGTACTGACACAGTCCTGAGGCTGAACCTCTGGAATTCATCCCTCTCAGGATGTGTGGTACATATCTCATAGTTAAATATGGCATGTTTTTTGCTACTTCTTGCTATATTTTGTATACAAGTTATTGTTGATAATGTCCTACAATCTCCTTACACTCAGTCACTCATCTTTTCATTGTCCCTTAGGTCAACTGTCATTTTGTGGCGTTTCACACCATAGAGCATCAAAGAAGAGTATTTCACTTCAAAAAATGACTTGTGTGGCATGAGCTAGCTTATGATCATTGATAGCATTGTGCAACTTTCCCAATGAATGAAAAAAACATATATTAAGCACTTATTATGAGTAAAGCAATAAGGATACAAATTGAAAGTCAAGACATTCCCTGAACTCAAGCAATGTTCATTCTAATAGACGTAGACAACTCATTTAGGAGGTTTCAATTGCAAGTCAGATGGAAAAGCCTACTGGTCTCTGGAGTATAGTTGCAAAGCAGTTGGTAATACATCTTTAATATCATTTCCATTTATAAAACTGTATCTAGACTTGATATTAAAACATTTGACAGAGCCAAGGACCTTGGTGGTGAGAACTTTCTTTTCCCTTTCAATCATTCAGTCAACAAACATTTACTAAATGCTGCCTGTGTGCTAGGATCTGTGCTAAGTGTTCAAAGCACAAATATAAAGAATGAAATAATTGTTACTTTTAAGGGCCTTATATTCTATTCTAATGGGAAGACAAGTATATCTGTAGGTATGTAAAAAATTAATATAAGGAAAATAAATAAAAATAAAGACAAAATAGTAAAATGCAAGATATTTGGGAAGGAGGGCATAAACATTTGTGGAGATCAGAAAGGTTGCATGTAGATAGTGGTGCTTTGATCACATATTAAAGGAACAGAGAGAGATGATGAGGAAGAGACAAGGAAGAAGTACAGGGCTGAGAAATGGCCAATGCAAAGAGACCGAGGAGGGAAATGGAATATCCTGTGTGAAGCGGAGAGAGATTTATGTAGTTTGATAATAGAATTGTATGGGAGATGGAGTAATATATAGTGAGACTGGAACAACAGGTTAGTGTCAGATAGTAAAAAGTTTTAAAATCCAAACAGAGGAGTTTATATTTTATCCTAGAACAATGTAGTGCCACTGGAGTAGATTGAATAGGAAACTGAAGTGGATCAGATCTGCACCTAAGGAAAATCACTTGGGCAGCAGTGTGGAGGATAGACTGGAGTGAGGTGGGATAAGAAGCATTGAAAACAATTAAGAAGACAGTGCAGTAAACGAAGTCAGAGGTTATGGGGTCCTGTGCTAAGCTTGTGCTATGTGGCTGCAAGAAGGGGTCAGATGCAGGAGATGGGGAAGTAGCAATGGCAGGATTTAGCAACTAGAAATGTGGGGTGTGAGAGAATAAAAGTTGAGGATAATGTTGAGGTTATAAATCTTGGAGAATAGAAAAATAGTTGTATGTTTGACAGAAATAGGAAAGTTTGGGAGGAGAGTAGATTTTGGAGTGAAAAAATGAATGCTCTTTTGGACATGTCACCCTTAAGGAGATTTATTTTGGAAAACTCCAAAACATTTAATGATGTGATACTGAAACTGAGGGGAGAAACTGGATTGTATATATAGATCTAGGAGTTATCTGCATAGAGATATTAATTAACCTCATGAGCGCTAATAAGTTATCCTAGAGAAACAGAGTCTTGGGGAGCACACACACATTTAGGGGCATGATATGAATGATGAACAAGCTAATGAGACTGAAGAGGAGACAGGCAGAGGGAGAACCTGGAGAATAAGTTCAAGAACCAAAAAGTAGAGATTATCCAGGAGAGGCTTAGTGGTCACCCAAACGAAGGACAACAGAAGGATTGAGAAGGAGAAGAGCTGAGAAGAGACTAGCAGGTTTGGAAATCAAATTACCATTGGTCTCTTTGAAGATAATTTCCTTGGAGTGATGAGATCAGCAGGTATATTGCAAAGGGTCAAGGAGTAAGAAGAAAGGAAGTGAAGGCAATGAATATAACCTGATTTTTCTAGGAGTTTGACTAAAAAGGAAGGAGGAAGGAGAGATATATCTTGAGGGGCTAGTGAAAGATTTTTAATGATGGGGATACAGGAAAGTTTAAAAGCAATACAGAAAGAATCCTTAAGAACTGTTGAGAGAGGGAGAGGGAGAGGGAGAGAGAGAGAGAATTAAAGGGGAGGGGATCAAGAGGCTGGCTTTGGTAAAGGAAAAGGTCACTTCATTATAAACAATGGGGGCAATGAGAAGATATTGGGAGATGATATCAAGAGACTGTGAAATGAAAGAAGGGGAAAGAGGAATCTCATATTTAATGTCTTTAATTTTCTCAGTAAAGTAAGAATCCAATTTCTTGGTGGGAAGAGTGGAAAGAATGGAGTTTTGAGGAGAAAAGAGAAAGTTTGGGATAGATTTTGTTCTGAGTCTGATAGAGTGCCTCTATGGTACTTTTCTAAGATATGTGCATATAACCACATATCCTTTTGTAGAGATTCTGAGAGAAGAAGGGTTTGGAGGATGCCAGACAGGCAACATATGTTTATTAAGTGCTAATTATTCACCAGATACTATGCTAAGTGCTTTGGGTACAAATGCAAGCAAAAAAAGAAACCATTCCTGACATCGAGGGGCTTACATTCTAACGGGAAAAGAAAAAAACAACCATAAAGAGAGCTTGAAAGGGGAAGAAGAAGGTAAAGAAAGTACTTACATGGTAGCATAGTGGTTAAAGTCTGGAGAGTGTCATCAGCACAACCAGGAGAAGAATGAAACATTCTTGGTCTTTTCCCAAAATGGAAATTCCCAGAAGGAACTCACAAATGGAAGAAGCAAATCCTTCATTTGTTTCTACCATTTGGTCTCTTTTGCAAAATGAAAAGAGAGAAAAATAGAAAAATCTTGGCAGACTTGCCTTTAGAATCTAGATTTTCATGGAAAAGAATGATGCGTCACCTCATTCACACATTAGGAGAAACAAAAGTAAGGGAAAACCCTTCAAGTTTGAGAGCAAGCGTCAGACTAGGTATGAACATCATCATTTTTTTTTTTTTTAAGAAAGGAGATTATTTCAAGTTTAATGATTGCCGTCTCCAAGTTAACTTTTCTTCCTTTTTTTTTTTAGATAAATTTGAGATGAAAGAGAAACATAATTATGAGTTCTAGAACCAAATTCAGTAAAATCTCTACCATCCTAAGTAATGAGGTAAAAGTTTAATAATACTATAAGGCACAGAAACATCTTCATATTAATGACATCTCACCTTGTGTTCTTAGGCTTTTTTAGGTTTGCTTTAATAAAGTTGCAGCATTGATGAGTTATGGACACAGAAACTGGAAAGCTGTTTCTACCTTCCCACCCCACCCCTTTTCTTCTCTTTTTCTTTTTTTTGTCATTGGGATCACATTTTATGCTTTGCCATTCTTTTACATTTTCATTGTTCATGCTGATGAGTCAGTGCAGATTTATATTACCATGTTATTATGGATAGTAGAGACTGAGTCTCCTTGAAAGTAATGGCATGTGATTGCTTACCCCATTACTTTCAATGGGACTAAGTCTATGTCATCCTTAGGGACTCAATCCCATTGAAAGTAATAGTCTGAGACTGCCCACATTGTTACTGGGCTTGAAATTGGATTGAATTTATACTGATCTGTATGGAGCAACCATCAAACTTTCATATATGTATTTTTTAAAACATAGAGTTGATAAAAGTTTTTTTTTTAATATTTTAACAGCAGTTGGAAGGTTTAACTGCCTGTTTGAAAAATGTATCCTTAATTTTTAAAGCATTTGTTTCTTGTTGAAACTCTTTAACATTTAACCCTTTTTAAAGAAATTCGTAACATTTCAGAATGGTTCCTTTTCTGCCTTAATACTTCCTGAACTGTGTTGCCTCCAAGTTTGGGAGGAAAGATATTTTTACTCCTTTTGTCTTAATTACTTTCACGTATTTAGAAAGAGATAAAGACACTCGGGCATAGAGAGAACAGAGAACAAGCCTGGAAGTCAGGAATACCAGGTTCAAATAATGCCTCTAATACCTACTATCTGTATGACCCTGGGCAAGTCACAACCTCTTGTCCTAGTCAAGTAGCTTACTTAGTGTCCACCTTTCATACTGATAAAATCATTGAGATATTCTCTGTCCCTCCTCAAATCATTGAATATTTATATCTTGAAAGAATCTCATCCCAGATCCCTCATTTCAGAGATTAGGAAACAGGTCCAAGGAAGCTAAGTGATTTTCCCAAGGTCACAGAGCAAATTGGTAATAGAGTGGGGACTAGCACCTCATTCCTTTGACTCTCCTAGAATACCAAAGCTGGTGATTTATTCTCTATTCCACTTAGCATTGATCTATTTTAATACCTGGAAATAGTAATGGGTTATTTTTGAGATAACTTACTCATTGCTGTGAAAACTAAATAATAGCACATTTTATTTTTTTCCCCTAAACCTAACACATTCAGATCCTGTTATAAAAAAGAATTTCTGGTGCAAACATTCACTCTGGAAAAAAAAAAGGAAAGCTACCATTGTGTAGGAGGTTTTACAAAATGATGTCATAAAACCACTGTGAATCGCTAGCTTATATTTTTTTAAGACTTAGCCTTATTATTATTTTAAAATTCAGCCTGTATATTTAAATTTCTACATTGTCAACTGATTAGAAAATTTTACTCTAGAAAGACTGACATAAATGATAACATATGAAATGGATTCCAGACTATATAATGTTTAGTACAATAGACACATTCTCCTGAAAAGTCTCGTGTGTGTGTGTGTGTGTGTGTGTGTGTGTGTGTGTGTGATTGTACATGCACACACTTGCTGGTGTAGTTTAGAGATACTGCTTTTAGGACTGGAGTCCTGTACCACTGCCTGTTCACCTACATGTGGACCAGATGCGGTGCCAGAGCTCTCATGAATGGGATTAGGCTCTTTGTTTTCATGCTCGTTGGTGGGATAGAATGTTTACCTTGTGTATTCTGTAAAAATTATAGTAAAAACTATGATTCCTAAGTCTGGGGATCCCCTCCTCCCGAAAGGGGTATAGTAACAAACACCCAATGTACAAACATGAGTTGTGGTTTAGGTAGTTTATTTCACCTCATAGAAAGAAAAAACTAACATGAAAGAATCGCCATATATATTAATAGAGCTAACAGGATTAATATGACTCAATAGCTATTTATAACTATGGTTACAATGGGCTGGGAAGTTAATTTTTAGGACTTATCAGAATATAAAGCAATTTTGTATGACTGATAGTCATTTTATATTTCATCTCATTTTTGACATTCTCTGGGCAACTTTGGATAAAATGGGACAGGTTTAGACCACCTATAGATGGCAGTTCTCTCCAGGGTTTGTGAAATAATCTCTGGGAGTTCCTTTGATGTTACTCATCTATTATTACCAAGGTTATACCCACAACCAGTCACTCTAGACCCTGCTGTTGCAATTGTTCTAGTAATATATAACAGTAATATTAAAAACAACAATAAATTTTATTATATACTCACATATTAGTTATATAATTATATATGGCATATAAATAAAATAAATAAATGATATATGATATAAATATATCATAATATAAATGTTATATTTTATATATCAATGATTATACAGTTAGCACTTATATAGCATTTTAATTTTGTAAAGCACTTTACTATGTCTCTTTATTATGATCTTCATAAGAACCCTATGAATTTATAGATGATTAAACTGAGGCTGAGAGAGATTAAGTGACTTACCCAAAGATATACAGCTAATAACTATATAAGGTGGGATTTAAATCAGGTTTTCCCAAATAGGAATCCAGCATTCTAGCAACTACACCACTTAGCTGCCTCATACTCTAGACCTTTATAAACCACAAGATCACCCATTCAAAGACTGAACAAACACAGAAAGAAGCCTCAGGAGCTCCAGTACTAAGTGATTTTGTTAATTTCTTAGGCTCATTCAGCCAAAAAATTGGATTACCATGACATTTGAAGGGAGAAGTATCTGTCTCCACTTTTCAGAGGTTTCATATCATTTTGCCCAGAGAGCCGCAGCCAAGAGAATCCAAAGAGGAAAGTTGTCTCCTCTTGTAAAATGTTGACAATTCTTCCTACTCTGTAGACAATTTGGGGAATGCTTTACCATGTCCCATTGCTAACCCTTAAGTCTTATATGACCCAAACTAAGCTCCCAAGCTTCCAAGTATACTCTACTGGAACCAGTCAGGGAATATCTTCATATGTTTCAGAAAATGACCCTTTAGCCCAGTTACTATATCAAACACATAAAATGGCATAGTGGACAGAATGCTAGGCTTGGAATAAAAAAGACCTGGATTCTAATTCTTTATTTGATACTTACTAGTCATGTGACTCTGGGAGAATTTCTTAATCTTTATATGCTTTAGGAAATTTTCCGAGACTTATGAAAGTCATAGACTCTTCTTAGGTACAGAAATGACTATATCAGGTTCTCCATAACGATTGAACTGCCAGCTCTTCATTTAGTATTTGTATGTGTATGTGAACTGAGTATTTTTTCTAAATTTTGGATTTATAAGTATTTACTTATATGTATAAAATTTATTGCTGAATTTTGCTAAAATTATTGCTAAAGATAAAATGCCACCTTATGTCCACATCTGAGAACAAATAGCAAATTCATAGATGCCATTCTCTTTATATGTCTATAAAAAGCAAATCAATTATGAGTTGTCATAGTTCCTTATCCCTTACTTAGATGGATCACCTTACGAAAGTGTTAATTCTGATGTGGTAGAAAGAATCTCAAGGCTAAGAGTGTAGATTCAAATCCCAGCAAGTCATTTAATCTTTTGGGGATCTAGGTTTCTTGAGGGACTGGACCAGATGACCCAAAAGATCTCTTTAAGTACTAAATCCATGACCCTATGATAGTATACGAGTTACTGGATATGGGGCACAGACACGGAAATTTAAACAGATTTTAAAAAATGTTTTCTCATCAGTGACTCTAATTATTACAGAAGTTTTTTCCAAAGAACAATGAAAATCGTTGGCTTTTGTGTAGAACTGCCACCAAAAATCATAATTCATGAATTTGGTGCTTCAGGAAGCTAGGTGGCATAGTGGATAGAATGTTGGACTTGAGGTCAATAAGTCCTGAGTTCAAACCTGATGTTAGTCACTTAATAGTTGTGTGACCCTAGGTAAGTCACTCTGCCTCTGTTTATATCTATTTCCTCATATATAAAATGTGGGCTAATAATAGCATCAACCTGAGAGTTCTTGTAAGGACAGTGAGGTCATGTTTATAAAGTGCTTTGTAACTCTTAAATGTTAACTATATAATATTACTATTTTAATTGCTACTACTACTACTACTACCATTGTTCCCTGCTATGGATGTTGTTATTGGCTTATTCGTACATATAGAATCATGCTAGGCATTGTATAAAGTGGATTAAACTGAAGCAATCTTTACTGTTTGGAAGAATAGTCTAAAGGAATACAAAGTCTTATTTCTAATCATGAAGCAATTGGAATTTTGAAGTGATTTTTAATTAATTAAATGAATGGTTTATGGTATTATTATTCAATATTAACACATGTATTAAAGGCTTCAAGTAAAAAAAGTAAGAGTGATCACTAATAATTATTAAAGTCACTCATTGAATATACCAAAAATAGTTAATGAAAAGAAATTATGAGTACTCTCTCTACATGCAAACTAAGATCTTACAAACAATAGAATGACCTTGATTATTTGATGGATATCATTGAGGTAAGCACTTTTTCAACTGATAAAGATCTCAAACCATCAATACCTCCTAATATTTAATGATTCTTGTCCATTCCATTCCATAAAGCTTCTGTTGAGTACCCAACACAAAGGAGGGTTTCTTCTAGATCTTTGTGTAATAATTGAATTCTGGTGTAAGAGCAGCCATCTGTTTGGTATCCCTAGTTTTCACTGCCTGACTGCCTCACTTCCTTTTCTATTCATTCATATCTTTAAGATGATATATGTCATAGCACTTCTGATACACAAGTTCTCATTGGTCCAATGCCTATTCCATGCATCTTCGCATCGTTCTTTTGGTAGCATGTAGTTTTGACTCTTTTGACAGCATAGTGTTCCAAATGTTACAACTGTATAATATCACCAAAAGAATACTCTTGGAATCATTGAAATTGTTTTGTAACTGTACAAGTGTGGGAAGTACACTATCCTATTTAATTCTAATCTAGGATAAGTTCATTATTCATTAGCAGTGTCTGTCTTAGATATATATATGATATGTGTACATATAATATGCTTACATATAGCTATATATCTCTATCTAGTATATGTGTGCATATGTGTGTGTGTGTGTGTGTGTGTGTGTGAGAGAGAGAGAGAGAGAGAGAGAGAGAGAGAGAAAGAGAGAGAGAGAGACAGAGAGACAGATGAAAACAGAAACAAAGAGAAAAACTGACTCAATAGGCTAACCATCCAATTGCCTGCCATCATTTGGCCTTCATCTAATTGTTTCTTCCTTTGTGGATAGTGAAGTTACTTGTTTCCATATGTGTATGAATCTCATTAGGGAAGCACTATAGAGTACAGCAAACTCCAATATACCAAGGAGTTATGGGCTTATTGATGTATCCCTCCAACTTACAGATTGCAACACACCCACCTCACCCTCAGTGCCTGTGACTCTTCGTCATGTACTCCCATAGGTTTGCTGTGTCATGTCCACTCAGTGCTCTTGGTGCCTTTGCAAGCCATACAAATCAATGGAATATACAGACTATCATTTGATTTATCTCTTGCTTTTCCTGTCTGGCTCATTTATCCATCTCTTCTCCCCCATCCCACATTGCATCATATCTTTCCCTGATAACATCCTTTATCCTACTTCTCCTGCCATAATTCCCCATTTGTAATCAATTCCAGCCATCTCACAACAGACATGCACCTCTCCATTGTCCCTTGGGTGATTCTCCACTATTGATGATCTATCATGCCAGACATGCCCTAATTTTGAAAGAATGTTGGTGTTAAAAAGATACACCTTTATTTCAGGGAGAAGCTTGAGGTGAGGTCATTAAAAGAACTTGGTGGTTTTCCCAAGGCTGTTAAGCTTGCTCTCCTAGAATAAGCATTATATTTCAATCAGATTGAATTGAATTTCCATAGACTCATCCACCAACATTTATCTGATCTCATCAGTTGTGGCTGGTCTCTCCACCCTTAAACCAAGCATAAAAAAAGTGTGTTAAAATGGAAAGAAGAGCAGAAAAAGATATAAACTGCAATGTACCCATATGCAGATTAAAATCATTATTTAGTTTGGATGTTTCAGCCATTTGAACATTTCTAGTACAACATGATTTTACTGGGAGGGAAAATGTGGTTCACCTCTCTAAGTGTACACCTGCATTAGGAGTAACAATGAAAAACAATTCTTATTCCATCTTTTTAAAAAGTGCCTCTACATTAATAAGTACAAAAGTGAGGTGTTTTTTTCAATGTAGCTGCAGTAATAGTCATCGAAATGACGGTCACAGAGATCTAGGTGAGAATGGCGAATGTGGATGCACCTAAGCTGTGTTCTACTCAGGCAATATCATTCTATTGAAATTTCAGGGCTCTCTGGGGTTTTTCCAATCAGCAGCTTGGCTAGAAACTCAGTGATGTGAATTTTTGATGGCAAAATTAGAAATGTAAGTGCTTTTCTCTTTTTAAAATAAATTTTGAATTCAGGAAGCAATGACAATTGTGGAGACTGGAGCTACATATGTGAAGAATGGATTTAACATAGGAAAGAAGATTTTCCCAGTTCCACTCATATGACTATATCCTGAGTTGGTGATGGGGTTGGGCAGGTTCTGAATTTACCTATACTAACTAATTTATTCCAGAATGAGAGCCAAGTCAAGTGTATCCACATGAGAACTTACCACCCCACCTAGGAAAAGTGCATAATTATCTGGAACAGTCCTCTGTGTTAGGAATAGGGCACAGATTCCATGAGGAGTCAAGTTATTCAACCTGAAGTTGGCTTTCCCCCAGCCCCTCCCCACTTTGTCCAGGGCTAATGTAGATAAATGTGCTAATCCTCCCACAGCTAGGCTGGCACTTTGCCAGCAGTGCAGACATTAGCGCCTCATTAGCACCTTGTCATCCACCCACAAATCCATATCCAATCCATATCCTTGAACAAGAAATGTAAAGTATCTAGTCCCATTTGAAACTTCAGCTGGTCTATATGGGAATGCTCATATATGTGGCCTTTGGACAATTTCAAGATGTGAAGAATTCTCTCTCACTGAACTAACAATTCATAGGCAAATCATATTCAAATGATCATTGTGTAAGTTGGTCAGCAGTCTATAGTATCAGACAGGAAACTAGCAATTTAAAATTCCCAAACGAGTAGATTTCTATTAATTTTCTTTTCTCTCTGAAATTCTCCTGATGAATGCAGAGAGATAGACATACATATAGATAGATGCTTATATATGTGTATATAAATATATGCAAAAAAGAAAATAATACTGATATAGGAGGAATAATTGATCTTAGATCATTGCAAGGGTTAATTTATCTTGAAAGCAATGTTTCTCTCTGTCTCTGTTTCCCTGTCTTTGTGTGTGTGTGTGTGTGTGTGTGTGTGTGTGTGTGTGTTTCATAGATCCTTTTGGCAATATGGTGAAGACATTCCTCAGAATAATATCTTTAAATAACTAATGGAAATACTACATTTTAGTTAGAGGCTAGAAAAATAAAGATATAATACACCCTCCCCCATTTAAGTTGACAGACCTGTAATCTATCCATGGATCTCTTGGTAGGGGTCAGGGAGTGGGTCAGTGCACATCAGATTAAGATATCTTGCTCCAAAGTTTTAGGAACCTTGGTGATTGCAGATCACTTGTGATTCATTAGCATCGCCACCTGGGATGGGATGGAAGCAAAAAATTCTATCTTATTCAATTAATTGATAACAAATTTATAAGTATATAGATATATCTATATTGATATAGGTATATACACACAACATTATATACATATATATATAATATACACACATATATTGCATGTATATACCTGTATCAATCAATTAACAAGCCTTCAATGTGTCAGGTACCACGCTAGGTGCTGGAAATACAAAGAATGAAACAATCCTTATTCTCAAGGAGTTTACGTTCATTTTAATCAAGGAAGAAGTATATAGATAACTATATAGAGAATAAATACAAATGATCATAGAGTAGTTAAATACAAGATTATTTGGGGGCTCGGGGAAGGCTTCACATGAAGTTGGTGCTTTAGCTAAATTTTGAAGAGAGAAGTTTCAATGAGACAGAAATAATCGGGGGCATAAATTCCAAGCATGGGGAGTGACTAGTGCAAAGACATGGCGATGGGAGATGGAATATCATGTGAGAAATTGAGAAAAGGCCAATTTGACTACACTGCAGAGTTCAAGATGAGGAGTATGTATAGGTCAGAGGACACTTGGGAAGGGCTTTAAAAACCACACAGGAGTTTATAGTTTATCTTAGAGAAATAGTTTGCTGTTGAAGCTTATTGAATTGGAGAGTGACAGGGAAATCATGGATGAGGATGGATTGGAGGAGGGAGAGATTTGAAGTAAGAAGAACTATTAGGTATTGTTGCTTTTTTCCCCCAATATTTTAGATGAGAGATGATAAGGGCCTGAATTAAAGCTGTGTAAGTAAGCAATATGACCATATGGATATTTGGGGTGAGGAAGAATGAGAATTTAAGCAGACTTCCAAGGTTGTGAACCTGGGAGAGTGGAAGAACAGTGGTTCCTTCAACAGAAATGAAGTTTGTAAGAGGGGCAGTAGATTTGGGTGTAGGGAGTGGAAATGATGAATTCATTTTTGGGCATGTTGAGTTTGATATGTTTATTAAGCAATTGATTATTCAGGACTACAGCTCAGGGGAATGCCTCTGAATCACCTGTGTAGAGAAAATAATTAAGCCCGCTAGAATTGAAGAGGCTAGGGAGAATGTGTAGAGAAAGAAGGCCTAGGACAGGACATAGGGAAGAACATTTAGAAGGAATTCCATAGATCAGAGGTGTGAACCTCAAATAAAAACACATCTCTGCTGGTAGCATATTGACTTAGGACACAATGAATTAATATTATTTATGTTGTAGTATATTTCTATTTACTTTGATAAATGATTCTTAATTGCCTTTTAAGCTATTTCAGAAGTACTTCAGAGTGTGACTTCTCTCCTATAGATGATGAGTATGCAAAGGAGCCTAGGAGGGAGTGGTTACATATGAGCAAAAGCTTTCTAAAGAGATACATGCCTTCCCAAATCTACTTAATATGGATTTCAAAGTCTTCTTACCAACTTAACTGGATTTCCATCCAGATAAAAAAATTAGACCAATGCATTCCTGATGTGGAAGAAGGTTGAAAATAACACATGGGAGTTCCTATAGTTGGTTTATTCACTGTGTGTAGACTCGAACTATGAACATTTGTATCAGACTTTGGATTGTTAAAAATGTCTCCTGGCCATGTCAGTGTCACTGATGCCAATGAGAAGTGAGAGTTAGACATCCAAGATGGTGCTGTATGAGTGCTTTCTATATTAAAGTAGAATGATCTCTGCCTGCACTCTGCTTTCCTTTAAGACTGGCCTACTTTCTCTACTTTGGGTTTGTACCTATCTGCTCTTTGGAATTTGTCTTGCATATTCTAGTGACAAATCTCTTAATAAGGGCAACTGTGTGAGGGTCCCAAATCAAGTCATTTTTTCCCTCCAACCTAAAATTATCAGCTCTTGCATTTGTCATACAGGAGAGCATTATGATATATGATATGATAAATGACACCTTTCTACTTCTGTCGCACAAATATATCTCATGATGGAGAGAGATCTTCATTAAAAACAAACAACAAAAAAATCACTGCTTGCTTACATTAAAAAGGGACTGTTTCTTCTGCAAATAAACACAAAATATTTTTAATGACATCCCAAAATTTACCTTATATCTATTATATATGTATATATACATAAACATATACATACATATACATGCATACATATATCTTATCTTGCAGGGCAAAAAGGGAGGGAGTTAGCTGTTCTTGAAGAGGGACATTGATACATGAGGATGGCAGTTATAAATGGAGTACAGATGCCAGTGGAGAAGAGCATAGGTGGATGGCCCCTATTGTCCCTAGCTCCATGGGCAGGCAGGTAGCTCAGGCATGCAGCAGAGTGGACATTGTGATCAAAGGCTCCAAAGCCCCTCACTTATATAGAGTTTTAGGCAGATGTGACATGGCACTAACAGGAGACTGCCCTGTGAGACAAAGCAAAGGTGTCAAACACACTGCAAGTGGGTCACATATTGCCCACAGTTCTCCTGATTGTTACCAGAACCAGATTAACATGTAATTGGGAAATATTTAACAAAATAAATAAATGAAAATACAGGAAAATGTAGATGATATTACATTTTAAAACTAAGTCAAAATGCAGCCACAAGGATCTTTGGGAAAGAATTAATGGCTTCCATTCCTATTTGAGTTTGGTACTGTTGGTCTAAGACCACTGCAATCAGGATATTCTCTGAAGTGCCTCGTGAGTAAAGTGGGGCAGGGACTCTTGTAAATTTAACTCCAATTATACCCACAGAAAATATGTCGTGTGTGTGTGTGTGTGTGTGTGTGTGTGTGTGTATTCAGCAAATATATAGCTGGGGGTGGAGTGAAGAGGGCAGGTTGATTAAGTCTCAGCATACGCACATCCAGGGGTCTGGAGTCATTCCATTCAAACTGGTTTCCACCAACTAACAAATATATTGTATACTCAAGATTGACTGTATGCTTCTTGGAGGAGGGGTAACTTCATTTTTGTCTTGATATCTTTGGGGAACAAACAGTGTCTGGCGCATAGATGATTAATAAATTGTGTGTTGATAGATTGTGAAATCTCTGAAAATTCTCTAAGAGAGATTAAACATGTTTCTTTCTGGGAGGGTTTTGAGCAACTCCCTAGGGAGTGGGGGGGAGGGAATTTGGAGCAAATTTGATTTAATTTAGTTAAGTTCAATTCCAAACATTTTGTGTGTGTGTGTGTGTGTGTGTGTGTGTGTGTGTGTGTCCATGTGTGTGTTTAAGCAAGGAAGATACAAAGTCCCAGCGCCTGTGCTTTAGGAATAGTGTCTGATGAGAGGATATGACAGGTACAAAAATGTGTGATACAATGTAGACACCATCACTCAATAAACATTCATTAAGTATCTGTTATGTACTGAGTAATGCCAGTTCTACCTTGTGAAGTTTAGGATAAAATAGGAACTTGGGCTTTTGAAGTCCTTTACCACTTTGTTTCACCTCCATGTTCTCACTATTGTATACATTACTCACCTTTTCCATTTCCTCAGTTCAGATAGAATGACTTTCCTATAGTTCGTCATTTTCACATTTCCTCTCCATCTCTTTGCCTTTGCATTGACTGTACCCCATTTGTGCAACGCTCTCCTTTCTCACCTCCAACGCTTAGAATCAAATGCTGATAATCCATGAAGGAGAGCAGTTTGCCTAGGTATTTGGACATCACCTTAGTCTTTCCAAAGCACAAGAGAAGGGAGCTGTCCTTCTTAACCTTGGTGCTGGCAAAGTGAAAGCCAAAGATCTTTTTGAAAAGAAAACTACCCCAATTTTATTCTTACCTGGCATGGATATGATTGTAATTAAAAAAAGATTATTAAGAAGCTGCTAGAATTAATGAAAAACCTAGAGGCAGCCAGGTGGTACAGTGGTTATGGAAGTGGGTCTAGAGTGAGAAGAACCTGAATTCAAATCTGAGATGAGGTTTGAAGGAAACACTTACTATGTGCCAGGAACTCAGCGAAGCACTTTGCAATCATCATCGCATTTGAACCTCACAACAGCCCGGCAAGGTGGATGCTATTTTGATCCCCATTTTAGAGATGAGGAAACTGAGGCAGATGGTGATGAAGTGACCCTGGTGAAGTTGCCCAGAGTCACATAAAGGGCTTAATACAATGCCTGACACCAAATAGATGCTATATAAATACTTGTTTGCTTCTTTAGAATCTGTTTCCTTCAAACCTCATCTGAAATGCTACCTTTTAGGTCATGCCTTTTCTGATGCCCCGAGAGCCTTTTGCCCACTCCCACCAAATGACCTTGTATTTATTCAATCTGTACTTACATTAGTTCATTTTTTTCTGTCTTTAAAGATTGCGAGTTTCTTGAGTACAGGAACCCTTTCATTTTTGTATCCCCAGTGCCTTACCTACTATTTTTCACATAGTATCAGTTTATTAAATGCTTATTAATTAACTGATTTGCAAATCATATCAAGAGATATTATCACTGAAGCCTTGGGGGTGAATGGATGCCTTGTGAGAGAGTTCAGAGAAAACCCGGGACAGAGCTTTGAAGAACACCACACCAAACGGCAAGAAACATCACTGTACTTGGCATGGAGTAAGCATTAGATAAATACTTGTTGATGGAGAAAATGAATGAGAAGTGGCAGTCAGACAGCAGGGGAGGTAAGATAAAGGACTGTCACACAAACCAAGGGAAGAAATATCCAGAAGGAAAGGGTAGCCTACCAGATTAGTTGCAAAATATGGTGAAGAAGGAGGAAGAGCAAAAAGAGATTACTTGCATTTAATAGCTAAGAGGTCTTTGATGAGCTTGACAAGAACAGTTTCAGTAGAGTGGTGAAACTTGGAAGCCAAATTATATGTGCCTGAATGATGAATAATGAAGAAGAGATAAAGGGCCAAGGGAGGAGGACAGACTCTAGAACAGGGATGGGGAACCTGTGGTCTTGAGGCCACATGGGGCCCTCTAGGTCCTCAAGTGAGGCCCTTGGGTTGAATCAAAGCTTTATAGAACAATTAAGTTTGGATTTAGTCTAAGGACCACACTTGAGGACCTAGAGGGCCCCATGAGGCCTCAAGACCACAGGTTCCCCATGCCTGCTCTAGAAGCTCAGTATTGAAGGAGAGACATCACGCTGTAGTGTAAAGAGCACCGGTCTTAGAATCAAAAAGTCTGAGTTCCAGTCCCGACTCCACTATTTAAAAGCTGTGTCACCCTGGGGAAGTCACTTAACTTCACAACCTCAATTTACTTATAATTAAAATTGGGGCAAGAATGCATTCCTTACTTCTTAAAGTGACTAAATGTAAGCTATAACATATACCCAAAGCCCCTTCTACAATAGTTATTGGACAGGCATTACATGGTAGATTGCAGACTCTGCAACTCCTTTCTCACTTTAATTCTTGATCTTGTTTTAATTTTCCTGTAACCATGCCTTGGAACCTGTTCTAGACTTTCTCAATCTGCTTTTAGATAGGCATTTGTAGATCAACTGTCAAACTCAAGTCTGAATCCCTGGCTCATTGAGCTGTTGTCTCTCAGCGATTGTTTTCAAATGTCTTTCTTCCAGAATTTCTAGGGCTCCAGTGATCATCTAATGGCATAAATATCTTGAGTTCATGGAGGGAGAGAGAAAGAGACTGAATGTTTGATCTCATTGGTGTAGGAGCTCCCACTAGGGAACTTCCTTTAACAGCACCTGCCTGCACCAACCCTGCAACCTGCAGTTTTTGAAAGTTGCCCAGAGCATGGAAAAGTTAGGCACACAGCCTCTTATGTGTGAGAGGAGGGGTCTGAGCCCAGGTATTCCTGGCTTTGAAGCCTGCTCTACTCCCTTTGACTTACTGCTTGTCATATTAGTTTATGTAAACCTTTGAAAATAAAAGAAACATTTTGATCTATAGCTTTTTGAATGGAATTGCATACCTTGTATTGGGAAAAGCTATATTTAAACAGCTCCCTGGGCATCTAAACCTGTCTAACTCTGTATACATTCAGTCAGCTTCTTTTCCTATATGCATGTCCTTTCTGGCATCACTTCTTAAAAGAACATTAAGATCTAGTTATCTAAAATATCCCTGTAATATATACACATATATGATATATATATATATGTCTAAGCATTATGCACATATACAAAAACATGCATATTGACAAGGAACCCAAGATAAATACCACTCACATTTCAGGTTTTCATATTTAGAAGAGTGGTTATCTCACACATACACACTCCATAGCTCAGTAATGTGGAACTACTGTTTAAATAATAGATTGGGGTGACAGATGTCATAAACATATATGAAATGGATATAGTCAAAGCTGGAAAATTTAGAGATGAGGTTTCAATCGTGGTGCTTTTTTGTGGATTTTTATATATGATCCTGGGCAATTTTAAATTAAGGTAGGTGTCACCTTTAATTTATTGTCAGGTGAGAAGAACACTTATTTTGTACTCAAAGGATTTATTCAACTTAACTCTGTAATTGCTAGCAATATACAAGCTCATTATATCACAATTTAGTACATGTGATGCCAGCTGTTATGGAGTTAATAGCAGAGCCAATAGAAAATGACATAAACCACACTCTCAGGTTTAGTGCAAACATCATAATATTAACATTAAAGACACCTCCTTCAATTCTGCCCAGGAGTTGATTTCAACACTATTACTTGCCAATGTCATATGTGAATAGATAGCACTTTTTTTTCTCCCCAAATGTGACATTTGATATTGGATGCAATATAAAGCAGTTTGCCTCTCATCTTATGTTCTTAACATCATCACACACCAAAGTATTCCACACTATTTAGATAGGATGGACATATTTCCTCTTTCAAAAGTTATTTTTGGCAAATCTTCAATCCTTTAGTATTTTCTTTTCATTGAAGCAGGATGAGAGAGGGAATCTGCATAAGAAAAAAAAAGCAGGCAAATATGGTTTTAATTGTGAGATGTCATCCAGTATCTTCCCTTTTGGAATAGAAGTGGTGCCTTAGAATTCAGAAATCTGAAGTGTGTATAATGTACACGATTCTAAAAGAAGGGCAACTCCTCCCGCCAATTTATCATGAAGTCAAGAGCAAAACTTGGGGGGCAGAGGAGGAATCATTTTTAGTCACTATAACAGAAGTTTATTTTCAAGTATTTGTTTGTGCTATTAGTAGTTACCACGGTTACCAGTGTTACTTTACTGTATTTTGATGCAGGATCTCTAAAATATCTACCTTGTTGAATTTTGTAAAAGGTACACTGGAAAATTACAAATATATGTGCATATGTATATGCATATCCACATATACTATCCATGTGCTTGTGTCTATGTACACATATGAGTTATATTTGGTTCCTTTTTAAAAGATATTATGGTTCTGATATCTTCTTAGTTCAAAATTATACAGCTGATATTTTACTTGCATTTTGAACATCAGGAATAAGAGCAAATCATTTTTAGTTTCTATTTCTTTAGACATACATTAAAATAATACTTTAACATAAGATCTATTTGAAATTACAGAATGTCTTTTTACAAAGACCCCATTATGTGATTTAAATATGTTACATATATATACAATAATAATTTAGCAGTAGTATATATATATATATATATATATATATATATATATATATATATATATATACACACACACACACACACATGTATATGCAAATGTTGATTTTTAGGAGAAACTTCCTTTTCTTCACTGTAACAGCACAGACAGGGGAAAAAATGAATATATTCCCAGGAATTATTTCACTAGTGATTCATTCCAGCTATTTCTATCCTTAATATTTTTTTTGAGAATTGTGAAGTTCCCCATGATATGTCATACCATTATTAGATTTTTAAAAATGATCATCACCAGGTATTAAAGGGTGCGATTGATTTCAGAATAGCCAGGATTTATCTGTGTTTTAATTAGCTTCAAGCATATGCATTCATTCATCGTATTAATCGGAGTACAAGCCATCACATTTAGTTGAGGTCTGAGGAATATTGTACAATATTGTACTTGGGCTAAAACAATGAAATGCTAATTGGATCCAGTAAAATAAGGCTAACATTTCCGGTTCCTATTAGACAGGTTACCTAAATTAGGCTAATATAAAATGGTGCTTAATAGAATTGCAAATATGGTATGATGATCCATTCAGTGCTGGAAGACAGTGAAAAGGGATTTTTGGAGGAAATCAAATACATTTGCATTACAATAAAACATTTCCTGCTGTGAGGGCTCTTGCAATGAAGGGGGAAAAACAACCCTTCAGCACCACTCCCTCTTATTTACATAGGAATGCCAGGCCTACCTTTTCCAGTTCATAGGAACAGTTGCCTGTCAGTAACAGAATGGTGTGCAATTTTAAGTCTGCTGATGAATATAGTCCTTTTATTATTTTGTCTGGGATCGTGTAAGAGATCTTTATGTTGCAATGAGGAAGCGTTTCTCTTTGTACACAGTATGTCTTTTTACTATGGGAATGTGCTGTCTGGGCTTTAAAAAACTGGCTCCAATCATTAGACCTGGTTGTTCTCTCTGATTTGAGCTGCTAAATGCTTTTTGTTTATTTCCTTCAGCCCCAGAATGACTGAAGGCTGAATATGGCAGCTAGGACTTTTGTGTTACTTACTGTGCTTGAAATGGATCATAAATGTTGCTCAGGGTGCCTTTGCCCCTCTTTCTGGATTGCAGACTTTTTGGATCTTCTCATAAGGTTGATTCAATCCCTGGATACATTTGACAGGAAGAAATTTGTGAGACTCACAGATTATATCTCTAGAGAAATACAGAAGGGTCCATCTTTCTACCCAAATTTCTTTTCATCTTATGGTGGTCTATTGTCGTCATCATTAGTAGTTAGAATAATGAGTTTGTTTGGAGGAAAATGGATCTGTTAACTACCCAGTTTTGAAGACCCCCCTGAGCACCTTCAGGGCTGAAAAGTGCTTTCTGGGGAGGGCATTTTTGAAGCTCTCCCTCAAAAGGAAAGTTGCCCAATGAAGTGGGGAAAGCACTACATTTCTTGCTTGCAAAGACAGTGATAAAAGGATTCTGTGCTGAACTCACAAGCACCCTTGAACCTTGCAGTTTGCTCCCAGAGCTCAGATCCCTGCACTTCTATGAAAGGTAGGGAGATAGAAAAGCATTCTGGGGCCTAGCATGCAAATGAGGAAACCGAGTAAAGAAAAAGAGAATTCAAATCTCGGCTATTGTATTCTAAGCAGGTTGCTAGCATATCTTTGTAGAGAAGCTATAAAAAAAAAAATCTCATCATTCTGGCATGAAAACGAAAAACACGCTTTACTTCCCTGCTCATAGAAGCACTTTGTGTGTGAGTGCAGTTTTGTCTTTAAAAAAAAAATGTTTCTTTCTTTTGATTTTGGGATATTGTGCTATCCTCCATGATGTGATCTGCAACTATATGTTTAATTGGGATCTTAATCTCCCAAAGAATTTATAATTGTTACTACAGCATTTGTCATATTACTTACATAAACACATAATACCGTCTCTTTCAAACAGATAGAATTAATATTCTTTGCTCTGAAACAGAATGAATGAGAAGAGGGCATATACCTTATGGACATACTTCCTGAGTGAGGCAGAGAAGGTTAAAATCTTCCAGCTCCAAATCCTCTTTCCTTATAGTTTTCAGCTGCAAAAAAAAAGTGATGTTTCATTTAGAAACAAAAGCCAGTAATTGCATAGCAGGAGAAAAGTTCTGGTCAATAGGCAGATGCCCGTGGAAATCCAGCATTTAGCCCAGTGCCTGGAACGTAGTAGGTGCTTAATAAATGTTGATTGAGTGACAGAAAGGGAATATGACTAGTCAGACTACACTCATACATTTCAAGCTTAGGTTCTGTTTTTGCAAGGTCAAGACAACCAGTAAAAAGAGAGAGAAGGAAAGAGAGAGAGAGAGAGACAGACAGACAGAGAGAGACAGAGACAGAGAGATAGAGACAAACAGAGAGATAAACAGACAGAAAGATGGAGACAGAGAGAGACAGAGAGAGACAGAGACAGAGAGACAGAGACAGAGAGAAAACGAGAACAAGAACATTTGGTCAGTCATCCAAGTATTTTATCTACCAACAACATAACTTGTTGGATTTTCTTTGCTTTCTTTGCTTGACTTTTTTGCAAGTGTTTTAGTAAAAATAAAGAAAAAATGATTAATTTAGATTTCACTTAATCTTAGACTAATAATATTTGGAAACTTTGTCCCTAGGAGCTAATCCCCTATCATGTGTAGTATCTAAGACAGCTAAGAATTAGGATTGCAATATCATGTCTGATTGTGTAGATAGAATTCAATCACGTTTTGTAGAGAAATACTACTTTCTCCACTTTATAGAATAGACATATTCTGTTATCAATTAATAAGCATTGATCAGCAGCTTAATATGTGTTAGGTACTGTGCTAAACATAGGAGATATGAAGAAAAAGAATACACAATGTGAATATAAATTTGCTTTGAAAGCTTTTAGTAGCTAAGAGGAGTTAGGTGGTACAGTGGATAGAGTGCTGGACCTGAAGTCAGGAAAACTCTTCTTCTCAAGTTCAAATTTGGCCTCAGATACTAGCTGTGTGACCCTGAGTAAGTCACTTAACTCTGTTTGCCTCAGTTTCCTCATCTGTCAAATGAGCTAGAGAGGGAAATGACAAACCATTTTAGTATCTTTGCCAAGAAACTCCTAACTGGGGTCACAACTGAACAAAAACAATTTTAATGCTCAGGGTATAATGAAAAACTTTATATAAAAGGTAGTCTTCAAATAAGCTAGGAATTCTAAGAGGTAGATATAAGAAATGAAGGAATTTCAGACGTGGAAGACAGATAGTGCCATGGCACCAAGATGGAAAATAATGTTTCCTATGTATCTGATAGCGAGCAGGACCAAATGGCAGGATGGCAGAGTGTATGGAAAGGATTATTGTTTAAGAAGATTAGAAAAGCAGCAAGGAAGCAGGTTGTGAAGACATTTAAATGTGAAACAGAGGAGATTATATCTGATCCTAGATGGAGTAGGGAAACACTGGAGTTTCTTGAGTAGGGGAAGAACATGACCATTTTGGTAGGATGGTTTGGAATTGGGAGCAGCTCAAGATAAGCAGATCAAATAGGAGGCTATTGCAGTAGTCCAAGCAAAAGGATGTCAGCTGTGTAGGTAGAAAGGAGGCGATATAGTCTAGAGATGGAAATGACAAAATTTGGCAGCTGATTGGTTGTGAGAGAAGAGTGGAGGGCGATACCACACTTGTGACTGGATGCCTAGATAGATGTCAGCATCTCTGACATTAATAGGAAAGTTCAGAAGAGGGCTAAATGATCTGTGCTAGTTGGGTCTCTTTAATGTTGTCTTTGCTTGCTCGCAGAGTTGTTTGATATAAAAAAAAAATAAAAATAGCTCTTGGTTTCCTTTAAAAAAATAACTCACAGCAATAGGCAATATGAAATGTAAAATAGTTGAGATCAAAAGAGGAATCATCTTACTCATACAGTGCATTGTCTCATCCTGTTGATTCTACCTCTAAAATTCCTTGTACCTCTCTCCTTCTCTCTACCCATATGACCAGTGCCCTACATCAGGTACTCATTCTTTCTTGCCTGAACTGTTGCAATAGCATCCTAATGGAGCTTTCTGCTTCTAGTTCCCCCTTGTCCAGTCCCTTCTTCATAGAGCTGCCAAAGTGATACTCATATAGTAGAAGTCTTAACCATATCACTCCCCTGCTCAAGATATTTTGGTTGCTCTCTAGCACCCTTTGAATAAAATACAAGTTGGTATTTAAAGCCCTTCCCAATCTGACTTTCACATAACTCTCTAGATTTATTTCATACCTTTTCTTCCTTCTCTATTAACTCCACATTCCAGCCAACAGGCCTGCTAGCTATGGAGTAAGCCTGACTTCTCTCTCCTCTGTCTTTAGGCTGATTCCCTTTTTGTCACTTCTTCATCTTTTCTCCTTGGAATGCCTAAATAACGTTCAGATCTCAACTCAGGTCCATTTCCTGAAATCCTTTCTGAAATTACTTTGTATTTTCTTTCCTGTATACATGTTGTACCACCACTATAGCAGCAGTGGCAGCACACTGCCCCTGCAGAGTAAGAATGCCTGCCTAGAGGGCTGGGACCATATCATTTTTGTCTTACCCCAAAGCAGATACTAGCAAATAAGTATCGGTTGAATTAAATTCCATAAGACAGAAGGATAACCAAAATGAAAATGTATTTACCTTATTAATATAGTATTTTTATCACAACCTTGATCTTAATCTATATCTTGACAGAACTATATTTTTTAAGCCTTTTAAGGATATTCTCATATATATATATATATATATGTATATATATATATACATATATATATATGTATATATGTATATATATATATACATATATATATATATGTATATATATATATATATATAGAGTTGTGAATCAATTTGTGTATCTTGATGTATGATTGAAAAAATGTATTTAATTCATTGGAACTGACTATGCTGCTCATTTGTATGTATGTATTCACATAAATAACTACATATCTAAATATGTTATTTATTATCTATATTCTATGTAATGTATATCATATTCATATAAGTAGTTTGCATGTACTTACATGAAGTTAATATATTGAACCAAATAATATTGAACAAAACAAAAAAGGACACATGCGTGTACATATTATGTGCATATAAATATATGTATATATTTTGGGGGAGTCTTTACCTTTGTGTGTGTGTGCATGCACATGTGTATGTATGTATATTTCAGTCTATTTATTTTCTTTTGCAATCCTATGTATTTTATTTTTGCATTTGGAAACATTATTCTTGGAGAAAGTCTATAGGGTTTATTCCACTGCCAAAGAAGGTCACAATACAAAAAGGTTAAAAAGCTTTGATCTAACTGTATGGCCCCAAACAAGCTGTGGTATGGTAGACAGAATGCTAGTCTTGGAGTCAAGAAGGCCTGTATTTAAAATGAGTTCAGGTCCTGCCTCTCATACATACTAGTAACATGTATCCGTCATTTCATACTTTGGTGCCCTTGGCATTTCTCTAAGATTGTAAGCCTTAGTAGACTTGGTTGTTCATCTTCACTGATAGGCAGAGTTCCACACTGTGGTGAAATCATGGATCCCCTGACTTGGGACTTTGAAAAGTTGGCGGTCCCCCAAAGTACAATGGAGCTTGAGTAGGCTGTAGTATCTTACTTATGAAGAATTGCATAAGAGAAACTGTCTCAAGAGTATCATCAGAGAGGAGCATAGGACAGGCAAAGAAGGTGACCTGAGCTCATAGAGCTATAATAAGGAAGAGGATCCAGGCAAAATCTAGAGATCCAAAAGAAGGAAAGACCCTATGACCTCATGTGTACCTCCTATGGAGTATTTACTGGAAGACATGGGTAAGGGTTGAGCAGGACAAGAAAGCATGAATAGGTAACTATATGCACCAAAGGGATCATAGCCCATCTTGATAAGAGTAGGAGAGGCAGCAAAATACAATTGAATTCCTGGGACCTGGGTTCAAACCCTAACTCTAATGCTCACTACATGTGTGATTTTGGGAAATTCACTTAAATTCTTTGTGCTTTCCTTTCTCAGATCTGAAACTGTTACTTGGGAGGAGGGACAAGGAGGCAGGCCTTCCCACATGTGCTAAATTGATTTACCAAAAGTGCAAAATTGATCATACCAGTCCCATATGCAATAAACTCCGGTGGCTTCCTATTATGTCCAAAATCAAGTCAAAATTTCTCTGCTTGGTTTTTCAAGTCCTTCACAATCTGCCTCTAACATGCATCTAACCTTATTGCATATGAGTCAATCTGTCAGTCAATAAACACCTTTTAAGTGTGTGGTATAAGTCAGGTACTGTGTTAAGTGCAGAGGATACAAAGAAAGCAAAAACACTCCCTGCTCTCAAGGAGCATATAGTCTAATAGGAAAGAGGACATGAAAACAGCTACAGGCAAGCAAGATGCCAACAGGATAAACTGAAGATGATTAATAGAGGGATGGCACTAAAATGAAAGGAGATCAGGAAAGGCTTCTTATAGAAGATGGTAATTTAGCTTGAAGGAAGGCAGGAAAGCCAAAGAGGTAGAGATGGAAAAGGAGAGCATTCTAGGCCTGGGGGGCAGCTGATGAAAATTCCTGGAGTCAGGAAATTGAATATCCTCCCAGCTGGTCATCTCACTGTTCCTCATACCCTACATTTCCTTTTCTACCCCCGTATGTTTTATTCATTTTTTTCCTGGCTAGCACTTGCCTGGGATGTGCTCTCTCCTCATCTCCATCTTTTTCACTCCCTCATTTTCTTCAAGGCCCTGCTCAGATTCTACCACATGAAACTTCTCTTAATCATTTTGTCCCTCTCTCACCCCATAACTTCATGTCACTTTCTACCTCTTTTGTATATGTCTGCACTTTGTGTGTTGTCTCCTTGTGCTGGAATGTGAGGCCCTTGAAGAAAGGAGCTATTTCCACTTCCAACTTGGTATTCCCAGCATCTAGTGCAATGCCAGACAAATAGGAGATTCTTGTTGATTGATACAAAAGACTCACTGGAGAACCAGCTGGCCTGGTCACTGTTAAGTCACACAACTTCTAGGGACTTCAAGCACTTCTTCTGTAAAATGAAGGCCTATACTAAACATTGGGAAGCACCTTCCCAAATGGGAATTCTGTGATTTTCTCTCTGCTTATTGGGATATAATCCAGTTCTAAGATCATTGCTTCAAGACACACATCTAGTTAATAGTTCTACCTTAAAGACTCATTCAAGTCACTATTTGGTGAGGTCTAAAGGAGTGATATTAAAGAATAGTTCCTGTTTCAAGGGTCCAGGCAGTGGGGGTGGGGAGAACCATATGATTGGAGTTATCCGGATTGAAGCACATCATTGCAGTACTACACTAACAATAGCACATAATCTTCCTCTCTTCTTTTTCTCTTTTCTTTCTGGGGGTAGTTTGCTATCCTTAAAGAGAATAACTCAAGTTTCTAAAAATTTCCCCTATTTTCTTGTCATGGATATATTAGCAGTCCATGATGCATACTAATTATAAAGTTGGATGTAACAAGAGTTCCTCTTGTGAATCCATTTAAGAACTGATTGTTTACTATCTTTTTCTGTAAGTATAAAATTTTAATTATGCCACTGACAGGAACTGTGCGTGATACAGTGCTCTACATTTATCACTGGGAGAGGGCCAGTTGCAGAGCTGTTTGACTTTGGAGAAATCCTGATGCGCTTGCAATGTTGAGCAGCAGGTGCCACATTATTATGTACAGAAAAGCAATTAGGAAGCATATTGGATGAATGGGGAGTGCATTAATATTAGCGAGTACATTTGTCAGTGGTTTTGATGCGAGTCTTTTTCTTTTCTTTATGCAACATTAAGATTGTAGCTCTCATAAATTCTCCCCTTAAATTGCCATCTGTTCCCTTGTCAGGCAGTAGTGAGGTAGAGAAAAGTTTTCTTGACAAATGAAAAGAATTTCTTTTATTTAAAGTAGAAGCAAAAGAGCCTATACAAAGTTGCAGAATTGTAGGTTACAGGAATGAGCTTTGCATGTGTTAAGTAATTACCTTTGAATGTAACATTAAACTGTGGAACCCTTTGATTTTTACAAGTTGCTATTTTTTTTCCCAGTCATTTTTGGTGTATTTTAAAATTCAAAAGGAAAGAGTTATAATTAGATTACCGTAATGACAGCTAGCAATGGGCCACTTGGATTGGAAACTTCTGGAAGAAACTGGCTATTCCATTGATATGTGGTGCATCTGCTTTTCCATTTCTACAACCACCGACAAAACCAGTTTAAGCCAGTGAAGTATAACTTTATAAACTGCCTTTTCCCCAATATATACAGAACTTATTAAATGAATGTTATCATTTTTTAATTAGGCAGTGTTTTTCTTTAATATCATTTGAAAAACAAAAAATAAACAAATAAAAAGCAAAACAAAACAAAAAATCCCTGACAGAACCAATAAGGATTAAACAAAGGGAAGCCTTTCCGGGAAGTTTTGATGTGTGAAGTGTATACCTTTAACAGGTATATAATCAGATCTTACTTGCTGGTAAAGCACAATGGCTGCTCAGATTAATTTTTTTTGTTGTTAATTGAAGATTAATCAGAAACTTCATTTTATTTCATTCTTATTGAAAAAAATGTTTTCTGCCTTAGCAAGTACAGAATACAATATATAATTAACTCTGTGAATCCTGTAATATTTAGGGGCCATCATAAGCATCAATTCTCATTGTCCAGGCATGTAAATAGTCTTGTAGGTTAAAAAAAAACTGGAATTCACATATACTGAATATAAAATATATTTTTGGGAGACCTTCCCTTTCCTGGCAGTTTAATTTAAATACTTGATATGATTTTAATAAAAAAAATTTCCACTTTGTTTTTTGTGTTTCAGAAATTCTACTAGGTTATAACAGTGTTCTGTTTAATCAAAATTTTACTTTGATGATTACAGTAGAAGTGAAAAAAGTACAAAGTGCTATAGATGGCGTCTTGGTTTGTGAGTCAAGAGAGAGCTGGGTTCAAATCCTCCAACACTTATTGCCTATGCTATCATCTCTGAGCCTCCTTATTAACTGTAATATGATTACCATAGTGTCTTTACTACTTACCTTGAAGGATTGGCGTATGCATTAAATGAGTCAATTATGTAAAGTCTTAAATACATATCAGTTATCACAACTGAGAGATGGGCTTTAAGGATTAGAAAGTAATTTCTCTATAACTGCTTTTTTTGTGTGTATATTTTTACTTATTTTGCAGATGAAGAAACTAAGGCCCAGAGAGATTAAATGACTTGCCTAGGGTCACACAGTCAGTGAAGATCAGAGATAATTATTCTTTCTTTAGATCAAGTCCATCTCCTTGCTTACTTTTCATTCTCTCTGTATGAAGAGAGTTGGGAAGAAAGGGAAGTCTGAAATTGACAAGTTTTCTACTCTAAGGCCCCTGGATGGAGCTACTGGGAGTGAATGGCCCAAAATTATCCCCTAGGATATCTCTAGGGAACAGTGAATGACAGCATAAAGCTCTAACGCTCCAAATCTTTACTGACTACCAAAAAAAAGTTAACTGCACTTTTGATAGATTGGTTAACCATATCTGATTCATAAGGAGTTTGCCAGAATTTTCAAAAGATTCCGGCTTCCAGGTTGAATTATTTGCTTGTAAGGATGCTTGATGAGTAGACGGGAAGGATGTAATCCTGGATGTAGTTTCACCACTCCATTTTGTGATCAAGCCTGGAAATTACATCCTATTCACAGCAAACCCCCATCTTTACCTGAAAGTAAACGTATCCTCTTCTTGACTCAGGGGGGCCAGGGAACTGGCATTTTACCCTTAATCCACAGTGGCATAGAAGAGAAACAGAATGGCATAGTGGGCAGAGAGCAGCCCTCTAGGACAAAAAACCCCGCTTATTTCAGGTCCTATCTCTAACATATACTGCCCCTGTGACCCTGGGCAAGTCAATTAATTTCTCTGGGCTCTAGGCAACTCTAAAACTATAAACTGCTTTTCTCATTTGAAAGTTTCCTGTGCCAATTAAGTCCTAGGTCCAATCCCTCTCCCTTTTTCCATGGCACAAGATTCATGGTTTCACAAAGCTTTTTTAAAGGCAGTCTAGATGAAGGAAGTTCGGGGCTCACAAATAAGACCAGTACAAATATGTCAAGTGTGAAGTTAGATAAACATCTTTCCAATCAATTACATTCAACAAAATTTTATTGTGTGTCTACTATGGACAAGGCTATGTGCTTAGTGCTTGTTATACAAAGATGAAATGTAAAAAGAAAAAAAACTGTAAGTTTTAGGACTAGAAAACACCTCAGATATCATCTACTCTAAGCTATATCTTTTCTGCATGAGGGAATGATACCCAAATCAGTGATGATTAGCAAATTAGTAGATCACATAGCTTGTAAGGCAAAACAACGCTTAAAGCCCACATCATCTGTACTTTAGTCATATTTCTTATTTACTGTCTTTTTTGGTAAATTCTAAAAACAATGACAAATGTGGCTAGCAAAGTTATTCCTTTGTTATGTAATGGGAAGAATAATGGATTTAGAATGAATAGATCTCAGTTCCAATCTCGTCACTCATTTACTAGTTCTATAACTTCATGAATTCCCTAAGCTCTCAGAGACTCAGTTTCTTTATTTGTAAAATGAGGAGAGTAACATTTCTGCTACATGTTTCATGGTTTTGTAATAGTACAGCCCTTTTCTTTATATACTATCTTAGTGACTTTATCTGTTCCCAAATGTCCAATTGTTATGGTTAGCAGATTATGTATTATGTGTAAGTGTATAAATATATATATATATATATACATGTTATATATACTATACATATATATGTATATATATATAAAATATACACAGCTTTACATTCTCTTCTGAGTTCCAATCCTACATTACCAACCCCTATTGAACATTTCAAACTTTAGGCATCTCAATCTTACTATGTTCAAAATGGAACAAAACTGCCAGAGGACATCATTGATAAGGAAAAGAAGCCTGAGAAGGAGCAGTTGGACAGACAGGAGAACCAGAAGAGATTGGTGTTACCTAGAGAAGAGATTATCCAGGAGAATATGGTCACTAGTAGGAAGTCAGATTGCCAAAGACTTTAGAAAATAATGATAGAAGAGGAAGTAGAAGCATTGAACATAGATGGCATTTTTAAAGGACTTACTGGGAAAGGGAAGAGAGAATTAGGAAAATGGTTAGTTAGCAGGGATGGTGGACTCTAGTGACACCATTTTATGGATTAGGTAATTTTGTAGACAGAAAAAAAGATGAGGAAAGATTGAAGAGTAGTAGAGCAGGGCCAGATTATAGTGAGGATGATCTGCTGGAGAACATAGGAAAGAATATAGTTGAGGGTACATGTAGAAAGATTAAACTCAGATAAAAAAGACTAGCTAAAAGACTCACATCTTCAATAAAGACTGTGGCAAAAGAGAGAATACTGGGAGATAATGTCCAAGGGTTATGAGATGAGGAAGGGGGAAGGAGAAGAAAATACAGTCTATTTTTTTTCTCTAAAGTATGGGGCAAGGACTTCAAATGAAAGGGTGAGAGGATGGCATACTATGGAAGATATGAGGAGAGAAGAGGAAGTTTGGAATATGCTTTATGGATGTTAGATTATTCCAACAAAATGTAATCTCCTTAAAGGAAAGGGGTGTTTCATTTTTTTCTGTGAATCCTTGATGCCAGCAGTGTGGGCATGGTACATAGTCATTATTTAATAATGCTTGCTGATATATTTATTAATATTAAAAGGGTAGCACAGTAGATACAGTATCCAAGTCTAGAGTCAAGAAGACTCATCTTCCTGAGTTCAAATCTACTCTCAGACACTATCTATGTGATCCCAGGCAAGTCACTTACTCTGTTTGCCTTGGTTCCTCATCTGTAAAATGAGCAGTGTCTTTGCCAAGAAAACCCCAAATGTGTTCACAAAGAGTTGGAAATGACTGAATAACTACAAAATTAGTATAGTGAATTCATCTGTAGTCACTTAAAATAATTATTGAAAATCTGTCGTTTGCTAGAAACTGTTAGCATGACATGGGCCTTGCCCTCAAGGAGTTTTCAGTACTGTGAGAATGATAAAAAATAAGTGCACTAATAACTATGAGAGAAGTTCCATATGAAAAGTCACAAATAGGACAGGAGTTCATAAATAGGACCCATCACTTCTGGCTAGGAGGAATTACAGAAAAGGTGCCATATGTCCTGGTTCTTGAAGATTGAGTAGGATTCTGGGAAGTGCAGAAAGAGGTCAAGGTATTTCAGGAAGAGGAAATAGCATGAGTGAAGGAGCAGAGGTAGAAAATCATGGGATGTGATTGGTGAGTGGCCTTGACCATAGCATGGAGGTATATCATATTGGAGAAGCAGTTAGAGATAAAACTCAAAAGGCAACTTTGTTCCGTTTGGTTTTAAGTGTACTTTGTTGAGTTTACTCATCTGCAAATCTCAGCTTCATCAGATAAATGCTCCAGTTTATTTGTCCATCATAGTAGACGTAACTAATTATATTCCCCATCTCCCTTTCATAACTTCTTCAGTTTCCTTGGTTGAACGAAACTAATAAGGAGAAAGGTTATATGGAGTAGAGAAAAATGCTAGGAGCCTGGAGTCCTGCCTTTACCTTAGATTAATCATATAACCTCAATTTTTTCACCTCCAAAATGACGTTTGCACATGTGATTATTTCTAAGATCTTCTCTGAGTGTTGTGATTTTTGTCATATTTTTCTTACTGCGTATCTTGGCACTCTTAATGGAGTCTAGGCCACATTGGGATTGAGCTTTAGAGCTGGAAAGGGCTTCATAGGTCAATGAAGATAGCTTCTAGAGTTGAATTGAATCTGTTCCAAATGTACTCATTTTGCCAGGAGTAAAATTGAGGCCCCTAAAAATGAAGTGATTTGTCAAAGGCCACTCAAGTTAGAAAATAACTAAACCTGGATTTGAACCCAGCTCTTCTGACTTCGGATCCACAGTTCTTTTAAAAAGGATACGTTCAGCTTAAAAATGAGCCCATTTAAGCAAAGTAGTCACACTGTTATTACTGGAGGCAGCTATATGGCTTAGTGGACAAAGCACTGGAGACAGGAAGACCCAAGTTCACATCTGGCCTCAGACACTTAGTAGCTGTGTGACTCTGGGCAAGTAATTTAACTTCTGTTTACCTTAATCCACTGGAGAGGGAAATGACAACCATGCCACTGTCTTTGCCAAGAAAACCCCTGTGGGGTCACAAAGAGTTGGACATGACCCAACAACAGCAAGTCATACTTTGCAGCACCAATCCTGCCTTTGTACCAACCCACCCAACAGCCGTGGTGAGCTGTTATATAGCAATTAGACTATGTACTGGAAGATTGTGTTAATAGCAAGAAGGTAATGGGTTCTAGGAGCTAGTTCTGTGTAACATTGGGGCTTTCTGTAACTTGCTTAATGTCATAAACTACAAAATGGTTTGGGAATGTTCTTGGCTCTTCCAAAAGGACAGAAACAAAACTAGCAACAAAACCTTTTATATAACATGTATATATGTGTGTGTGTGTGTGTATGTGTGTGTGTGTGTGTATACACACACACACACAAACATTTATACACATATACATATATGTATATTTTAAAAAGCACTTTTAACATTACCTTGTCTCTAATCTACTTGTAACAGTAACCTGTGCTCCCAGAGCTTTATAATTGCATGTCTGACACTGTCTTTTAGTCATCTAGGCAGGCAAATCCAAGCCTATTTTCATTTCACACTAAAACAGAAATCATGAGCCAAGCAGCAACCTTTTTGGAATATTTTTTAGACCTCCACTTTGTTCCTTTTTCATCTATCTGTCTGTCTATCTATCTATCTATTTTGAAGTCATCACTTTGAAGCTGGTCACAGACACAAAAGGGGAAGAGGGAAGGTGAATCCGGGAACAAGTAGCCAGCTAATATAGCCAGAGACTTACCCCCTGAATTTCTCCTTCTCCTTTTCTCATTTACATTATATCTGTCCTCTGCCAGTATCAAAGCCATTGCCCACCTACAGTCAGACCTCTTTGGCTGAGCTTGATGAAGTACACTTAATTGCTACCTCCAAAATACAGCTGCTTTAGGGATGGCCTCCTGGGGGTCTTTTCCTCCTCAAATTCTTAGTCTTCCACTACTGTGACTCAAGTTGTTTCCACACTAAGGAAGTTAAGATAGTTGGTCTATGGGTGCAGGAAGGCAGTAGCAGCTGCAAACAGTACTAATGAGGGCACCAACCTCTCTTCCTCTTTGAGGCTGCCCGGACATAGCAAAGCAGAAAGAACCAGAATGTCTGAGGTAGAGTGTGTAAAGTCATTACATTTTGGTTACAAAGCTTATAGTTTAGGGAAGGAAAGTGAGATACAGTGTAAGGCCTCTGTATTAGAGATGATTGAACTTCATGGGTGTATTGTTCCTTGAATGGTTTTTTGTGATATGTCTTATTCCTGTGGAAATCTTGTGGCTGTGAGCAGTGATAAGCCCAACATCTTTGGCAAGGAGAACACCAAAATGCTAGGCTAAGATGGCAGTAACTGCATCCTATTGACAACAGTGCTCAGTAACTCTATATTGTGATTATCCTGTAGACCAGTGGGGCTCTGGAGCATGAGAATGTCAACGTAAACTTTTGGTTTTTTTTAGAATGACTGCAGGAAGGCTTGTGGGAAGAGAACATAGCCAACAGAATGGACAACAGCCATGTGGTTAGTTTGTCCTGCAGTGGAAAGAATATTGGGCATGTTGATTTTATGATGTCTATGGGACATCCTGTTTTGTCCAGTAGGTAGTTGGTCATACAGAACTGAAATGGTAGTTGATCCAGAGAGAGACAAGGGCCAGATAAATAAATACTTCTGGGATTCTGCATAAAAATAAGTACACACTTACTGATGAGACCAACAAGAGAAAGTATATAGAGAGAAGACACAACACAGAGCCTAGGTTTATACACCAAATGAATGGGCATGATATGAATGAAAATCTGGTGAAGAAGACTTAGAAGTGATCAGATGGTAGGGAATAGTTTCAAGTTGTCACAAAAACATAGGTAGAAGAAAATACACAAGAGGGGAGGATGGTCAATAGAGTCAAATGCTGAATAGAAAGGGATGAAGCCTAGGAAAAGTTCATCATATCTGGCAATTACAAGGTAATTGGTAACTTTAGAGAGAGAAGTTATAAGCTGAGTTATAAGGTTGAAGATCAGATTACAAAGAATTGAAGAGTGAGAGGAGAGGAAGTAAAAGAAATGGGTGTTGATAACTTTGTTTAAGAGTTTGACTGAGAAAGGAAGGAAAGATATAGAGTAATAGTTGAAATGGATGCTATATTGTTGTAAAATTGTTTTTTTTTGTTTCTTTTTTTTTAATGATGAGATAGATCTAGGCATGTTTATAAGTAGCAGGAAAAGAATCAGTATATTGGGAGTTTAAATATTAGATAACTGGGATGATATTGGAGGAAATTTGTTGGAGAACACAGAAGGACAGAATCAGGGGTGCATACAGAAGGGGATGGCCTTGGAAAGGAGAAGGGCAGCCTGATTTTTAGAGCCCAGAGGAAAGGAGAAGAGAGTAGAGGATGATGTCAGGGTGTTTTGAGATGAAGAGAGGGAGAAGAGGGAGCTCAAAAAGAACAGTTTCTGTTTTCTCAGGAAAGGTAGTTCTTTGGCTATAGGGGTTGTTTTGTTCTTTATAGTTCTTTCAGGGGCAGCTAGGTGGTACAGTGGATAGAATACCAGTGCAGGAGTCAGGAGGACTTGAGTTCAAGTCTTACCTCAGACACTTGACACTCACTAGCTGTATGACCTTGGGCAAATCACTTAACCCCAGTTGCCTCATCCTGGGTCATCTCCAGTCATCCTGATGAATATCTGGTCACTGGATGCAGATGGCTCTGGAGGAGAAGTGAGGCTGGTGACCTGCACAGCCCTCCCTCCCTTGATACAAAGTCAAGTGCAGGTCATGTCATTATTTCTCTGATGGCATGGTCTTCTTTGGCAACAACGGACTAACACACACACATAGTTCTATCCCCAGAATCTAGTATAGTGTCTGGAACATAGTAATATAGGAGCATGTTTGTTGATTGATTAATAACATATGAGACAATGTTGTCAGCTGACACACCTCGAAGTAAATACAAGGGGATTGGATAAATGACACCAGAAGAGAAATTAACTTTGGCTAAGAGGATTCTCTTCCTTCAAGACTAGGGCAAGGATTTAGAGAATAACCAAGACCTTGAAGAGACATAAGGTAGGGAATTGGGAGAGAGAGATTCATATGTGGTCTCACTTTTCTTGACAAAGTTTTAAGGAGAGCCCTCTGGCAAAAGGAAGGAGAGGAGAGGATAGTGTGGTTGGATTCAGGAGTGAAGAGACTTGGATCAGATGTTATAGGGAGCTTGACAGAGTCAGTCTGGAAAGATTAAGCTGCTTTTTCCATAACATAGTCTTTTGTGTGGTATTTTTGCCTTATCATAATTTCTAAAACTCTGGTCAAATAATGAATGTACCTGATTAAGTTTTAAAACACCAATGAACTTTTCACTTTCTTGCTCTTGATAGATCAACAACCTTCAGGGTTGTCACAAGGATCAGTCATATGAAATAAGATTTGTCAAGCCTATCTCAAACCTCAGAGTGCTATAGAAATGTTAACTATCATCCTCATCATGACGAGCATCATTGCATTTTTTTATATTTGGATTATGCCTTTGTTATTTTTTGTGCATGAGAATTCAAAGCAGGGATTATTGCATGTCAGGAACTCACACCATTGATTATGGATCAATGACATATCAGCAATTTAGTGTCACAGAATTCCTGGGGGCACCAGAAGAATAAGTCATGCAACTAGTATGTGTCAGAGGCAGAATTTGAACCCAGGTCTTCCTGTTTCCAAAGTTAGTTGTACATTTTGTTGTCTTTGAGGAGAATTAAGAGTTTAAATTTACTGTGTGATCTTGGAATTATGCCTTGACACTTTATAGTTTTAACCCTGCATAAAAGTATTAATTACTTTTTATTTGTTCTTCATCATAGCCATTGGTGTGCTATAAATTATGCCTTCATCATTAGATGGCTCAGATAACCTTTGATAAAACATTTAGTCTAGATTTTCTACCTTGAAAAGCATCATTAGATTCCCAGCCCCCTTCTCCCAGCCTTCCCTTTTTATCTTTCTTAGAAACATTCCCACTCCCATCTTTCATCCTAGACACAGTTCACAGACCTTGGGATCATTATCACCTGGTGGATTCTCATTCAGTTTGCATTACTAGGCATGTCATCTGTGTTAGCCCAAGTCACGTGAATTGGCTGATTCTTTTCTAATTTAGCATTGCACATGTCAATAGAAAGTGTAGAGCTTGATTTCTTCTGTTTAGAGTATGCCAATTAATGTCCATTTATAATTGCTTGTTATTACTAGCAGTTTAGGTCCTCTAATGAGTCTTGTAGTTTGGCTATTGTCCCCTGGCTATGACAATTTCTTCACAGGCTTAGCTTTAAATCAGTTCTTACTTATTTGTTTTCTGTTCTTTCTGCAGCTGCTATTAAAAAAAAAACAACTCCATTTATCCACATTTGTTCCACCCCTATTTCCTTGCAGCGTTTCCTCAAACAATGTCTAATTTTGCTATTTTCTCTATTGGACGTCTCCCTAACCTGACCATGTTCTGACAACCAGTTGTTTGGGACTTAGGTTAACTTATTCCCCTCTGCCCCCAATGCAAAGCACTGTAATAGGTTCTGGGCTGTGCTGATGAAAAATGTCATACTGGGAGCAAGCAGCTTATAATCTAGACACATGCGCAAAGAGCAATCACAAAAGTTAGAAGAGGAGCACTCAGAGGGACCTGGGAAATTTGAGAAGGGAGAGCACATTTCTGGCTGGGGAGTGTGTGGATGAGAAGATCATTCCTTAAGGAAGTGACAGCTAAGCTAACTTCACAGTAGAGAAGGAAAAAGAGAAAGCATCCCTGCGATCACGTTAGTTGGCTCCTAACCACCTCCAAGCATCATCCCTATCCCTCACCTAGGAACAAAGTGTTCATCAGTTATTGTCTCATGCTGCCTACCTGCACAAGACAATCATTAGGGGAGTTCCCTCCTTGCTTTGCTCCAATAGCTTTGGGGATATTGCTGAACAGGAGAGGGGAAATCAGTTTAAGGCATAGGGAACAGTGTTGGTAAATGCACAGAAGCAAGAATATAATAAGATCATGGGCTCTCAAAAACCTTTTCCAACTTGTAATTCTTGGGACTTTGAAGCAAGTGACTGTAGGGAAGTGCAATGTCATTACACTGTATTCTATATGACAGTGGCCAGCTCTCTTCATATTCCTAGGTCTTATTTTTCTTGTCTACCAAATGAAGGGCTTGGACTACACCAGCTCTGAAGCTCCTTCCAGTTCTACATCTGCAATTGCATGATCCTATGAATCTCACTGAAGAAGCTGGGTATGATTTTACTTACACATATTAGAGATGGGGAAAGAGAGAGGGAGAAGCAATTTGATAAAGTTTCACAAGGACATGGGATTTCAAGAAAATATTTAGATCTGTATTTAAATATGTAAACGGAGGTAATCTAATTGATTTGAATGTTTCCTTCCCTTATGCAGACACAGAAATCCAACCCAAGCCTGCCAGAGGCCTTTGTTGCTAAGAGCTCAGGGATACCATTGGAGGCTTCTGGCGACCCATCCTCATCCCTTGCCCTCTCCATGATGACCAGCCTATATTCTCTTCCTATTTTACATTCTTTTTGTGCCCCTTGGAGGCATGTTATCAACCTCTCCATTGTCTTTTGTGAGATATTCAAATAGATTTATACAAGAAAGTAGATGTTGAACTGTCTCTAAATTCAAAAGGTACTTTTTGGCAAAATAATAAAGTACTTCTTCAAATAGGATAAAATTAGACTATATATTAGTATCTTTTTTGAGACCACTAGATTAGAAAAACAGCTACAATAATGCTAATAACAACTAATATTTATATAGCGCATTAAAATTTTCAAAGCATTTTTAAAATATTATCTCATTTGTTTCTCACAACTTGGAGGCAGGTGTTGCTTAATACCCCCACTTTACAAATGAGGAAACTGAGGCAAACAAAGGTTAAATGAATTGCCTAGGATATCACAGCTAATGTCTGGGATTCAATTCCACTTAGAGCTTCATGACTACAAGTTCAGTACGCTCTCCACTGCATCCCCTCAATGTCCAATTCTTTGCTACTACAAAAAGAGCTGCTATAAATAGTTTTTGTACACATATGTCCTTTTCATTTTTTTATCTCTTTGGGATAAAGGCCTAGTGGTGGTATTGTTGGGTCAAAGGGTATGTACATTTTATAGCCTTTTGGATATACTTCCAAATTTCCCTCCTGAGTGATTGGATCAGTTCACAACTCTACCAATAAATAGCACTTCAATGTCTCAATTTTCCAACATCCCCTTCAGCATTAATCATTTTCCTTTTCTGGCATATTAGCCAATCTGATAGGTGTGCGGTGATACTTCACATTTGTTTTAATTCACATTTCTCTAATCAATAGTGATTTAGAGCATTTTTGTATGTGATTATAGATATTTTGATTTCTTCATCTGAAAACTGCCTCTTCAAATCCTTTGCCCATTTCTCAATTGGGAAATGACTTGTATTCTCATAAATTTGACTCAGTTCTCCAGATAGATGAGAAATGAGACCTTTGTCAGAAATTTGTTATAAATTTTTTTCACAATTAAGATTACTGTGTATTTCTTCTTATCCCTATTTTCCAATTTATCCTTCTCTTTCTCTCCTTTCACCCTTTCCCTCCTGTAAAGTATTTTGTTTCTGATTGTTGCCTCCCCTAATCTGCCCTCCCTTCTATCAGGCACCCCACTTCACTGATCCCCTTCCCTTCCGATTTGCATGAAGAGTGGGATAGATTTCTATGCTCAGCTGAATACATAAGCTGTTCACACTTTTAGCTAGTTCTGATGAGAGTAAGATCCAAGCACTGTCCACCCTCACATCTTCCCCTCCACTGTAAGACATCTTTTGCACTTCTTTTATGATATAATTTACTTCATTCTACTTCTCCTTTCCCTCTTTTCCCAGTGTATCTCTCTTCCTTACCCTTTAACTTTTTTTAGATATCATCCCATCATAGTCAATTCATGCCCATAACCTCTGTCTATGTATACTCCTCCTAACTGACCTAATATTATTTAACCTTATTGAATCTAATTGGCATTTCATAGCCTTTTGTTATTATGGAAGTAGGACCCCATGCCTTTTTTTTCCTCTACTGCTGAAAAACAGTGTGATGGAGTGAAAAAGAGGGCTCAATCAGGAATAATGAGACACCTGATTTTCACAGGCACTAGCCCTGTAAATCTGGGCATGTCAAGTGACCACTCATAACCTCAAGTTTATCATCTGTAGGATAAAAAGATCCCAGGTTTAGTACTGAAAGAGATTCTTTCAGAAGTTTAGATAGTAGAGGAAGATATTATGCCACTACTAAATAGAAACCAATCAGTCCCCCCCCTCTCATTTCACCACTGGTAAACTGAGGCAAGAGAGGTTAAGTAATTTGAGGAAGGTCACACAGTCAGTAATTTCTAAGATTCAAACCTGTATCCTCTAACTACATGCCGTCATAATTGGCACTGAATCATGCTGCCGTTGTATCCATCTCATAGGCTTGTTGAGGATTTATTGTGGTACAGGGTATAGAGAGCTATAGAAATGCCATGTGTTATTGGTATTCACTTCTAGGATACTTGATTGAAGGAGAGAAAGTGCAGTCCCTTGCAGAAATTTAATCCTTTGGCTTGGAACTTCATATGGGAAAATTTTCATTTCACATTCCCTGGCCCCCCTTCTTCTTTATAGAGAAAAGAAATACAATTTTCCTCATATTTCATCTCTTCATTAAGTTCACAGTCCAAATATACAGCATGAATATTCTGTTGAATATCATATGATGCTACCTATTTTTTTCATTTTCCTCTCTGATTTTGGCAAAGCTGGAGAATGCAATTTCTGTACTTTGCAGAGTATTATTTGCTCAGTGCCTCATGAATGTGATAAAAACAATTTCTTTGAACCTTTGTTTAATGAGTGTGGTCTAATTTAGAATTTAATACATTGAGAAGTGTGACCAACAGCTTATATTTGCAAGATGAGATCATTTACATGTGATCTTTTCCAAGATGTTTCAGAGAATGATTAATTCTCAGGTTTTACCCTTGTCATTCTCAAGTTTAATAGTGATTAAATTTGAGAATATTTATTATTTTCTGATATATAATCTATAATGAAGATGGCTTAACTTTGATATTATGCAAAGACTGAATAGATAAATGAAGTCTATAACAGTTAATATATTTAGGGTTACTTAAAAATTGTATATTGGTTTTCTTTTATTATTCTTTCTTACCTGCACAACAACCTTTTAAATTGGATACCTTTATTTTGATAATGAGGAAACTGAGCCTCCTAGAGACTGAATGACTTTCTCAGGGCCCCCACAGAAAGCTCTAGGCTTTGATCTGAACCTAAATCTTCCTGATGCTCAGGCAATTCTCTGTCCCCTATGCCACACTTTCTTCATTAGTTCAAATTCACAATCCTACCTTAGTTTACACGAAGTCGATGTACTCTCCCTACTTCCAATATTACCTAGTGACCAGATCCCCTATGATGAGTCTCTCAATTTGGCTGTGCTGGACCCTAAAAAAACAACCACCATTGCTACCACCTTTGCCAGCACCACCACAATAGATAATTCATCAGTAGGTTAGTACCTGGTAGAAACTGCTAGTGGAAAGGTGTAGAGTCAGAAAACCTGAGTTCAAATCCCAGCTCTGCCACATCATACCTACGTGACCTTAAGCAAGATGATAAACTTTTCTATGCTTCAGTTTTCTATGCTGAAAAAGAAAGGGGTTGGAGTAGATCAGGAGTTCCTAAACTTTTCTGCATTATGACCCCCCCTTAGACACTCTAGGGCAACTTATGTTTTTATTATTTATTATTTTTAAATTTTAAAAATATTCATAATTTATTCATTTTTAAACACTCTTTTAAATTTTTTTTGAGTTTCAAATTCTCTCCCTTCTCCCTCCCCCTCCCCCACCCACTGAGAAGGCAAGCAATATGATATCAATTATACATGTGAAATCAGCCAAACCTATTTCCATATTAGTCATATTGCAAAAAAGGAAGAAAAAATAAAGTGAGAAAATTATACTTCAGTTTGTACTCAGAGTTCATCAATTCTCTCTCTGGAGGTAGATAACAGTTTTCATCATGTAACCTTTAGAATTTTCGGAGTGTTTTTAAATGGAAAAAATATAAAATACATAGCATTCCAAAAGAAACCAATTATATTGCTATTCAATTATTTATCCATCTCTCTCTCTCTCTCTCTCTCTCTCTCTCTCTCTCTCTCTCTGTATGTGTGTGCAAAATGTTCATGGACTCCATGTTAAGAAATCCTATACAAGATGATCACCTCTTCAACTCTCTTTCCATGATCTGTGAAAACCCAGTGTCTCAGGCCACTAAGAGATTTCAAAAATAGGACTGTGGTGGACAATACATTTTATAGTAAGGAACACTTTCATTTGGGGTTGATTATTATTCACGCAGGTTGGAAATTTGTGCCTAAAATGAGAAGAATTCTTGTGGCAGCTAGGTGGTACAGTAGACAAAGCACCAGCCCTGGAGTCAGGAGTTCAAATATGACCTCAAGACACTTGCCACTTGCTAGTTGTATGACACTGGGCAAATCATGTAACCCCAATGCCTTGCCTCCTGAAAAAATAATTCTGCTGCAATTTATGGAAGAGCCATTCCAAAGGTATCACACGTGAGAGTGACCCTCTTACCCTGATGACCTATCTCATCAGTTACTTTGCAAGGTCCAGGCATATTGCAGGGGCCAGGTAATAGGAGATTCCAAGTGACTCAGGAAGGCAGCTGCAAGGAACAGGGTGAAGGCTGGCTGGTATGAAAAATACTTGAAGTTGTCAGTTATCCTAACTCCACCCTTTTCCTGAGCCTATTGTCAGCAAAACGTTTCAGTGAGGTGGCAGTTTGGCAAGATTCTGTTCCCTCCAGCCACAGATGACCTCTGGTGACATCTTCTCTCCAACCCCATCCCTTTCAAGACAACTCTTCATATTTATTTACCTAGATATCCTCTGGATACAGATGTTATTAGTATAGGATTTGATTGGCCCACAGCTCTCTACCTACCTGGCTGCTCTCTTGTGTTATGATAAAGCAGCCATGATGTAATTTGTTTTAAAGATAATTTAATTGTCAGTACATTCTTCCAGATAGCTTAATTTTCAAATTGTTCATTCTAAAATCATAATCTATTCGAATTTTAATACTGTAATCCGTTCTAATTCTAGACTCCTCTGCCTATATATCTTCTGAATAGAGTAGCCAAAAGCATTGGCATAGGAGAAATAATGTTGTTCCAATGAATTGCTTATATGTTAAAAAAAATGTTACATTTATATAATACAATAATGTTTGCAGAACACGTCCTTCATAATAGCACTCTAAGGTGGATAAAGCAAATATTATTATGCTTATTTTACTAATAAGAAAGCCAAGGTTTGCCTATGCTCACATAGCTAGTAAGTGCCTGAGCAATATTTGAACCTGTATATCCTGATTACAAGTCCAGTACTCTATTGAATGTGTCAGGCTATGTCCACACAAGTCTGAAAAACATTTATTAAGTGTGTCCTAAGGGTGTCTAAGTGGCACAGTAAATAGAGCATTGGGCCTGGAGTTAGGAAGACCCATCTTCATGAGTTCAAATCTTCCCTCAAACACTTAGTAGCTGTGTGACTTGGCAAATCATTTAACCCTGATTGCCTCAGTCTCCTCATCTGTAGGATGTAGAAGGAAATGGCAAACTGCGCCAATATCTTTGCCAAGGAAAAACAAATAGAGTCCCCGGCAGACATGACTGAGAAATGACTGAATAGCAAAAGCAAAATCCTATGCTCCAAATACTGTACTAAGCGTAGGAACACAAGTCAGAAAGTCAGAGAGTTATGTCATGAATGAGCTTGAGAAGGTAATAGCGGCCAAATAAGGGTGATTGTGTTTGGAAGTTACAGGGATGGGGAAGGAAACCATAACGCAGCCAGTTGACATGGGTTTTCCAGAAGCAATGGTAGTGTTGATTTGATTTAATAATTCCAGTGTGAGTTGTAATGGGGCTGGGGGGTTGTGTGTGGGGTGTTATGTAAAAGGTGGCAGAGAGCGGGCAAGAAAACGGCCAGCATAGACCACTGCATGGGATGTGACTAGATCGGTGCTGTTATTTGATTCCCCAACTCGCGTTGCTCCTCTCTGTTCTCATTTGCTTAACCCAAAAACACAGACCAAAGCACAAGAGAACAAGGAGCTAGATGGTTTTATTTTAGGGGAGATTGTCTAAATGACCAATTAACTTTCCAATTCAAGATGTACCCTCCCTAGTTCTGTCATACCTCCTGTTCTCTCTTTTTGACTGAAGGATTTCTGGGAGAGGCTTTTCAAACCAAGGGTTTTGGGGGCATATCTTTCCCCTAGTGGGTGGACAGGCAGGAGTCTTCAGGGAGATGGTGCCTGACCCATATGGCCTACTGACAGTTTGACAGTTGACAGCTTTTAGTAAGGCAAGACTCACTTAAGCTGCTTATCCATCCTGAGGCATGCAGAGCGGCCAAAGCCCGGACTTCACACCATTCTGGTTGTCTTAATTGGGCACTAATTAAATGTTTTGGCTGGAATTCTTTCCTTGCCATGGCTGAATGGACCTATTTGAAGCCAATGTTTCAGGGAAACATCTTGTTGGGCTGATCTGGTTCCCTATTAAAAAAAAATCCTAAGTGTACTCAGTGCTCTCTCTCCTTTTTTTTTTTTGTTGTTATTTAGATAGGCATAAAAGTAAGTATTTATGCATTCATTTTGTCTTACTCTGCAGGGGGGAGCTAAACCTCTAAAATATATATGATGAAACTAACACAGCAAATGTTTTGGTGAATATAGCATCACTCTGCAAGATGAGGGGGTGAAGTCTAATATGGTACATTGTTTCAGATATTTCAAAAAATAATTATGCCTTAATCATTCTATGCCTTGGTTTCCCAGTTTATAAAGTAAGAATATTTTGGTACTCTGCTATACTCCTTTTAAAGTCAAATTCAGTATAAGATGACCCCAATCTATCTTGAACTCTGTGAAGGAGGTTTGGATACAAATGAGAAGCTCCCAGGTTTTCCTTTGTGCCCCTTTACCAATTTCTCCAAGAAGTTGGGATTTGTCAGACAAGGAAAAATCCTTCCAAACAGATTTTCACTGACAAAGAGGATGCCTGAGTTTATAGATTTCAGACAGCATGAAAAACAGAAGTGCCTGAAATGCCAACGAAGTAGTTAAACAGAGAAGATGCTGTCACTAATTTTAAAGACAAGGTTTATTGCAGAGAATATACCACTGGATAATGATAACTACTTAGATTTCAATAGTTATTTTTGATTTATAAAGCCCTTTCCTGGCAAAATTATACTAGTTTTACAGATTGTGAAAACTGAGGCTCAGAGAAGAGAAATGACTTGTCTTTGGTCATATTACTAATAAGTTGATTATATCACTTATTGGTTTAGAGTAAATTGGTATGATTACTCTTCCCACACCCAAATTAATGATGCATGAAAAATAACACAAGAAATACTTTTACCTTTTGCTGAAATCAACAATGCCCCTCTTCCTTCTCCTCATAAATCCAGGAACAATGAGACTATGAAAAAAGTTATTCCAACTAGTACCGGATAGTCATCACTCCCCTAGTCACCACCGGACAGATATCCATAATGGTTCTTTCAATCAATTCTGACAACTATTTCTTTATTTAGTTCAGCCTTATTTAAGGCAACAAAGATTCCTCCCTTGATCAATAGTTCTAACATATCACATGAAGAAAATAACATTATTGGAGGAAGATCCATTACCCAATCTCAAATCATCAAAAGATTCCATTAGTGGGGATTATTGACTGAGTTAGAACAAAATCCAAAGCCAGCTAGTTGAACCTGAAACTGATGGAGAATCCCATCAACTAATCTCCCAGGTTGCCATCAAGCCAACAATTGAATAGCTCTAATGAGAGGAGCCACTGCTTTCTGAAGCATTTGTTATTGAGTCATTTTCAGTGGTGCCCAACTTTTTGTGACCCCATTTGGGATTTTCTTGGCAAAGATATTGGAGTGACTTGCCATTTTCTTTTCCAACTCATTTCACAGATCAGAAAATTGAGGCAAACAGAGTCAAGTGACTTGCCCAGGAACGTACAGCTAGTGTCTGAGGCCAGATTTTAACTCAAGAAGATGAATTTTCTTGATTTCATGCCTTGTGCTCTATCTATTGCATGTGCTATCACACAGAAAAAGATCTAGAAGAGGCAAGTGAAACCATTTAATCCATTTCCTCCCATTTCTGGAAAGTTCTTTTTCCCCCTGTATATCAAATCTGTCTTTTTTGTAACTTTAATTCATTCTTATTAGATCTGATCTCTGGAACCAAACAGAATAACTCCAATTTTTATTCCATTTGATAGTTGTTTGATTCAGAGATAGTTGTCCTCTGCTCCCTAAGCCTTCTGTTCTCCAAGATCAACGATTCTTCAATATCTAGGTTTATCATCTCCCTCATCATGGATACTATGAGACCCATACCAGATCTGGTATAATGTCAGTAAGTCTGTCAATAAATATTGATTAATATTTGCCTACTATGTGCCAAGCACTGTGCTAAGCACTGAAGGAAAACAGCAATGGTGAAGGAAATATTCCAGAACATTGAAGGAAAAAAGTGGTAGTGTCACTCTATGTGAGTCATCCTTTCTGGGTCAACTTTCTGTATCACTTGTTTAATTCTAAGTATACCAACCTTCTCTTAATGGTTAGCCACAGCTAATTCTTACAGCTTATTCACATCAGTTGAGGAGCAATGTGATGTCTCCATGTTCTAAAAGCATATGTCCTTTACAAAACTCATATTTCATGTAAACGAAGCGTTGGATGGTTGGTTATGGAAGGGGGGATGGTCAAATTGTATTAATGTCTCTGTTATACTAAATAAGAAATAACAAAGTTAATTTGTTTTTAAAGTTCATTGATTGCAGGAAATTTACAAATGGCAGTTTTCTATGAAGACATTGAATTAACTAGTATATTTTAAAGATTATTTTCTCCCTAAAAGGGGAAAGATCAAATGTACTTCAGTTTGTGTTTTCCCTACTCTCAATAACTTGAATATGTATTAATGCATTATGTTACAAATGTAGCTATATCTAGCAAAAGCTTATATATTTCTATTCTTTAATTGCCATTTGCGTTTGGTTACTAAGGAGTAACTTGTTCATGACTAAAAATTGTCAAATAGAGCTCAGTATACCATAGCTATATCTGAACTAAAGTAAATCTTCAAAACCACTTTGATGTGTGCATGTTCCTTTAAGTCTTAAAGGCACATTAAAGTGAGTGTTGAACTTTTCTAATATTCATCCTATTTAATGGGAAATGTTTTCCTTCTTGTTTTGCTCCCTATCCCCCTCCCCCCTTTTTGTTCTGAACAATGTTTCTGTGTGTTCTTTTTCTATTTAAAATTTAAAGAGTTACATTTGGGAGAGGAACAATGTAGCGAAAGGAAACCCCTGGAGTGTGTCTGATGTGCTAGTTCTCCCTCTGCCACCATCTTTCCTCCTGCTGGGGAAAAGCTAAATGATAGTGGCAGATACCTTACTGAATAAAGCCTGACACAGCTTCCAGCTGTGCGCATGTGATCCGTTTTTATGTTTGATTTTTGCACACAAGTACACTACCGCAAACATCCCCACAAACTACTTCGCAAATGTTTAATAGGGGAATTATTGTTGAATGAATCAAACATTAAACAAATCCTGATTCATTGCATCAAAAACTGTACATTTAGAAAATGTCCCCTTTTGAACTTAGAAATGTCTTTTTGGTCTGACATAGAAGCAGGCAACCACTGCTCTGAGAATTTACTTTCAGGGTGGCTCTGGGCTGAGGAGCAGGGTCCAAACGAAAGAGGTTAGTTTCCTCCTAGTAGTTGGCTAAAATGATCGAATGGGACTACTGTTACGGGGCAGCTTGTTTCAATCCAGAGCTACAGTGACAAATATTTCCTAGATTAGATCATCTTAAAAAAAAATAGAGTATTATGGGTTTGTGCTTTAAGCAAACAACCACGGATAGTTCTTGAGACGTGACCTGATATCCATGTAGCCATGTGTTTGGTTTGAAATGAATATATTTTAGGAAAAATGTCATTGTGTAACATTTCATAGTGTCGTATATTACAATCTATAGCCATGCAGATATTTGTAGATTTTTGATGTGTTGATGGGAATACACACATACTTAATTGACTCTATAAAACCAAATTAGAAAGGTTCCTTTATGTTGTATAATAATAATAGTATGCTTACAAAACCCATCTTCCTTTAAAAAGCAAAAAAAAAAATCAGATAATTGATGTTAATCCTAAAAACCTACGGCTCTCTCTCTCTCTCTCTCTCTCTCTCTCTCTCTCTCTCTCTCTCTCTCTCTCTCTCTTTCTCTCTTTTGAGGTCTGTGGTGTGCTATGATGTTTGTTAAACACCCAGAACTCATAATGCCCTTCTTCCTGGCTCACTGATCAGCAGGGGAGGGGGGAATGGGTCCTGCAGGAATACATCCACAGACAAAGAAGAAAAGTTATTTTATTTTTAGTGATCAGATGGCATAATTGTTGGTTGGGGTTTAGTGGTTTAGAGATTTGAGGGGAGGGTGCATAATTTATGAATAAATGAGTAGCAACCAGATTCACATAAAAAAGAGCTGCCTTCATGCAGAACGCCTGAATTTTTGAGTCCTGTGGCTTGCCCCCCTGCAGGCACACCAGACCTCAGTGTGAGGGGACTTTCCTGCTCTCCAGCTTGTTTGTTTAGCTTAGCGTTAGGTATTTGGGGACAGAAATCCCAATATACAAAGAATGCTAAGATTTTCAAGAAAAGGGGAGTAAAAAATTTAAAGGGATCATTTCTAAAGCCTCATGCTTCTCAAGTATGAAAGAAAGATGATTGAGAGAAAAAAAAAATGGTGTAATCAGAGGAGGAGCCTCTTCCTTGTCTGGTAATATCTACATGGTTTCCTAATGTCATATTCATCTTTACTTTAAATTTGTAAAACATATCTAGTGAGGATAATGTGTTTCCTTGGGGGAATCTAGAATTTCTTCATCCTGTGCATAGCAGCATAAAATAATATAGAAATTCAGCCATCATCCCTAGGATGAATCATTAAGATTCCAAAGTCATATAGATAAAGAAAAGAGAAGAATAATAATTATTAAGACCTTTGCAGAAAATAAGGAGTGTGCTTAATTTAAATTGCTGTACTTGACTTGTCAGTATTGTGTCAAGGAGATAGTGTCCATTAGAAATACACATATACATATCTAAGAATTTCCTATTTCTGTGTTCTCCTCAGTGTCTGGCACAGTGTCTTGCACAAGAAATACTTGATAAGATGAGGTGTTCAATAATTTAATACATCAGATAAGGATGGTCACTTTGGTCCTTTATTTAGGACAATTTGAAGTTGTTGCTTTGATGAAACCCTGAGCTATTCCAAAAAGAGGCAGCCAGGAATGGAGTGATCCTATTATATGTACTAATCTAAGCCTATCTATCATGTATAATAATATCTAACATTTGTACAGGGCTTTATGCTTTAAAAGACCTTTTAGAGACTTATTATTTCAAAATAGTGTAATTTAATTTGAATTTGAAGTCCAAGGATCTGGATTTGAATCCTAAATTTCCTTGTGACTTGTGACCTTAGCCAAGTTATTTATCTATTTCTTAACTACTTTATCTCTCACTTGTATTCTTTAAAAAAAAAATTGAAAGTGGACTAAATTATCTCCAGACCCTTCCTTATTCTAAGTTTTTTAAGAATACTGAAAAGCAGAAAAGTCAGGTAATATTTTGACTTGAAAAAAATCAAGAATCCAAAGTATTGATCTAATGTTAGAGAGCTAGTTTATAAGAAATAAGGACTAGAAACCAATTAATCAGTTGGCATTTATTAAGCACCTACTTTGTGCCAGGCACTATGCTGAGTGTTGGAAATAAAAAGTGGAAAAATAGTTCCTGTTCATAAGGAGCTCACAATATAATGGGAGCAATAAAATGCAAATAACTACAGTATACACAAATAAGATACATCCAAATTAAGGATAGTCTCACAGGGAAGGTGCTAAGATTAAGGACAGGTAGGGAAAGGCTTCATGCAGAAGGTGGTATTTAGCTGAGATTGGAAGGACCTTAATTGAAAGGCGAAGATGACTAGAGTGAGACTTCCAGACACTGGGGATATGCAGCGAACATATTAGGAATTGAGAGAAGGACTGACATGCTTGAGGAACAGCAAGAGGGCTAGAGTTGCTAAAAGTATGTGGAGGAGAGTGAGAGGTAAGGTCTTTTGACTACTTGCAAAGAGCTTTTTTCATGCATCTGTTACAGTAAATAAGTTGGCTGAGGCTGTTTGACATGCCCTTTTCTCCTGGATCCCAGTTAAACCCTTGGAATTAGGCTAGTATGAGAAGTCTTGACACTGTTCCATTCCAGATGATTTCTTATCCTCAAAGAATCTCTTTAATGGTAGATTATAAATTAGCCTCTTGGAAAAGAGCATTTTATCTACTTTTGCTGCATATGAATGTGTACATACACATACATACATATTTGTATATATACATACATATACATATATGTATATTTGTGTCTGTATAAAGATGTATATATAAAGAGCTAATAAAAGAAGTCTGTTTGAGCTGTTGGATATTAGCTCTTGGAACCCATTGGGGCCCCTTGTTTTACCTTGGGCCAGAGAATGTTTATCATTGGAAGTAGGTTCACCCTACATTCCAGCCACATCCTATGGGTCTCATGCTTAGACCACATCCGAAGACACATGGCCTTTTTATTAAGTAAATGCAATTTTACAGTGAACTACAATGAACATGCTTTCCAAGCAAAATATTTATAGCATGAATATAGTCATTTATATCCATATATATTATATCATACATATATTATTGAGGAGTGGTTAATAGAACATGAAGACAAACAGATTCTCAAAACTTATCCACCTATTCCATATCTTGATACATCCTCAGTGAGCCAAACAAATACATCAAATCTTCATTTTGCCATCATGGCATGAATCATTTGTGGACAAGTAACTATTGCAAATAATAAAGACCATACAAGGTTGGGAGGAAAATAGGAAGCAAAGTTAAGAAAAAGAAAGGCCTCCAACGCATGAGGAATGGCCAAGGAAGTCCTTTATCTGCTTATGGACTAGGGGACCTTCCTGTCCAAGCCTTTATTCTGAGGCAGAGACATAATTGTTGTGATCACTTAAGTGCAATGAAGGACTACTTTCTCAAGTTGAGTCCTTTTTAAAGAAATGGATATTTGACTAAATAGGCTTTGGCAGTTCTTTGAGTAACTGAGGTCTGTTTTCTAAGTCCTACTCACTGTGCACATTGGTTACTTCGGAGATCCTGGTGCTCCTCTTTGATCTCTCTTTAAACTAGAAATCCTTATCGGGCAGCCACTGACACAAGTAGTTGTTCCTTAATTAATACTCATTGGTTTGAATTGAAATCAACAAAAAGTCAGAGAAAAGACCATACACATTCCCAGCATTCCCTCCTCCCCACCCCACCCCATCTCACCTCCACTTCTCTTCAGTCAGCTCAGTTCACAAAACTGACTCCTTTTGTAATTAGCAATTAGTTTTCCTTTTTGTTTTCCCAGAAAAATGAATGGTAAAATTTTAGTCAAGCAGTTAAGTTTTATGAGTAGAGAAAGTTAAACTGGCCTATGGTCATGTATTGTTATATAATCACTCCCAGTAGTTAGATCGAACTGTTTAAATTGAAACTGCACTTCATTAAAATACAACATGAGCTTTTCTTACCTGAGTAGAGACATATATCTGAGGTTGGTAGGTTCTGTATTCGCTAGACAGGGTGTCATAAACATTTACAGACGTGACCACTGTGGGCAAGGCAGTTAATGGAAGATTCATGAAGACAGGATTCAAGTCATCGCTATATTCTTTCGGTGAACGAAATTTCATTGCACTTAGTTTAAGTGTTGGTCACAGATACTGGACACTTGAGAAGCTTTTTTGTTGATTATAGTTACAGGTTGGTAGGGTGGGCAGTGCTCTAAAATCCAACTGCCATAATTGGGGAGGGAATAGCTTGCTGGTGATGAATAAGTGAGAAGCTATAGAAGGGGAATTTCCTTTCCTCTGGTAGACTTTAGGATTCAGATTACAACTTATTCTTTCTTTGTCCAGTGCCAATTCTTACAAGATGTACCTAAACTTCTTCTAGCTTTTCTTTCTTTACCTTTTCTTAAATCAAGAAATTGATATATTAATTGGTTAATTTTTTTTTTAGTGTTTTGAAAATGAGAAGTTTCCTGTGGTATAAAAAATACATTTATGATTAATTGGTAATTACAGTGCCTATGTATGCACTTATGTAGGTGGGCAGAAACTGATCATTTTAAGAAATTTAGGTGCATTTTAACTTATATCACCTTCCTTGTCTTAATTATAACACATTAATACAATTCATAGAATCACAGAGCCACAGAGATGAAAGTAAATATCAGTGTTTAACCATCCATCTCTAAACCTTAAGCTACGAGTGTCATAAGACCATTCAAAAGCAATGGCCATCTTCTTAAGAGAAAAATGTTCTTTCTTTCATTGGACAATTACATCAAATCCTAGGATTATACCATAGTTTGAAATCTGGTCTCTTTACAGCATAAAGAACTCTCCCAAAGTGCCAGCCTACATCAGCAATTTGTCTAAGTTCAGTGAGAACTCACTTCTCTCAAAAGGATGCACTGAACATCGTCATTGTTAGTGTTAAACTTGTCTAGCCCATCTCCTTTCTTCACCAGATACTTTAAACACTACGAGATAAGAGTCAAGCTAAATGCCAAATAGACTTCACGATGCTGTTTTATACTCCACAGAGTTATCTCTGTCCCCAGCAGAAATCATCATTAGAATCCTCCTGTTTGTGCTCCTATCCTTGCATATCCCAACATTTCCTGATAGTTTCCATCCACAGTACCTCCTTGAAATAATATCTATAATATATATTTCTTTAGTTTTCTGGTTATCTCAAATCTCTAGCTTTTTGTAATATTCTTGACTCATCTCCACTTTCTTGATACTGTTTCCTCTTCTCTAAATACCTCAATGATAAGTCATGTGAATGCTGCTGACAATTTAGATGATTATCCCTGGCCAGGGAGGATGTCATTCTGGTATTTATAGTACAAAGTACCCTGCATTGTTTTTTTATTTACCATTGTTTCTTATTCTCATTATTAATAGCACTGTCAACAACAACAACCACCATGATGACAACAGCCATAATATTGGTGGCATTTACAGAATGCCATTATATTAATTATCACAATAGATCTGACAGGCTGCTCCTAAGAACTCACATGAGTGAATAGTTGGTAATTTTAAACCAAAGAGGGAAACTAAAAAGGTATATTAATTTTAATATACGCTTGTCTCTAAGTACCTCCCTCTTTTTTCTACGCTTAAAAAATAAAGATGAAAACAAAATGATTCCCCCCAACAAGCTTATTAATGAAATTAAACAAGTTGTTAGTTCTGTAATAAAGTAATATGACAGAGTACAGAATCCTTTTTGTTATGTAATTTGATCAGTGTCATTTAGCACGAACCATGGAATTTGTCAGAAGGGGATTATGGAAGTGAGCAAGATGAAATAAGAAAATGTTTGAGATTTTTATTTATTTAATATTTGTAAATATGATTCTCTTTGGGAAATCCTGTCCTGCTTGAGGAACTAGAGAATTGTGGTTCAGTAGAATTTTTTGGGGGGGAAAGTATCTATCCTGTTTTATCTGCAAGTTAAAACTTGCATTAATAATCAATGGAAATGCTCACTTCATCATGATCAGAACATTGACCTTCACCGTGCAAAATACCACTTTCCATACCACTTTCCTAGAAATTGGTAGAAGGCAAATGCAATTTCTTGTGATGTTTTCCTAAATTAACAGTTAACTTATTTGTTTATGGATTTTTGTTATTTATCTGAGTCAGACTCAAATCCTCTGAGTCTCTAGGAGTACATATACACATATCAATATAGCAATTAAATTATCCTTGGCTGTGAAAAGCCCTACAAAGTTAAAAGGATAGCCACTGGAAAGCTTTTAGACTTGGTTTCTCATAGAGCAATTTTACTTGATGGCTTCTCCTATTTATTAGTTGTTTTTCTTCTTCTGGATATTATTTAGAATATTCAAAATAAGATTTGAATTTAACCAACCATCTTTTATTGGTGGCTTACCAAATAATTTTTTTTTCCAGTGGAAAGCTATATCACCTATAGCCATTTGAATGCAACAAGTGTCAAAAATTGCAAGGCTGGAGAGAGTTCTATTCAATGTTTGGTATGAATGTACATAGCCTGTATTTATCTAGAATCTATAGCAGGCCACTTTAAGTTTCCCAGTCTTTTTTTTTCCCCCTTACTAATAGCTACATTTGATCCACCCAGCTGTTTATCTGTATTGTTAGGTTGTGTTTTATAGTTATACCATATGTTTAATTATTTTGAGAGCTTAAATATAATTTGTTACTCTATTGGATTTGTTGAAGATGGCTAACCTAGGCCTCCTTCATTTAAAAATGTAAGGCTGCACATGGTAATTAGATTGAAGCAATGAAGTTCATTGTCTTTGATGCCAGTGAACTATATTGCCCCCAGCAAGGTTCTTAAATGCTAAGGAAGATTGGGCCTGCTTCCTATTGAATTTGAATAACAGGATGTCAGCTAGATAACCAAACCACAAGAAAATCTTAGTCTCTGCTCAGATATAATGTTACAGATTCAGTTCTTAGTTGAAATTCTCTTTCAGTCTTTGTGGCTAGCAATGCCCAAATACTTTAGAAAAAGAAGGCAGAGTTATCTTTGATATGACAGAAGAAGTTATCCCATAAGAACTGCTACCTACTTGATGGCTAAGGACTCTTGGGCACCTTTCACAAGATGATGGGACTTCATTCCAGTGTATTTGGAATACTCCAAAAGAAAGTTACCTAACCTATTATACCACATGAAAGCCACTCCTTTCCATTCTGTATATGGCAGCATTTCATTGGTAGTAAGGACTATGGAAACTTCAAAATATTAGCTTTGACAGTGATGATATTGTTTAACGAACTTCTTATTACAAATGCCAAATCAAGCAAGGCAAAAAAATATAATAAGACATGTGCTTGCCAGAGGTGTTCAGTGCTGTATCAGAGTATATCTAGCAGAGGATCCAGATGTTAAAGGGATTCCCTGTTGATGCTGAGGATCTCCAGATGTTCTTGTTTGGGGGATGATATTGTACTAATTTCAGCAAGTCACCAAATGCTGCAAATTCTATTTAAAAGTGACTGACCTAACAATTTATATAGGAAAAACTAAATGGATGAAAATAATGCCTATTTTCCAGACATCCAATGCACAATTAAATGGTCAGTCTATTGATTTAAAGGACCATAAATAAAAACAACATTGTCAATAATGTAGCTCCTTTGAATATTTTGACTTCTCTATAAATTTGTTTTCCATACTAACGCTTTCTACCCGTCTGTCCCTTCTTTTTCTGCATGATTATCTGATGTGTGAATGTGTAGCACATTTCTGAAATATTTCAAATGCATTAATATGATTTAAATTTTGTAACTTCTATCCAGCTGATTTGGCATTACAACTCATCTTTTGTTTTTTCTTCATAGCTCTAAGGCATAGAAAAATATAAATGACTTTGGAATGTTAACTGATGCTAAGCTGGGACTTGAAGCCAGGTGTCCTCAACCCTAGCCATATGCTTTTTCACTTCACTATAGGAAGTACTTTTAACTCACTTGAAAGCTTATAGAGAGACAGTTTTCCAGTGACAGCATCTTGACAACCATGGGGGAGTCCATACATGGTAACCAAAATAAAATCACACTGACTCCAGAAGAGGGTAATGTCTCATTGCTCTGAACATGACATGCCCAGTGATGGACTAGGCTTTGCGTTAAGGACTGCTTAATATTTTTCATTATTTCTTTTGACTTTTTGTCTTATTTGATTGTGATATATTGTGTTTCATGTCACAATAACCCAAAATAGGCTCTACTGTTCTTGAAAGCTAATTTCATGCTCCTCTAAAAAGACCAGGCACTCTAGGTCCTGTATCTGGTCACTACTACCAAGGAAAATTCATAATAGACAGGAGATGGGCAGATATTAAAACATTCATGTTTCCCCCGAGCCAGGGGGTTCCTCTGTTTATTATTTCCCGGCTGGTTGGCACATTCTTGTGACATACAACAAACCCCCATTATAGAGGATTATATGATGAGTCAACAAGCATGTGAAAGATAGCAACCAAATGGTGACTCCCAATTACATGAAAAATTACTATAATCACCCCTGCTGCAACACCCGTCTGTTGGCAAAGTGGTTGATCCCCTTGAAAAGCTTTAGAAGAAGGCCCACTGTATTAAATAAAAATCTCAGTTCTGTGGGTAATCATAAAAATTAACACTGTCACTTTAAAAAAAATCAAATTGGTGTCCTAAAGGGAAACCTACTAAGCTGTGTAAAGTAGCTATTATGAAAATGTTTAGCCTTTTGAATGTATTTCAGACAGCATTTGTGTTGCCAGATTTGTCAGCCAAAAATTCACTAAGCAGATTTGTCAGTAGCTGAGGCCATAATCTGTAAAACAGACATTGGCACAGAGATTAAAGATCAAGCGAATTATATAGGTTTCGTTACCATATGCCAAGATTCTTTTTTAAAAATGTATTTATTTATTTTGAGGGACTAAACTAAAGGTAATTAGTATCATTGATTTAAAGTTGATAGGTAATATTCATATAGGGCTGGGAAGGCTATTACTTCTTTCTCTTGCTTTGGGCTCCTTCACACTTTCTAGCCTCCCCACTACTTTCACTCTTTGTTTTTCCCCTATGAATTTATCTCATATCTGGGCCACATTACAGAATTATGGAGGGAAAAAAAACTGATTAAGTCAAATCTGGATAACTTTTCTAGGTAAAACAAAACAAATCAGGATCTCCAAAGCCTGCATGAGGTCTGTATCTATGGCCACCGTTATCTGACTCTCCTAGATTTCATTTTATATTAGAGGCAGTATGGTACAATGGAAGAAGATGGGGAAGAGAATGAGACTCTGGTCTTTCCTCTTCAACTAACTAGCTCTTTAATTTTATTTATCTGATTCTCTGTATCCTCAGCTATAAAATAGGGGAAGGAGTTGGACAGATGATTTTTATGGTGTCTTCCAGACTTTACATTCCATAACTGGGCTTGAGATAGTTTCAAGAAACTTTATAGGTAACAAATGCAACATCCCTAGGCACAGAGAAAGTACTGCATGTATGTAAGCTTGCAATTTTCACACAGCAATGAAATTTTCCCGTTTGAGGTCAAATCATATACTAGCAGCAACAACTAAAGGATCTAAAGGTATTTGATACCTTTTGAAATTATACCCTTGCCACATCTTAGAATATCATTATATTGTTGTCTGTGTCACCTTACAATAATCTTGAATTCACACGAACAGGGTCTATGTGATTGTGTCATCATTCTGCCATTACTGTAATTGATGGTAACATTCAGATCAGAAGGAGGGTATTAAATTTGCTTAGAGTGAGGGTAAGTTATGTCTACATACATGCTCTGGCATATATACACACACATAGTGTTTTACATGGAAACTTTCCAAAGAAGCATATATTAAAGCTTTTTCAGTCCACTTTTAAATTATATGATCATCACACAGATGAAATATTGCCCAAAGAATTGCTGACTGGGAGAAGCACCAAGCAATCTCTCTAGTCTTTAGTCGGTGTTCACAACCAATCAGATCAGTAAACATAAATACATCATAACACTTATTCAAACACTCACAAGTTATCTATCTAAAGATAAACTACCATATATTCTCTAGAATAGATTCTCTTCCCCCCATCCCTTTTTCATTTCTCACCCAGGGTGAAACCTGAGAAATTCCCCCCAGAATTACCATCTGGCTTCACTTGAGAACTCCTCCTCCTTTCCCCCACCTTGCCAAAAAACAAACTCTGTCACATGGGGACAAATCTTATAAACAGTAAAGAGAAAAATCTAGAACCTAGCTGCTAGAATGGGGGGATCTGATACTCTGATGCCTGTGCTGAACTATAGGTGGATTTTATATGCCATTTACATACCAAGACATCTCCCTGTATAAGTAAGTCGTACCACTTTTTGCAGTAAGGGAAGTCAGGTAACTGGGAGATGGCATTCATGCTCACATAGACACTAGGGGGTGTCCAAGTACCAAATGTATTTCTCCTTTCCTTCAGTTGTCTCCTCGGTGCTCCTAGGATCAGCTAACTTTAATGTGCAGGGGCTTTAGAAAAATCTCTATTCCCCAACTTGTAACTGAAGAAATAATCCAAACATAGGGATATCCTGCTTACAGAGCTATCCAATTCCCTGGCTTCCTTATAGCAACCACAGTCGCAGGGTTTGGAGTAACTGAACATCCCATGACGAAACTCCCATGTGACCCATGAAAGGTCCTTGTTGGTGATTTTGTTTCTGAATACTTTTCACCTTGGTGTGTGCCAGATCTCACTTATTCTGTCTAATGGGAGAGAGACCACTGAACTTTGCTTATTTTAATGTGTTTGAATAATTATGACTTTCGCTGTACCTCACCTTGGGAAACACACAATTCTTTGTGTCTTTCTTGTTGGGTTGGCCTTCCTTATGCATAGTGTGTGGTTTTACCTATTGTTAAATGTTTGCTATTGTTACTATAGACACCTTGAGGCCTCTTTATGAGTAGCTTAATTATGATAGGTTAATAAGAGACATTGTTCATTTTCATCTCCTATCCCTCTTTCCCTGTGATCCTTTCCCCTCTGCTACTGGTCCCTAAGGGCATGTTCCTGCCTCCTGTTCATTAGTGCTTCTTCCTTCTTTCCTTTACCCCTCCTAGAGAGTTAAGAAAATAAATAGAATGCATTTTAAGGATGACAGTAGGAATAATAGAATCAGGAATTGCTTTCCAGCTAAATGCGCTGATTGGAAGACTTATTGAAAATAGCATAAACCTAATTGAAACAGTCAGCTCCTCCCCTACAGGTCATGATGAGGCCTATTGAAATGAAGGTAAAATGAAGCTCGTGACAACATCTCTGTATTTTCCAGACTCACTTTTCCTAAGACATATCAATAGTATTGACAACAGTATTGCATTGTATGCTCCCATGTGCCCTTGGCTGTCATCATGCCATCTTGGATAATTCTTTCTTAATGAAACTTAAAGGTATTCTTTACCTATAACAATCAACAGAAAAAATGATTGTTTCTAACATGGGAAATGTAAAACTTGGACAAAAATCAAAATTGGACTAACTAAAATGATACTGATTATTCAGACAATATGGGCACTCCATATCTGCCTAGCACATCAGTTATAGATTCTGAGCCATCTTCTAAATTTATGGACATAGATAAATTAATAAAGAAATAAAGGGTACCCTAGTACCAGGAGAGTTGGGATTGGATGCAGTGGCATGGTATTTGATTTCATTTTGAACAGTTTAAATAGCCTTCTCAAGAGTCATTAGTTTGTTCTAATATTTATAACTGAAAAATCTTAGAGCTTGCCTGCAAATTCAGGGCTAAAGCACTGTGAATTAGTAGCTGGGAAACGATGCTCTCCCTTATGTCCCTCTCTCTCCCCAAACAATGTTCACATTGATGAATACAATGTAATAGGACATGACGCAGAGATTGTGTTGGCATTGTGTTAAGATGACCCCATACGTTGTATGTGCTCCATGGTTCCTTTCGGTGTTCATACTTATATGGGTTTATCAGAAATTACATGTCAGGCCCCCGATGAGTGTAATTGTATACTGATTGTGTACAGTTTTTAAACCTCTTTATTAGCCTTGTATGCAAACCAAATAAAACGAAAGTTGAGAAAAGGATAAAGAAAAAAGCCTCCTTTGGATGTCATGTCATATCCCAGGTGTTTGCTGCCTGGTTGCAGGGGAAAAACAAAATGTTCTCAATGGGACAGCTGTGACAGGCTTGTAGTTGGAATAGGCCCTAATGAATTCAGGGGAAGGGGAGGTTAGGGGGTTGGGTAAAGGCCTTGGGCCTATGTTCTCTTGGCTCTTTCTTATAGGATGAACAATTCATTGTAAGGGAAAGGGTACTCTGTGTGTGTGTGTGTGTGTGTGTGTGTGTGTGTGTGTGTGTGTATTGGAAGGATATATAAAGTGTGAGGTCCATTAATTATTGCTACTGTTGGCAATTCCTTCACAGTCTGATCCTAACCTATGCATCTGGAGAAAATGCTTTTTTATTTTTATTTTTTGGGTGGTGGGTTCTCAAGGGGCAACAATAACCAACCATACCAGACACAAAAACTGAAGAAGAAAAAAACCCAAGTGTAATGAAAATCAGAAGGAAATAAAGAAGTCTCTTGACCCCTTCCCCATGGAATATCCCCAGAAGGGCTCTGGCCTTCATGTCCACTTACACATGAGTATCTATTAGACCTCTGCAAGACAATTAGAAATCAGGGTACGCATCCTTTTGACTCTCAAACAGGATACTCAGTAGGGAAATAGTGAAGTAATACACAGCAGGGACATGGCCATTAGAATTAGACTTTTTTTTTTCCTAATGTGGAAGTATTTAGTTCTCTTTTAAAAACCTTTAATCAGTATACAGTGGTTCAGTACACAGATGTTAACACCAGTGTGAGGGCTTTCTAATTGTAATTTAAGTTATCCCTGCCTAAGGGCTTGCAATCAAATTATTAGACTGTTGCAGTGAGTCTATGGATCTTGGTTGCACCTTGCAAGGGGGTATTTTCTAGAATGATGAGAAACAGTGGTTTCTCCTGGGAAGCAAATGTACCATTATGGACTTATTAGGTCCTTGATTAGATCCACAACTGATAAGTGAGTAGACTTTTCAAGAGAAAATATTGCAGTGTGTTCCATCTACTCCACTCAACCGCGATTGTGAAAAAGAAAACAAATCAAATTTACCCAAAGAAAGAGCACATTCACTTTTCCTAAAAGCTGGTTTTAGGCTTCTACTTGTTAAGGCTTGAATCATAAGTAACCTTTTCAGTGCCATAAGTAATATTTTCCTACGCTTGATAAAGTCAAATTATGGCAGTGAATCAGTTAAGGGGCCTTAGGGATCATCAGGATACAGATATAGACTTGGAAGGGATATTAGATGTTATCCATGTAAGGTAGAGAGATAACTTGGAGACAAGATGACCTGAGTTTAAATCCTTTCTCCGACACCTCCCAGAGTGAGCCTGGACAAATGATTTACTTTTCTTTGCCTCCATTTCCTCAATTTAAAATGGGGATTAAGATCAACTTCCTAAAAGAGTGATTATATCAGATGAGATAATATGTTGTTTTCAAACTATAGACTGCTATGTAAACACCAGCTATTACATGGTTATCAGGACTGTTGTTGATATATGTACCCAACTTTCTACCCACATTTTCTTACAGATGAGAAAATTAGAATCTAGGAACTGTCTTGTGTGAGTTCAAACTGGCAGGCAATTAAGAGTCAGAATTTAAATGGAAACTTGCATTCCAAATCTAGCACTGTATTGCACTGGTTACATTTAGCAGTCATTTATAGTCTTGCAAGGCAATGTTTCATGAAACACTGGACATATGAAGCCTAACAGGCCCTGCCCTCAAGAAGGTTACATCCTTAACCCATGGTTTTCTGTTAGAAAGTAATGAAATATTTTTAAAAAAAATCACCATTGTCTGATTTTCCACTCACTTTACTAGAATTGTTGTACTTTAAATTCAGTTTCAAATGCATGTGTTCACTTTTTAGAAGAAACTTAGCTACATACTTCTTGCTCAGACATAGCTGGCTTTGTACCCAAGACTTAATTCACTGGTTGGAATAACACCTTTTAAGTCCTTCTATTATTAGGCATTTATTTGATTTTAATTGTGGTACTATTGGTCATATTAAGTTCATTTCCTCTTCATGTTGATTTCATGAGTATCTCCATTAGTATTCAATTGCACAGTAATTAGCCATTAGTTCACTGTGATGTCTTCAAGCATGTATGCTCTTATGCTCTAATTTTCAATTCTATGTTGCTGCATTCATGTTTGGATTCTTCAGTTCTCAAATAGAGGAAGACCTACTGAATGTAAGATAGTAGCTTTATTCAATTGTATTTAATGGTAGAAGCCCTCCTAGGCAAAGAATCCCTAAACTGGATCAAGGGACAATAAAATAAATGGCAGATGGCTGACCATGATACTGAAATCCTCGGAGAATTCAAGGAATGGCAATGGAGTGTCGGTGATCCAAGAAAGAATTATAGGTTACCCAATCAAACTTGGACTTTCTAATTGACCTACATCCTCTATCTGCCTAATTTTTATTAGAATAGCTTCCATTTCTGGAAAAAAGGTCAAACTCTTAGTTTGTTATTAAACATCAGGGCTATTTTGACTTGTACGTGCGGAACTGTTTGGTTTTACAGGGCAATCTTTCTTGAGAAGAGAAAAAAATATTTTTGAATGTTTTCAACTGGTTTATCACTGCAAACTTGTGGCTTTAATAATATCTTTATCTTTGGTAGTTAATATGATCTCATGAAAAATAAACATATTAACTGTCATCATTCTTCACAAGCACATTTCAGTGTATTGGAAAATTGTATGTGATTTTTATTTGCGTTGTTTTCACATTGTTGTCCCAATTAACTTGGGTTTTCATATTATTTAAATGATAGACTTGAAAATGAAATTATGGCAGTCCTCTTGGCACAGCTCAGAAGCCAGTACTTTTCAAATAGTTAAATAGATTTTGACCTATGTGTAACTGTGTTTGTACCAACTGGCTTGTATACTGAATTGTCTACTCCTGGTACATAATGATAGCCAAGAACAGTAATACCCTCAAGACAAGTTCCATTTCTTTTCTGAAGAACACCAGTTCTACGAGTCCTTCTAGACATTAATAATTTCCACACTGGAGCCAAAGAAGCTTCATTTTTATTCCTTTCGCAATAAAAAAGAGTTGTGTAGTAATGTGAATATTAATTTATGTAAAAACACTTTGTAAACTGTAAAGTGTTTTAAAATGCTAAGTTATTGTTAGAAGATGAAGAAAATATATAACTTAGAAAGTCATTTCCTTACTTTTTTGTTAGTGTTGTTTTTGATAAATTAAGGGTCTATTTTCTTGTTTCAGAACTCTTTTGAACCTGGTGATTTTTCCATTGCTTTGAAGACCTTTTCAATGACTCTTGTTTTCTTCTTCCCAATTTTTCTTGGATTCTCTTAATGATGAATTATTTTTTTTTGTCAAAAGTTTACTTATTCTGAGCGGTATTTCCATTTTATTTTGCTCACCTGAACTCCATATTTAGAAATTAGTAAGAGGTTTTAAAGTAGATGACCTAACTTTGTGTATGTGGGGGTAGGGAGGGAGTCCCCAAATTTATTTTGTGCTTCATATTAAAATAGCATTTTTAATCTTAGGAGAAATTCATTTCAGTCCCAATTTAGTGGGATTTGTTCTTTTTCAAGAAAGTAGTAGCTCTCAAGAATTTTGTGATTTGAGATGAAAAGTACAGATTGTACTAAAAAATCTGAATAATATGAAAATCTGGCTCTGGCTCTTTTGTCTCTATGACTTGTCTTTTTCAGTGAAAAGGATACCTGCACACATGGAATTTCAAATTCTTTAAGTGAAGGTCATATACTTCATCTAAGATGTATAAATTTGACAAATTTAGCAATGAATTCAATAAAACATACATACCTCAATTTCTGCAGATGAAAACTGTAATATTTTGCTTTCAGTTTATCTTTTGCATACGTTCTTGGTTTCAGAGTGCTTTTTGTATATTCTTTGTACAATGGAAAGTCTATAAATGGATTTTCAATTTATTTGTATTGACAGTAAGGTGCCTGAAAAAACATTCTAAGGTATATCATTAAAAGAATGGATTGGGAACATTTAGAAGAGGAAGCAGTGATCATTGTCAGCATGGTTCCTCCAGAATGGGTCATGCCAGACTAATCTCATTTCCTTTTTTTGAGAAGCATTACTAGACTAACAGATCAATGAAATACTTCAATAACAACTGGTATTTATATAATGTTTACAAAATAAGTTTGTGTGTATATGTTTACATACATGTTCACACACATACATGCACACACATGTGTGTACACATGAATATACCTATATAATTATGTGTACTTGTTTTTATATTCAAACAATATGTAACATACACATATGTGTATGTATGTGTGTATAAATGTACATGTGTGTATCTGTCAATATGTATAATCTATAACTTAGCATTTACAAGGCACTGGCACTGTCCCAATACTTTACAAATATTATCTCATGCTATTGATTCTCACAACAACTCTTGCAGGGAGGTATTATCTTGATCCCCATTTCACAATGGAGAAAACTGAAGTAAACAGGGGTTAAGTGTCTTTTTTGAGGTTGAATTTGAACTCAGTTTCAGTCTAACACCCTTTCTAGCCACATAGCTGCATCTATCTATCTATCTATCATCTATAGATATACAGATACGGATAGATAGTGTTTCCTTGATTTAGACTCATTTTATAATTGTAACCAAAACTCAGAAATATTTAGTTACTTATCCATACTCACACAGGTAGTAAATGTCAATGGCAGTATTTGAACCCTGATCTTGACAATGTTAATGTCAACACTATCTACTATAAGTGCTACCGAACTCAAATAGAAACAGATCTCTACAGCTACATTACTGACTTAGACATTATCTGTGTCACATTGTATCTTTATTTATTTATTTAAGCATTTCCCAATTGTTTTTTAAACTGGTTCTGGTAGCACTTGGAGTTACCACAAGTCTGACACGTCACTATACTATGGTATTTCTCTACATTGATAGATACAGTTCTCTAGATTTTAACCAAGCATCTGTCAGAGTTTCTTATATTATATTTTTGTGAGCAATTGGTTACATTGGTTACATTGTCACACCCAAAGAATGGTCATTAATTTTTTAATATTAATTTGGAAGAAGATATTAATTAAAAGTATCCCCTGGGATCTGTATTTGAGCCTGTACTGTTTATCATTTTTAGGAATGACCTGGATGAAGGCATAGATAATGGAATCCAGATTTGTAGGTAACATGAAGTTGAAAGGAATAGTTACCACTCTGAATGACATTCAAAGGCTAGAAAAATCTTGATCACTTAGGATGTAGGGCTAATTTTAAGATGAAATTTAATAGGAATAAAAATTAAAAAAAGTTATACTTGGGTTAAAAATGAGTTTCACAAGTAAAATGAGGGAGTTATAGTGAGATAGCAGTTCTTGAAAACAATATCTAGATTTACTCAGGGACTACAAGCTTATGGAACCACACACACCTACAAATACATGTACATTTATTTGTGTGTATATATATATATATATATATATATATATATATGTATGCATATATATGTGTGTGTGTGTGTGTGTGTGTGTGTGTCTATGTATACAGAATGCTATATCAGCCCCAAAAGCTAACAAAATGTTAATGTGTTAAGAGATGCATAGTATCCAGTAATTCCAGTAATTAACAAGAACCACAACTAGAATTAATATAATGCTTTCCAGGTACTTTGTAAATGTTATCTCACTTGATCCTCAAAGAACCCTGGGACATAGGTGCTATTATTACTTTGATTTTACAGATGAGGAGATTGAGACAGACAGAGACAAGGTGACGTGCCCAGAATTACACAACCAGTAAGTGTCTGAGGTAAGATTTGAACTCAGGTCCTCCAGAACCCTACAATAGTCTTGTTGTACTGTACCCTAATAAAAACACTTCTGGAACACTGGACTGATTTGTGGGTACTTCAGTTTAGGAAGGACATTCAAAGACTGAGTTTATATAGAACAGTGGTCAGCAAACTATGTTAGAAGGCCAAAAGTAGCCCTGCATAGTTTTTTGTAGGGTAGCAAATTAAGAAAGTTTTTTTCCCATTTAAAAATACAATTAAAATGTTTTTTACTTAATTTATTTTATTTCTTATAACTTATAGGCATACAAAAGCAGGCTTGGGGACTGGATTTGGCCTGCAGGGCCTGGTTTGAGAATGCCTGATAGAGGAAGGCAGCGAAGATGGAGAATGAGTGATACAGAATGATCTCATATGAGATCATACTGTATCAGGACTGGCTGAAAGACATGAGGATATTTATCCTGTATACACAGAAGGTTTATTTTCAGGTATTTGAAAGGCCATCATGTGGAAAGGAATATGGATTTATACTGCTTTTTCTCAGAGAGCTGAAGATTGATTTTACATTCATTGACAAATAAGTATGGGACATTTCCAACTAGATGTCCTTTGGCATTGCATGGCACAATGGATAGGTGCTAGACTTGCAGTCAGAAATGCTTGGCTTCCTATCCTGCCTTTAAATCTTTAAATTATGTGACTATGAGTCAGTCACTCATCACTCCGCACTTCAGTTTCTTCATGTGTACAATCATGTTATGCTAATACTTGGAGGACATGCCTTATAAAATTTTTGTGGGACTTAGATAATGCCTGAAGATTTCTTTGTAAACCTTAAAGTACTTTAATATATTGGCAATTACTATCTGAAACTTATCATGTACAAATGGGATTCATCTTCATTAACTCTGATACTATTCCAAGGATATTCCCAAGAGGATCACCATCTTTTTAGTCACTAAGGTTTGCCGACTCTTTTTCTTTCTCTCAAATGCCATATTTAGTGTCAAGTCTTACTGATGCTTCCTTTCCAACATCTCTTAACTTTATCCATTTTGTTCCTGCTCGTGAGATCACAACCCATATCATTTCTTGCATAGATTATCATAATCACATCCCAATTAGGTTCTTTGTTTCCAAACTTTCTCTCTTAGAAGTCCATTCATCACACAGGTATAAAATTAATATTCCTAAAATACAGACCTGACTATGTCATTATCTTATTTAAAATACCTTCAATGGATATTTATTGCCCCTAGGATAAAATGCAAACTCCTCAACCTAGTACTTGGAACCCTCCAGGTTCTGGATTCCCCACCACACACACACTTCCTAGATTTATTTATCCTTATTCTTCTTCGTGAACTCAACATTCCAGCCAAACTTGTCTTTTGCCCATCTCTTGAACTCAATATTCTATCTTCCATAATTTGATCACTTTTGCTATTAGCGTTCTTTTCTCCTTGATTATCTCATATTAATTAATCTAGGAACCTTTGTTCTTCTCCTAGCAATATGTAACCTCCTTGAGGGAAAGAGCAGTTATGTTTTTGAATCCTTAATGCCTAGCATTTGTACTTGTTTATTGAACATGGAATGATGAGTAACAGTTTCAGAGATCGAGCTGAGCTTCATGTATGCAAAAAAACCCTCTGAAATTCCTAATATTAGTGTTATCTGACCGGGGCAAAGGTTGCCTTGAAAAAGGGCAAGTGTTTCAAGTGAAGTTTGGCTGACCCTTTGCTGGGGATGTTATTCAAAGAATTTTCATTCAAGTACAGGATGGACTAGATATTCTCTGAGGGTCACTTGCAATTTTGAGATTCTGTCATTTTTATTGGGATATTTAGGGATTGGGAGATGGCAGAGAGAGCTGTAGATGACACTATTTCTACTTGTAGTCTCTTTTTCACAGAGATGAGACCCATTGAAAATGGAGATGAAAAGGATGGTGATGGTGAACTAGCTTGTAGATCCATTAGGGAACCTGTAGAGGTATATTGGTAGGTCATAGTCTACTTGCTTAGAATTCTAACTATAAAATTCTTGATTTCACACTGAAAGTTACCAACATAAAAAAGAGAACAAAGGACTCAAGGCCAGTTTTCCTGCTACCAGGCTATTCCAACCGTCTTAGTACAGTTTTAAGCTTTAATCGCTTTATCTCTGAACATATATTTGCTCTGAAAATTTTATATACTATGGCTCCTGTGTACTTATACAGTGAAGGCAAAGTATTTTTATAAATAGGATATTCTTTCATGTTCTGACATTTTATTTTTAAACTGAATGGAACCTATTGTCATTGATTGTGCATCAGCGCATTTAGAATTTAAAAAACATCGTAAGCTAACTTGTATAATCGCAGGTGTTTAAAGTTGGAAGGAACCTTAGTAAACACCTAATCTTTTATGACCATACCTTGGACATTCTGAAAGTTGATTAAGTCCTCCAAAGTACTACCGTTGTGTGGTAAGCACAGTAGAGTCATTTCAGACATGTTACAACAGTAATCTGAAGTGGTTCACATACCTAGGGTATATATTACTCCCTTGGCAATGGATGTATTTTGGTTATTCTTCAGTACTTTTGAGTATGAGAGAAACCGAACAATTCAATTAGGCCATTTATAAGGAGCCATACAGAATGTTGCGCTTTCTAAATCAAAAAGGAATTATAGGCACATGTTGAGAATAAGCCAAAGTGCTTGAGTTCAAAATATATATATGTATATATATGTCTGAAAATATACATGTGATTGAAAATTTGAGTTTATAATGAAAATGTTTCAACTCTAGCAGTGATGCTTTTTTGATATAAAATTATTGAGCTATATAATTCTACCAGTTTATAATTTAAATCCTCCCCAAACAGGTTATCCTTTATTTTTTGGCTCCCAACTGTTTAAGTGAAAATGAATTGAGGAGAAGTTGACCACTGTAATTTACTGGGTGGAGATAGGATAGGCCACTGGCAATTATTTTGAATACCTAAAGAAGGGTAAATTATATAATAATTTGCATGTGATTAGATAATTTGATGGATCCATTAACAATATAGATGTTCTCTTCAATGATCACAACCAATCTAAACCTCCCTACCTTTTTTGAGTCTGTTTCATGTCCTCCCATGAAATTCACCACAGGTTCTCCTCATCTCCTAATCACCTAATCTTCTGGAAGTTTTTTTTCTATAACAACAACCATAGCTATTATTTGTATAGCACTTTTAGAGTTACACAATCCTTTGAAGATATTATTCCATTTGATCTTCTAAACAACCCTATGATTTTAGATGTTATTAGTATCCTGATTTTACAGGTGAGAAAACTGACAGAGGTTTTATATATTTGCCCAGGGTCATAGAACTAATAAAGGTCAGAAACCAAATTTCAGTTCCAGTTTGTTTGTTTTTACTCCAGGTCCATTACTCTAACTGTTGTACCACCTAGCTGCTTTGATCTATTTTGTAGATGCCTTAACTTAACATAGATACCAAGGGAGCAGTAGTCTGTCCATCAGTTATATTTTGCTCTTGCCACATGAGTGGAACTTATTGTTTTCCCCTGTTACATCTATTAATTTCAGTTAAATTTCTTAGTATCCTCTTTCTAATGAATTTAAGTAAAAAGCTGAAAAAATTCAATGCTTCCCCAAATCAAAAAAATTTGGGAGATTTCCCACCATACTGTAGAGAAACTTCTGGCCGTATGTATGAGAACTAGGTTTTAATCTTGTTGATAAATAAACAACACTAGAAGTCTAAGGTAGAGAGTGCTATCTGTGTTGCTGCCTCCAAGGTTAAATCCCCCTTTAGGAGATAGATGAGTGGGAAAAATTATCTCATCTATTTGAGGGGGGAAAAGCCTTTTTTCCCTTATTTTTCTTTGTTTGTTTTGCCTTTTGGATGAAAAATGAATTATCTGCAGAGTATGGGGAAAAAAAAGAATTAGAATTATGATCATTCCACGGTTCTTATTTTAACAGATCTTTCTCCTGTGACATGAGACAGAAAGAAACATTGTATTAGAAATTTCAGCTCTACCGTTTGGGAAATTGGTTCAAAAGTAGAGATTCTCTTACTGGCTGCATTATGTGTAAATTGTGAAGGAAGAATTTATTTTATCTTATTTTTTTGCACGTGTTATTTTCTGATTTTTAGACACAAAAGCTTTAAAACTCAAACTACAAAAACAAAAAGATATAGGAAACTTTAATTTGGAATAAAATTTTGTTTCTGGTCAAAGAAGCTTATTTTGAAAGTGGCTACCCAAATATAGCCTGGGCTATGAAGCAGTGACAGGAGTTGTACACAGGGAGAAATTTTTTTATCTCTATTTTGTTTGTCCTTCTGAATCAAGACTATCTCATGTTCTTTTAAAAAAATACTCTTAATTTTAACCAGAATCTAGATGATATGTTTTATGTATTCATTTATGTGCATAAGTTTATACACCAATACATGTACCAGCATCATTATATATGTATGCATGCTTGCATATATAAATGTGTATATAGTTACATGTCTGTTTATACACATCTACATTTATATGCATGTGTATGCATGTTGCCTGATATGTACATATGTGTATATATGGCACATGTGTGTTGAACATATATTTGTATACCTATATTTTCAATTAATCTATTCAATATATCTCTATCCATTTTCCCTTTGGGGTACACTGGACTATATTACATGTTGTTTCTCCTTTAAAAATTTACTAAGAATCTATCTGTGTATACTGGATAATATGGAAGACAAATTTAAACAGATCCTTAAATAGAGCTCAGGGTACTTTAGAAGATTTAAAACCTAAAACAGTATTAATATGGACATGCACATGAAGATATTTAGCTACCTAACGAAACATTGACGAAATATCCACAAGTTTTACATTATACCCAATATTGGCAGGTGCTATGGTTAATTTCCTTTGAGATATTTTTATGTGCTGATCAAAATAGGCACTTACATAACATTAGGCCATCTGGATGTTCTGTACCTATTGCATTATTGGAAGTGTGATAAAATATAATTCCACTTTTCTGTAGAGATAATTTCTCCATGTAGCATCCGGCTTCATAACATCAGCTGGGTTCACACGAAGCAAATGTTTCCAGTCCTTATGAAACCAAAGGATCCTCTTTTCTACCTTACTGTGTAGTCCAACTTCACTGAAGTAGTTTGAGGCTTTTTGTGCTTAGTCTATTACTGTCTCTATCATTTACATGTGGCCCATCAACATTTCCCCAGTTCAGAGGTTAGGGTATGATGATTACTTTTTAATTAGATCTTTCAGTTGGAAATCTGCCCTCAGTGAAAGTGGAATATACTGATTAGTAAATGGTATTTTTTGAAGGAACCCTTTCAGAGTCTCCTAATTTCCTTGTAAAGATTATATTTATGAATATAGTACCATTTAAGATTTTGGGCTACTCTCATGGTGTTTAAACAATCTTCTGTCACATCCTGATTATGTAGACTTTTCTGCCATGAGTGAACTGCTTTTTCCTCCTGGTAATTCCCTCAGAAACTTGGTTTTTCTCACCCTGGAATATTCCTCCACAATGCTGGGCTACCTTCTGTCATTATGAGTTCTTTTTGGGGAATGATCATAGGTTAGCCATATTTCATTTCCTCCCAGGCTGTGCTCAACTGTGAGGGGACTTTCTATATCTTCTCCCCACTTTTCAGTTCCCTTTTAAATATTGTCCTCCTTTGTTAGAATGGAAACTCCTTGAGGGTAGGAACTTTCATTTTGCTTGTATTTGTATCCCCCAAATTTAGCATATTAAGTACTCAATAAATGTTTTTGCCTGCCAGCCAGAAAACTCCTATGATACCTCAGACCTCTATAGTTCAAAGAATTCACATTTTTGTTCTTTAAATAGTGCATTTTGTCAATCTCATCCAAAGAAGTTATGTGATTATAGCTTTTTATTCTTATTTTTTATATCTTCCATCTAGAAGTAGCAACTGGGAAAAATCATTCCCTTTCAAAAATTAAAATTTAATTAAATATGAAAAACCAGGAAATTTAGAACAATGGCTAGCCAGATGCTGCTCAGCTGAGGCCACAGGGGCTGACAACCTGTGCCAAACTGTTTTAACCTTCCTGCCTCCTCATTTGTCCTGCGTTCATTGCTTTTGAGTTACTGTTCTGTCAATAGGGGAACTAGGTTTGCCGTGCTATTTTTCATCCCCACCCCTTTAATTGCATAAGAACAATTATATTTGATTCTAGTAAAAAAGAGTCTCTCCAACAAGGGGAAAAAGAAAAAAAGAGTACATAAATGAATGAGACATGACACAAGTAGTTTTATTCCCACACAGAAAAGGGGATAAAGAATCGTAGAACAATGAGGACAGAATCCAGAAATTTATCAACACTAGTAAATTTGTTAAGACACTAATATTCAAGTCTCATTGGGAGAGTCACATACTTGTTTTATGCCAGCTGCCATTTAGATTTTTTTTATATTTCACTCTTACTGAGCTCAGTCTTATCAATTTCAATGACTTTTTCTTCCCTGCAGTCTCCTTCTTAGTGAGAATATCTTTTTCTTCTTCTTTACTTGTGATGTTTGTTGCTTCCATAATTTCCCCAATGGCTATTGACATGCTGCTTGAGTGCCTAGGAAATGGAAGACTCCAATTGCCTTTGGAGATCCTACAAGGCTCCCTACCAAAGGGAAAAAGATAAAAATGTGAGGTATCTCTATTCCAGGCACCGCATGCCTAGAAGACCATGAGCTCTTGACTTGTGGCTAATGTGGGATGGATTGCATCCTTCTTCACTTCCCTTCTTACATCCCCAGTTATATCTTTTCCTTTCTGATGGTGATGTAGAAGGAAGAAAAGAAGAATGTCCTCACCAACCTGAGGGGTGTGAATTATATCTATAGCATCCATGGCATTCTGTTTCAGCAGTCAATTAAAAGGCTTCTTTTCACTACACCAACTCCTGAGCCATGTTGGCTGATAGAAGGCAGTCACAGGATATCTCTCCATGTATTATGTGGGAGAAGAGGAGGAGGATAAGGGCATCTCCATCTCACATTTTCATCATCTTCCATTCCTGGAAGACTGACTGTGTGTTACCAAACTGGGGAGGGAAAGGGAATATTATATTAACATTCTTTATTTTCGTAAACCTAGGATTATGAGACTCTAGATTCAGACCTGTAAGGGACTTTAATAGTCATTTCATCCAGCTCCCTCTTTTTATGGATAAGACAATAGAGGTCCAGAAAGATTAAACAATTTATGCAAGACTTTGCTCACAAAGACTTTAAGTGGCAGAGCTGGAATTTTAAATTGTGTTTTCTGGTTCTAAGTTCAGTGTTCTTTCTACTGCACCAGACTCCTCCCTCTAACATTGATAATATTTTTTAACATCTGCTATAGATTCTTCTAGAATTGTTTAGATCAAAAAGAAGTTTCACAGAATAATGGCCGTGCTTCTGATATAGCCTACCAAGACCATAACTCAATATCATTCATACCTTTCCTTCATATGAGCAGAATGGAAATAGAGGAAGAAGAAATGAGAAAAAATATGATACTGAGTCATTGAGAAAAAATAATGTAACATAGGGGTTCTTCTTTTTATTTGTTTGTTTTTCATGGACAGCCTGCTGAAGCCTATAGATCCTTCCTCAGAATAATACTTTGAAAGGCACAAACTAAAATACATAGTTTTATATGGAAAATCAATTTTATTGAATAGTTTTCAAAATATTTTTTAAAACAGGCTAAGAAACTTCAGGTTAAGAATATATGTTCTAACATTTATTCTTCTCCTTTGAGTCTGTGATGTTATTTTAAAGATACTCTGTTAGTGCTGTCTTTTCATGTACCAAATAGTCCAATGACTTTTTTTACTTTAATTATATCTACATCTTCCTTCTGTCTTTCTAGTATGTGTGCACATGTTTATATGTGTATGCGATATTTTAAGATATTCACACACGTATATTACACATCCGTTAAACACACATACCCACTTCTTCTCTAAGGTCCTACCTTAATGCCCCCTTACTACCTTGAGGTGACTTAGTACTCTTAAAGTCTGTACCAACGGCAGGAGACCAGCTCTGTGAGGTCTATTGCATCTAGGTGGTATAGTGGATAGGTTGGTAGACCTTGAGTCAGGAAGAACTGAGTTCAAATTCAAAGATATTTACTAGCCATGAGACACTGGACAAGTCATATCAGCCACTGACTTCAGTTTCATCCTCTTGTCAACATGGGGATAATAGGAACAACCACTTTCAAGGATTATTGTGAAAATAAAAAGCCCTTTGCAAACGTGAAAGATCTCTCCCTCTCCCTCTCCCCCTTCCTCTCCCCTGCTCTCTCTCTCTCTCTCTCTCTCTCTCTCCTCTCTCTCTCTTCTGTTTCAATATTAGTAGTAGTAGTAAGCTATAGAGATTTTTAGTATAAGCTTTCTGATGGATTTACTCTAGGTCTATTGTCAAAGGACCAGCTTAAGCTTAAAAAGGGTCATCACCAGGTCAGTCAGAGCTGAGTTTTTCAGCTACATCACCTCTTTTAAAGATTGTCTACTTAAAAAGGTTCAGATTGGAAGGAATACCAAGACTAAAGAAAACATGAGTGTTTAAAGTATTCATAATATGTACTTTTGTTGAGGATTGGAGTCTGGGCCTGTGACTTCATTGGGGGACTCCCAGTATGGAAACCCTCTCCAAATAAAATAAATAAAAGCCTCTTTGTAATTTTTTATCCTAAAGAATTTTCTGAAGGCACTGAGGATTTTTGAGTTGTCCCCAGTTATATAGCTAGGGTGTGTGAATTTTTTTCCCCAACTTCCTGCCAACTTTCAGTTTGTATTGCATAATCTACCTTTCTTAGATTTTTCATTCATTTATTTAATAAACATTTATTAAGTACCTACTATGTGCCAGGCACTGTGTTAAGCACTGGGAATATAAAAAGAGGCAAAAGACAACCCCTTCCTTCAAGGAGTCTACAACCTAACGGGGGAGATCACATGCAAAGACATATATACCAAGTAAACTATATACAGGATAAAGAGGAAAGGGAGTAAGAGGGGTTAAGGAAGGCTTCCCTGCAGAAGGTGAGATTTTAGTTGGCACTTAAAGACTTCAAGAAATCCAGAGAGGTCAACAGTGGGAGTCAAAGAGGGAGAACATTCCAGACATCGGGGACACCCAGAGAAAATACCCAGAGCTGAGAGATGGAGGGGCTTGTCATGAAACAACCAGGAGGCCAGTGTCATTGAGTCAAAGAGTACATGTTAGGGAGTAAAGTTTAAGAAGATTGGAAAGGTAGGAGGGGACCAGGTTATAAAGAGTTTTGAATTACAAACAGAACATTTTTATATTTGCTTCTGGAAGCAAGGGGGAGCCACTGGAGTTTATTGAATAGGGGAGTGACATGATCAGACCTGCAATGTGTTTGTGGATAGTAACCATTTCACACATACACACACGCATGTGTATAGGTGTACGTGTATATGTAATTATTTGTTTAGATATTTATTTTGTTATCCCGCATGAGGACTAGTTTAATACTAACATATTTTTTTCCCCTCCAAGTTAACTCTACCTAATCTGACCATTTTAAACTCAAAATGACCAGTTGTCAAATTGCTTGTGTGCACAAACATAGCCTGAAGCTGTGTAATCAAAACAGCTGTTTCAAAAACCAGAAGACTATTAAGTGGTATTATATAATACTTTAAGGTGGCAAAGAACTTTCCTTTCATTTTCTTATTTGAGACTCTCAACAAAACTGCATAGGAAATGCAGGGTAGTAGATATTATTTCTATTTGATAGCTGAGAAAACTGAGTTCCAAGAAGTTAAGTAACTACCCAAGGTTATAGATCTGGAAAGTATCAAAGATGGGTTATTTATTACTTAAAAGTACAGGACTCTAACCAGTATACCCTTCTGTGATCTGTGTATGCTGTTTTATACAAGTTATCACAATAGATCCCACGGAGGCATTTTACAGATAAAGAAATAAGGCTTAGGGAGGTAAAATGGTCACATCCATGTCTGTCCTGGCTCCAAGTCAGCATTCTTTTTACTTCACTTGAGTTATCCATGAATTGAATGACAACTGTGTCAGAAAAATAAAAGTTTGGATGAAGATAGGTGTAGGTATGATGGTGCTTCTGACTGTGGACCTATCTTACTTGTCAGGCTGATGTTTCTTGAGGTGGCTTTTGTGGTTTTATAAAATAACAAGATAGAATTAGCAAATTTCCCCAGATACCCAGTCATTCTTTTTTTCCTTCAGAATGCTCTGCTTTTCTCCATCTTTCTATCCATCTTGAGGTAGCTTTTGTGCAATGCATTTTATAAATCTTTGCTCCACACTTAAAAAATAAAAAAGAATGCAACAGATTATTTTTTTCTTTTCCCAAGGATTCTAAACACAATGGGCATAGCATTAACTTGTATAATCGTTTGTTCTTTTTTCCATCTGCATATCTGATCTAATTATACTCATAAAAGAAGAAGGCAAAGGGAGATATTATCCCAACAAGTGAAGTTTTAACTTGCATAAGAAATACTCTACCCTCCCCCTCTCCCACTCCCACTGCCCTTTAAATAGGGGTTTTATATCCCTTGATGCCCAGCAGGAGACGCAGTATTTGCCACCCCATGGCAAAATGAATCTGGATGCCTCTGTATGTAAAACTGGTCCATGTGTGAATTAGCTTTGAGTTGTATTGTGTTCCTTATACTAATATAATATTGTTCTAGTGCTTGCCCCTGATTAAAGAAATACATAAATAAATAATTTATAATTTAATTAATAAGGTATAATATGCAAAGCACAGTAATTTCAAACAGCTTGTAATGTCTCTAATGTACTTTCAATTTTTTATTTTACATAAGGGCTATATTCATTATGTGGTTATGATAAACATACTAATGAATTTTATTACAGGAACAAATTTAAACATGTAAATGAGATCAAATAGTATTAAAATGCAAACAATGGTGGAACTTATTACAAACTAACCTTGCCAACATACATGAAATGGTAATATTTGAAAACTTTGCCAGTTGTATACCTTAGACAAAGGAAATGTATTTCATAGTCTCTTTGAACAGAAGAATTTGTGAACTACATGTTTCATTCTCTTATAAACTCCATTTCTCTTCCCCCCTGACCCCCGCCAAAAAAAACAAAACCAGAAAAGTTAACTAGAATCCAGGGTTTACATGTAACTTTGGGTGACAATTAAAATCCCTTTTCTTGTTCCAGTGAACAGTAATCTGTGCATAATTACATTCAAATGAGATATTAGCATTTTTTGTGCTTACTCTTTGTTAATTGCAGAGTTCACTCACCATGGTGATGCTTTTGATAGAATCAGGCAACCTTATTGACCTGATGCTGCAAGGCATGTTTGGAAATTCTGCTGTATTCTTCATTTTTTTTTTATTTTGGCATTTTGAGGAGTCCTGCTGCTTTTATTACATTCCTGACACTTTTGTTAATAAATCATTGCAAAGTTAATGAAAATTGCATTCAGGCATATCCAAAATAATTGTGTCCTTTGTCATGCTAATAAATTGAAAGCTGTTGATCCAATGGGTGAATGCATGCCCATTATGGGGAAGTTTGTGATATGCTTGCCTGTTGCTCCTACATTTTTTTTTCCCTGGCAAATCATTCCATGTAGAAATGTGAAACAGGAAAACAAAAGTCAATATGTTTTATTCCACATTTTATACAAGCAGTCTTTAATTAAGTCAGCAAATGGGCAAATTATATCTACATGAAAGGATAGAAGTGTTTGTATTATGATTCATGGAGGGTTATTTTACTATCAATATGAATCAGTGGCTGTCTAACATCTGAACACATGGAAATATGAAAACTATGTTTAACTGACCTTTCCCACATGCCTAGGGATTTTTCCACATTCATATATGGCCTACTTGATTTAAAAATGGTTATCAGAATAACTCAACTTCACTTTTCCCAAAGACTTTCCGCAGACTATTTGAAAAGAAGAAAGTATTGCAATGCATTGTGTGTCTTTTAGTAAAGAATAAGCTTGCCTCATTCGCCAAGCAGAGACATGCAAGTGTGCATGTGTGAATCTCAGAAGCACATACATACACATACCGTGAGGTAAGGGATAGGGGAGGCTCACTCAGAAATAAACCTGTGCTCATATTAGGTGGTTTACATTTTAAAAATTGTCTCAAGGAAGGATTGCAAGTAATTGTGGTCTTGGGGAGTTCTTAATTTATGCGCTAGCCCATCATGCTGATTTTAGGTGGGTATTTATTCTGCTACTCAATCAAAAAGCATAGTTTCCATAACAACTACCACATCAGATGAAACATACAGACTGGCATTTGAGATACAGGACTTCTTAGGAGATGTGCTTCCTGACATATTGTGTTGAACCTGTGTTCCTTTCCTTCTCTTGTAAGAGAGCAAGCTCTGTGTTTCTATAAAGGACCATCGCAGTTTTGCATAATCATTTCAATCCGTCTGCACATTTCCAGGATTTATATTAAAGTAATTAAAGCCATTTTGTATTAGTGGGTGCTGTGTGGAACCGGCTTGGAGACAAGATTCTAAAAGTCCCCACTTGCTGGCTTGCTGTGCTATAATTTGGAGAACAGAATGTTCCAGAAATGAGGTTTGGGAATACGGACGTTTTTTCTTTTTCCTTTTTTTCTGTTGAAAAAGTAACTTTTTTTTCCTAGTGGGAATTGGAACGAAAGGGTCACCAAGGGATTAAAATAACATCGTCCTTCTGCTGAGGGCTCAGAAAGAGCAGAATCCTAGCTCACAATATTTGGCATCCTGTAATGTGTCTAGTAATATCTATAAAGAAATAGTAGTCTAGTATTTCCCCCATGGAGTACAAAACAATGGAACTGATGTCCTCATTTTCTTAACCCTGTTTCCATGAGGTAGGATGAATGAGAAACATTGACCCATTTTACAGTTTGGACAGTAAAGTCAGAGAGGGGCAAAAAGCAGGTGACATTGCACAGGGAGAACAGACATTTCAATCTTACCAAACAGTAGAAAAGCAGGTGCTTAAGCTTCACCTCCAGACTTCCAAAGATGTAGACAACACCAGGTTGCCAGGGCTGGGGAAGATTTGGAGACAAAGGGCTAGTTGGAGGTTCCAGAACAGTCTCTTTTCCTCTGTGTCCCCTTAGTTCCTATGAAAGTTTAACGGGATTATGTGCAAGTTGGCCCTCTGTAATTAAGCAGGTGCTTCAGGTCCATCTGTGTTACTGCTGGGCCATTGATAGACTTTACTGAAGTATATTACATTGATAAGATATCCCTGTTTTTTTTTTTTAAGGGAACATTTTCCTCAAGTATACTGAATGATTCTCCAGTGGAAGAATTCCTTCTATTTTTCTTAGATCTAGCATAAAGTTTATATATGTATATATATATATATATATATATATATATATACACACACACACACATGCATGTATACACATGCACGTATATGTACATATATGTTTATATGTACACACATACATATACACCTATACACAAACATATATATGTGTCTTGACACACAGACACATATAAAATATATCATTTAAACAAAACTTTAACCAGGTAAAAATGAATGGGTAATACTGGAGTTATTGGAGCTTGGATTTTTGTCTTGAGTAACTTTATCAGTCGTTACTATTTTTAATAAGTTACTTAATAGGGATCTTGCTACATTGCTGACATACACACAAAATCTCTGCTGTTACTTCAAAACAGAGGCTTATACAAAATTATAAGGTAACACTCTTGTTCTACTTCATATGTAGTGACGGCAAAGCTCTTCTGTATATTGAATTCTCAAGGTTAAAAGGGTCAGTTAAATGGTGGTTAAATTTAGATTCTCTTAGGTCAACTTCTCTGGCTTTCTGATTATCCATGCCCCAGTTTTCTCTTCCTTTTCCTGGGAACCTATCTTTTTGGCCATTATTTTTTTCTCACTGATCCTTCCTTATCAGAATGAGCAAGGGAAGGAAGAAAAGGTAATCTTCAAATGAGCCTGTTTTCTTGCTTATTTACAGTTTTGTAATCAATTAGGAAATTATTAGCTAAAAAGTAGTTTGAGATTATTCATGAGCTTCCATGAAGGAGGCCCCTTTAAGTGTCTCTGATGCAGCAAAACATGCCAAACTTCTTCAAAATGCCTTGTTGCATGAGAATCTGTTTCTGAAATGTCATACAGTAATAATATAGGAGCAACTATTTATCCACTTTCTGAACTCACTCTGTTGAAAGATTCAGCCTCTCTGTCAGTGTGGCTAAAAGACATTCAAAGCCTTTTTTTTTTGGTAGAGTAAATGGGAGGGTCAGTATATGAGCTCAGATCCTTTGACCTAAAGTTGCAAAATCTGCCAGCGAGGGAGAAGAGAGCAGGGTTTTGAGACAAGGCCATCCACTGCTGTGGGCATTCCGGTTTGGGCATGTGGTGGAGCACAGCTTTAGTATATATTTTGCATTGGGATGGGGACAGAGGTGCAACTATGTCTCAAACTGAGGCCACCTGCAGCTCCCAAGAGTGAAAATATACCCCCCCAATAAATACTGTTCGAGTCCTCTAGAATTTCCCGCTTAGGACAGAGTTCTAATTACAGCTATGCTTAATAGGACAGGAAAAGTTGGTGAGAAAGGAAAAAATATGGCTAAGGAGATGGAAGATAGTCTTTATGAGGACAGACTAAAAAGATGAAGGTTATGAGTAGGTGGAAGTAGATTTAAAAAAATTTTTTTTTTTTTACCAATTCACCGAATAGAATAACTGAGGGAACTCCTTAAAGCTAAAAGGAGGTAATTTTAGGACAAATTTAAAGAAGTACAGACAGTCCCTGATTTAGAAAAGGACTGTGTTCCAAAATTCCATAATATAAAGGGAGATGGTTGGAACTCTGGGTATATTTTCCCATGGAAATAAAATGAAACATGGAATTTTGGTTCCCAGGCTAGCCCACAAATATCCCATTAACTCAATTTAAACCAAAAAGGTTATGTTGTGCTAATAGAATTATAGAGACATTATTAAGTGGAAAAATGTTTCTATGGGGGGAAAAGCCTTTGCAGTTCTGACTTGGTCCGCCAGGAACCCTCCTCACCTGCCAAGAGAAACGAGGTCTCTATCCCCTTTCTTTCTCTTCTGGAAGTGGAGAACTGACTCACGCAGCAGCATGTTATTATTGGGCATTTGTCTCTGTGGCCTGAGATAGGGCTTTGTCTCGGACTGGGTCAGGAAAGTGTCAAGGGGGAGAGCCTGGTGGGGTATGGAAAGAGAGTTATCAGGATAAGGGGAAGAAGGAAGATAGTGTGGGTGAGAGAGGGAATCCATGAGATTTATAGTATTGTTGTGAGAAAAGTGCTTTGTAAAACTTAAAACACCATAAACATGAGAATGGATATGACAAGGGAAAAAGGAAGATGCATAGGTCACAGGATCAGAATATTTCAGAGTTGGAAGGGACCTTAGTTTTTATTTAATCCAAAAATAATCCTTTCTCCATAGATCTAACAAGTTCTTACTCCCAACTTTTGCTGGAAGTCCTCTAGAGATGGCTAATTAGGGTCAGCCCAGTTCCCTTTCTGATAACTCACTTAGGAATTTTTAACAGCCAGGTGGCATAGTGGATAGAGCGCCAGGTCCGGAGTCAGGAAAACCTGAATTCAAATCCAACCTCACATACTTTTGTAGCTGTCCAAGTCTTTTAACCTTGGTTTGACTCAGTTTTGCCATCTGTAAAATGGGCGCAATAACAACACTTCCCAGGATTGCTTTGAGAGTTAAATGGGATAATATATAAATAATAAACCTAAATGAGCGCAGCACCTGACACACAGTAGACACTATATACATGTTAGCTATTTTTAGTGTTATTTTCTCTTTGCAACTTCCATACTTTGCAACTTGCAACTTTCACATTTCACTCTGGGACCAGCAGGTCTAATTCCCCTTCCCTGTGACACTGGTCCTGGTATCTGATGCCAGCTGTCCCGATCCTCCCTGAGACTCTTTTTAAACATTCCCAGTCCCTTGACCTTCCTCACTTGAGGCAGTTCCCTAGACTGAACTCCCACTTTTGGATGTTCTACTGTTTATCAATGTCCTTCTTAATGTAGTGCTCTGAACTGAATGTGGTCTGATTCAGGCAAAGTGCAATTACATGAACATCTAACTATGGCTCTCCAAGAACATCTCAAGATGAAATAAGCTCTCATTTTTTCCTTCTTCTTGGTGTCATGTCCTATTATTGACCCAAACTAAGCTCAGCTTGCAGCCCCCTGAAAGAGAGACTGGTGTAGTGGGTAGATGGACTAGACTTGGAATCAGAAAGACTTGACTTCAAATTATACCTTTGTCACCTACTGAGCATTGTAACAATGTAACATTGTAACAATGGGCAAGTCACTTACCTCTATGGCTCAGATTTCTTCATCTGCAAAACAGGGCTAATGATACCTGTCATTCCTATATCACAGGATTATCATGACTCTCAAATATGATAATGTATGCAAAGTAATTGGCAAACTTTAAAATTCTATAGGATATGTTCCTTTTCAGATAAATGCCAATTTATCTATAACATTCCCATTTATAGCGTTCAGGCTGATTCTTTGAATTTCAAAGTAAGATTTAAAATTTAGTAGGGATGAAAGTAATTCAATAGTCCATCATTCTAACTCATCAAGATGTTTTGTGTGTGTTCATCCTGATTCACTATCTTCCGTGTTGGTTATCCCTCCCTTCCAGTTTGAAGCATCTGTAAATTTGACCAGCATTCCATCAATCTCTTCATAGGTAGAGAGTAACTGAAGCAGGATTTGAATCTAGGTATTCTGAAACCAAATCCAATTCTCTTTTCGCTATATCAAGATTATCTAAAGATGCTTATGTGGTCTCTGGGTCCTTAATTCCTCACACTGGACATGAGAAATTATAATAGGAGAGGTAGATGGCTCTGGAAGCAAAAGTCTAAACTCTGAGAGAAGGCCAAAGATGAGAAGGATAGATTTGGTGCTGGACGTGCCTCTAAAGGAAAAGGTTCTGCTAGCCCTAGATTGAAGCTAAAATTTGGGAGGGAGGTGATTTAAGCAGGGAGGATAGAGGAGGGAAGTTCTTGAGGCTTCTTGGATGACTGACCATTTCTGATATATAAATCAGACATTCATCAGGTAGCGATGACTTCAGCTATTTTATAGGGTGATAGGATAATTAGGGTATTCTTTAAACCCCAGAAAGAACAGATTGAACATAGGATTAGAGTAGATTAGATGAGTTTATGGACAGTAAATCTTTAGAGAATTGTTCATAGAGGCACTGAGTGGGTCTTCAGAGGTTAATTCTTCAGAGGGTAAATATTCTTCCTCAAAAAAATATTAATTTGTTAATCCTATCATTCAGATTAAATATTTTCATCCACTTTCTCTTTATTCTTTGAAGGAAACATTTTAATATGATTATAATTATATAATATAATTATGATTATATTATAATTAAAATGTGATAATTGTGTCTATTAATAACTAATAACTTTGTGTCTCTAAGAGAGAGAGTATACTACAGTAGAGGAACCATTGCTACAATATCAGCATAGAATTATGATAAAGTATCTGAAGACCCAAGTGACAACCTTGAATCTTTTACTTAGAGTCACTGTGGTAGAGTGGAAATGGGAGTGGCATCTGGAGTTAAAAACTGAGAGTTTGAATCTCAAATTGGCTGCTTACTCCTGTGGCCTTGCCTTGGGAAGGTCACAGAACTGCTCTAGCCCTCAATTTTTGTCATCTATAAAATGAAGTGTGGTATTAGAGTAGATTCCCTCAAAAATCTAAATTCTACAACTACACACCTATGAGTTCTGATCTAGTAACTGTCACTTAATAGTTGTGTGATCTCAGGTAAGTCACTTAAGTTCTATTTGTAATAAAAGTCAACTGCAAGTTATGTCATCATTTCCCTGACATCACAGTCTTCTTCAAAAATGAAGGACAAACACAACAGCCTTGTACTGTGAGATTTTCCTTTGGGAAAAGTCATCAAGAGAAGGCTGTATACAGTATACACCTAGTGAGCATGATAGACAGAGAATTCTTGTTCAGCAATGATTTCTGAGGAGCCTTCTAATTCTAAAATTCTGAAAATGAGAGCAATGATCCCTTTTTTAATTTAAGTATTTTTTGAGTAGAAAACGCGTTATTCAAGAATCAACAAATGTACTGATTATTGTGTGTCAGGTACTGTGCTAGACACTCAGATACAAAAATAAAAATGAAACCATCTTTGCTCTCAAAGAACTTACATTCTATCTGGACAGATAAAAAGTATATGTAACTACTTCATTAACTCAAAAGCACCAAATAGATGAAAAGTCTACAATGTCATCCATGGGAGATGTTATGTAAATTGATTGAATTGAGTTTATTCAAAATATTTGAAACAATTGTACTTTATATAAATCACCTTACAAAACACCATCAGAGTTTTTATGATAATATTACTAGTGGAACTTGTAAAATACAACTAGAAGTTTGGGAATAAGTGGGAATTAAGGAAATCATTGAGTGTTATCATATCACTGAAATGAGAATTGAATGGGTATGAGGCCCATTTCCAACAACCACCACCCCCTTTTTTGTTGTTTCCTGGAAAAGGAAGCTTTTTTTCCTCCTCTCTATTCTTTTAAAGACTTCTATATCCATGAAGAAGATGTAAGCTGCCAGTTGGGGATGATTGAATTGTTGGATACTTCCATGCACCAGTGCAAGGTTTATTGTCTGCTTTTTACTTTATAGTTGGTTGGTGAAACTGCCCCCTTTTTTACACATAAGTCATAAAATTGCACATTATTTTTAGGTGATACAATAGGTTGGATAAATAGGAAGGTCCTGGTTGGAAAAAAAAAGTCTATGAATTTGGTAGTGATATCATTCAGATTTATCTTTTGATCTATTATAATTTTCAGTGATTATCATACCTATTAATAGATAAGCTTCCACCTCATTTCTCTGTGGGCTCCAATGCTGATTCTTGCCCCGCTTCTCCATGCTCCCATTTATATGTAGACTTCCCCTGTTAGAAGGTAAGTAATTGGAAGATAGGGGCTATCTGAATCCCTAGAGCTTGAGTCAGCTAGGTGGTAAACTGAAATCTGAATTCAAATCTTCAGATACTTACTAACTGTGTGACCCTGGGCAAGTCATTTAACCCTGTTTGTCTCTGTTTCCTCTTCTGTAAAATGAGCTGGAGAAAGAAATGACAATTGTCTCTGACAATGTATACAACCCTCTGCCCCCATGGTTACTGAAGTCTCTGCCTAGGGAATGGAGATTTTGTATTATTAGACTGGTCATGTCAATTCTTCAGAATTCTAAGGCCAAGGTTCTTTAGGAATTAAAGTTATTCAAAGATTTCAACTTGTTTGTTTAGGATCATTGAAGCTGCATCAGAGATATCCCTCAATTTGATGTTATTTATATTTATATGCTCAATATTTGGCACATTTTTTTCATGAGAGGCCACAGATCCTTCCCCCTGAATACAAGGTGTTTTAAGTTTTTCTTTGTATCTCAGGGCTTGTTCTTGACCTGGCTTGAAATAATTACCATTTCATTAGACCAAAGAATCACAATTTTAGAGGTGATCTTGCTTGACTGTACTGTCACTTTAACAGATAAGGAAACTGAGTCCTAAAGACATTAAATTGACTTGTACAAGGTCCCAGGTAGTTAGTGGCAAAATTGGAATTTGAATATGTAGAGTGGTTTTTCCACTGTACTCTACTGATACCCTTTGTAATATCCTCCATTTGGGAATATGGAGGTGCCTTTTGCCCTGGTGCTTTTCACTTATTAGATATTCATGCTTGTGAAAATGATACCTTTTCTATCCCTCTAGTTCAAAGGTGTCCTCCATGTGGGTGACTGTGGGTAGGCAATGTATGATTGTTTCCATGGTGTTTATGGACGAAGGCTGATGTGCAGTTTGTGACTCTAACCAAGATGAGTCTGTCTTGAACCACTGAACATGATTAAATTCAGATTAACCTATAGAAAAGCTCTATGGTTCACAGGGATAAGTGTTTAGAACTATTAAGAAGACAAATAAATATATTGCAATGACTAGCATGATTATTGGCATTGGGCAGGTTTAAGATTGACAATATTTTTTTTATAACATGCTGCAAATTCCTACTTTTTTACAGAGGTTTTCCTAGTCTGTAATATTTTGTGGTGGAAAGGATCATTTTTTTTTAAAAAAGGCTTATTTTGGAGATATCTCAATAACTGTATCAGCTTCTTAACATTTCTTTTTGTATTTCTAAGTTCTCTGGTGCCTTTGTCTGATCACAAATCTCCTTAAAATGGCAGGGCTTTTGTAATTCATACATCATAAGTGTCAGTTCCATGGTCAACATATCATACCAATTTGTCTATTTAGAAGTACTATTATATATGAGCCTTCTGGTAAACGAACAGGAACGCTTCCATGCATGGTTCCATCACAGGCATAATATTCCTGGTAACATCATAAGGTCTTCCTAGGAGAGGGTGCCAGTTTAGAAAGATAAAAAACCTGTTGGACTAGAAGCCAAATCAGTATCTTCCAATTTTTTTTCCAGAAGCATTTTTCTTCTATTTATAACTTTGTGCCTTCCTCCATGACATCTTTTTATGAGTGGTATAACTGTCTTCTATATCTACTTGTTCTCATTCATCCAAGTTTCTCTCAAAGTCTGTCTCTTTTAAGAAACTTTGGAAACTGATGCATAGAATTATATCATGGCCTAGAATTCCTGGGATAACCATGGGCAAACTCACCATCTTCATGCATTAACTGACTTCCTTCTCTCCTCCTGGACAAAACAGCATCCTCCAAACAGAACTCGAGATCAGGGTCTCCACCCTGGGCCTTCCAGAATCCAGGCTCCTGTCTCTGAGGAAGTGAATCCATTTATCTTTGGACTTAGTGCTATAGGGCCCAATCCAGTTGACTACTGAGTTAGTATGTACCAACTATCTAACTTAACCAACTATATTTACTGGTTGGCCCTCAACACCAGACCACTTTATCTTCATATTTCATCTAGCTCTCCACCCAGCCTATCTTACCATCTGCCTACCGCTGTTGTGTTCCTGTTTTCCTTTTTTATCTCCCCAGAACAAAAGATCCCCACTGGCCTCCATTATGTGTCGTTTCCCCCTGTTGAAATATAAAGGTCTTGGGGGCAATAACTGTTTCTTTTAAAAATATTTGTATCCCTAGCACTTGACACAGTTGACTTTGCCTAAATCCTTAATAATTGTTTTTGATAAATTCATCCAAACCACATATTATCCACAAGGCTTTGATACGCTGTTGTATCTGTGATTTTGTGGATGTGAGTGCTTGCTCTGAAGTGAAGTCTGCAAATCATTTGTATCTGCCAATCCTACCTAATGCTTGCCCTTGTACCCCTGTAAATCAACCATAGATGTCCTACTAACATCTAGTTCTCTTGATGTTGTGTGGATACCAGCAGAACATGTGGGCTGTCCACTAGTCATCCCCCATTCCCACCACTTGTCCAACTCCCTTGTATTTATTGCAGTCAGATATGTCCCCGATGACATCCTTTACATGAATTCTCCTGTACACTTTCTTGTCAGTTTATGTGCAATAACCTGCTAATTCTGAATACATGCTTCTTCATTGCCCTTTGGGTGATCCTTCTGTTTAATAGTTTAATTGTGACTCATGATGGTCAGACATCACAGAAGAATAGCGCTGCTGTTTAAAAAAAATTAGACCTTTGTTTCATTTTCTGGAAAAAGTATAAAATACTCAAATTAACAGAAGGAAAATAATGGTTTCAATTGCTTTGCCAGAATTCAAAATCCCTACATTTTCTTTATTCAGAGAAACATTTAGGACTCTATCCTCCACCTAAGCATGGTCAATGAATGCCAACTGACAATGACACTCAAGTTTCCAATATAGTACAGTCTCCGGCTTGAAATTTTGGTTATATTCAAATACATCCTGCTTATTTCCATGTCTCCATTAGGAAGAGCATAGATAGTCCATTAATGAGCCCTTTGCCTCCTTATTGATTTGGCCAGTCATAAAGGGTCAGATTTCATCGTTCTGATGAAATGCCTCAACAATATCCTGATCTTAAAGAAACAACTTGGTGAAAACTATCCAATGAGGCCAGATAGATTCACCCTCTCCATGTTGAGACTTCTCTTCTGGAACTGGTCTGATTGGCTCAAATCCAGCTGATTTCATCCACAAATTAAGCTGACAATTCCTCACAGCAGTAAACTGTTGTGGAGCCAAGGCGGCATTGATTAATCAGACTCAAAACAGTTCCAATGGCCTGAATTTAACAGATGCTAAGGGAGGACTTGTCCCCTGCAGGTGGTGTTGCACCTCTCTTCCCTCCTTCTTCTACCTCTATCCTCCATGAAGTTTTGGACAGAAGGACAAGATACAAGAGAGTCAAGTAGGAAATAGTGGAGAATGGAGGGAAATGGGATGTAGAATCACAAGACGTTAGGGGATGAGGGAAGACAACCACAATCTTTGAAAAAGATAAATGAAGGAGATAAAGCTTATAAACAGAAAAATAATGAGAATTGGGGAGATTGAAGGAAAGAGCAGAAACAGTCAAGCATTGACATACATCGGGAAGGCCTTTTTGTTTGTATTTTGTCCAGATGGCTGAAGGCTGTAGGCAGTTTAGGAAGATCAAGAGGGGCTCCAAGAGTGTGGGGGGTGTATGGCGTGGGGCAGGGAGTTTGGAGTCAGTTTGAATTTAATGAACTAAGTCAATAGCTAGACAAAAGGAGCAGATTTGGGCCACCTTTCCTGAAACTGGACTGGTAAATAACAAAAGTGATGACAACAGGTAGCACCAACTGCTGTCCAGATCTCTTTTTAGATCTCTATTTTTAAAGAAAAAGTCTACATGAGGGTGGGCTGGTAAATGTTTAATAGACAGATTTCTGAGGGGGAAAAGTATGTACAACACACATTTAAGTTTTTTTTACATTATTAACCTTTAATCTTTCCCTTTCTTAAGTCTAGACAATCAAAAAAACCAATAAACCGTTCTCTGTCATTTGACGATTTCCAAGGTGTAAATGTTCATGCTGGAACATTAATAGTCAGCTCTTATGAGTTGGTTATGAGCTGGCTCCAGCACACCACTGGGTCTGTGTCTTTTAAATATTTTATCCTTTCCCCCATGATGGTTAACTTTAGCTCGGAAGTGATCTGATGGCTTAATAATTGAGCAGAAAGATTTAGCACACTGGTTTACTTGCCTTTGGTTAGTAGCATGAGCTAGTTGTTAAGGGGTCCAGAAATGAGTGATAAGGATAGGGTCCTTAATGTCCAAGAAAAAGAGTTTGAACTGTATATGACAATTTGGAAATTGACCACCAAGTCACAAGTCTAGATGATGCCAGGAAAATGGTACTGCTGATAGTGATGGGGAAGTTGAGGGGAGAGTTATTTCTGGGTCTAAGAAGGTCAACCTCATTGGAAATTTGAACTGTACTGCATAGTAAATATCTATAGAACTTACGTTACAGGAAAATAATTATCAAGCCTGCAAAGAGTTCTTCCTGAATTACTAAAAGAATAGTGGAAATAGAACGGACATTTACCAGAGGGAGGAGGGGGAATCGAAGAGGGTCTTGTTTCAGACAAGCACACACTTGAAGACTGTTAGCATCTTGTTATAGTGGATAAGGTGTTCAACCAGGAGGATAGAGTGTTGAACCCCGGAAAAGCTGGGTTCAAATACTTGCCCAGATATTTACTAGTTGTATGAATCTGGGCACATCACCTAGACCCGATTAGTTTTAGGTTTTTCGCATGTAAAATAAAATTTTCATATGTAAAATTCTCACACTTACCTTTTAAAGTTGACTTCAGAGAATGGAACAAATGAGATAAAGTGATTAAAAAAAACCTCAAAATACTATTAAAATGTAAGGTACTAGGGGAATCACTTTATTTCTCTGAAACTCAATTTCCTTATTAGTAAAATTGGCATAACTGCTCTCATCACCCACCTCCAAGAAGGTCAAATAAAATATCTGATAATGCACTTCATAAACACACATATAATGTGATATAAATGTCAGCTGTTAGATAAAAGTGCTTCCACTCTAGTGTTCCTGTTATTTATGAGGTTACTCTTTTCCCAATCAACGTACAATTAGGAGCATCGCAAAGATTAGAAAGCACACTCTGAAGCCCAGGTCCTAAGTCCTTATATTTCTGTCTTATCTCTTGATGTTACTTAAATTCATGCTGTTGTATTCAGCACTTTGACATCCATGTCATGTTATGTTTATCCAACTGTTTTACTCCTAGTCAAAACTAATTTTTTTTTTCCCTTTCCTTTTCCCAATTCTCCTAGCAAGGTCTGCCCAGCTTAGAGGAAATGAAGCTGTCTGCTATCAGACTATATATCATCACTAACAATAAACATGTCCGGATCAGAACCTGCATTTTGTTATCTGACTACTGTTGATAGCTGAAAAAAGAGAGACAGTTTGATTTTCATTAGCTGAGTTGACCCCATGGGGCTAAGGGCAGGAATAAAAATGTATTTTGACTTGAAGTAAACTGAGGAAACATGACATGGAGTCAGGGAGGGATTGTATATGCATCCCTGAGGTGTTGTTTCTTAACAGGCTGACTTTTGGCACTTGAGGAAAATTTCAACAAACCACTGGACCAGATTCTCCTAACTGTCCAGTCAGCATGGCTGATGAGCCTGTCTCAGAAGGATGCCCTCTTTTTACACTTCCTTCTCTGGTTCTTACATAAAATAGTAAATACCTATACATATTATACATACATAATATGTATATATTATACATATTATTTCACTTCCTTCTCTGGTTCTTATATAAAATAGTAAATACCTATACATATTATACATATAGTAACATACACATACACATTACATTTATATATATATGTATATATATATATATTCATACATGTGTCTATTTTGTCTTCATCATCTGAAAACTCTGGCTTTTCAATTTATACTGTTTTTGATTTGTTCTCTCCCTTCTCTCCTCTCTCCCTTCTCTCTAATTTGGGATATTCCTCTTGTAGCATCAAACTGAGTACCAATGACTGCTAGGAATTAAAAATCCATGGAAGAAGACATTTTCCCCAGAAAATCTTACATTCTGAAAAAAATCTTCCTGATGGAAATACAACATCAAGCCAGCTCTTAATAATTTGAATAAGGACCACTTCCTACCCACTGTGATATCCCCAAGGAAGAGAAGGCTTTCTGACCTATATTTCTTTCCTCTCTTCTCTTTTTCTCTCTTGTCTCATCTCTTTTCTCTCACTCCCTCCCTATTTCTTCCTCCCTCCCTCCCTTCCTTCCTTCCTTCCTTCCTTTTCTAAAAAATAGGTCTTATAGTTCTTTTTTGAAATGAGGGAAAAAAAGGAAGTGTAAATTGGGAGAGGGGTGTGTTTCTGATTAAATTAAAGACCTGGGAAGAGACTATTAGGTAGGAGGATATGAAAAGGAAAGAAGAAAGGGTCAGGGAAAGAGAGTAAAGGAAAGAAAGGAAGGCGGGACAAGACAACAGTGGGGAGTGTATGGCAGGAAAAGGAGAAAGAATGGAGCAGTGAGAAGTCCTGCCCCGAGGCCATGCTCGCCCATTGATCTGCTGGGGAAAATGAAACAGAGCTACCTGTGGGCCTACCTATTTATTCTCTTTCTGGCCTTGTCGCTGCTGCTGCTCCCCTCACTCTTGGCTGGGTTTTTTAGGGTTAAATTCACCTCTTGCCTTCTCTTCCACTTTAGACCCATAATAAAGGCAGCAGGAGGGTCTGGCTCCCTCTGGCCCAGCAGAACCACATGAAGGGACAAAGGAAACTTGATTTAAAGCTTGGAAATTGAATTTTCTTTATTGGGTCCATTTTTAAAATCCTGAAGCATGAGATTTTCTCGGACTTGGGGGCATTTCATTTGGACTTGGCTTAAAACCCCAGAGTGGAAAAATCTTGCATGGACTTATAGGAGAGAAGGAATGAAGCCACTAGTCTTGATAGGGTGTGTTCTACATCTGCTGGTGTCCTGTTTCACACTCATTTAAGGGTACTGCAGTATATTCAGACCAACGGCAACCTTTTTTCATGTAATTCGCTTTAATGTGTATTTGTTGAATAGTATACATGAGAAGAAGGGTCATAAGTGATACCTGTTCTTGAGTAGCTTATTTGTAGATAATTTAGACAAAGATTGATTAAGGGGATAAAGTTAGTATACATGCAAAAACTAAAAGCTACAAATCATAGCATACATTTATGTAACACTGAGAGGCTTAAATCCTTTGTAAAGCACTTTACTGTATTATCTCATTTGATCCTTCCAACAATGCCATGAAGTAGACACTGTTATTACTCCTGTTTAATAAATGGGGTTAAATGACTTGGTCAAGGTCACGCAGCTGGTAGATTTGTCAGGATTTCTACTCAGGTTATTCTAGTAGCCTCAAAAAGATAAAGTGTAATAAAGTACAAAACTGACTAATAAAATGTCCCATGTTGGGACACAGAAATGGCAAAGACAGGAGAAAGAGATTAGCTTTGATTATTAAAGAAGGATTTTGTGGAGGAGGGGAACGGCAATGATTGGCTTATAAATTCATACCTTGGGGGTAACAAAGAGTCATTTTAGCAGCATACTCTTGGGAAATAATTTTTGGGACAGTGAGTGGTGCCCTGGAGTCCAGAAAGATAATGCAGAAAGAATGGAGAGCTCACCTTTGTCCTAACCGTCTTGCACAGCAATGGCTTCCATGGCCTCATAATAGGAAACATGAGTCTTATTCCCAAGTGAACGTGCCCCATTTCTTCTCTGGCAGCTGGCATGGATTCACTGCCCCTCTAGGAATGAGAATGCTGATCTAGATTTCCTCTTCCAGGATAAAGGGTCCTGGCAATGCTAAATGAGCAAACTCAGGGACCCATTCAGAGACTGACCTCCATGTGTTGTTCAGCACGCACTCTGTCTGGGAATGGGTGCTGGGTTTAGTGCTCCATTTTCCCTGCAAGAGATGCAAGGATGTGAGGCCAACCAGAGAGAGGTTAAAGAGATTAGGGAGCCTGTACAGCTGGGGATCATTAACAGCAATCAAGGGCCAACATAAAAAGGCAGCAGGGCTTCCTCTCCCTCTTGGCTTTGGAAACCATCTGGATAGAAGACATTTGGTTTAAACTCTGGCTAAGGGAACTTGAATGCTCTGCTGTTTTATTTGGTTTTGTTTTTTTCCCTTCCCTAACTCCTGGGAAGATTCTTTACCATGACTTCCTTCCTGAACCCAACCTTCCCCTGTGTTCTTCACCATCATCATCATCCTCTTCTTCATCATCATCCTCTTCTTCATCATCATCATCATCATCATCATCTTCTTCATCATCATCATCATCACACACACACACAAATACACTGCATCTCCTTATCAAGTCACTGATAGGATAGAGAGACTAAACCATACAAGCCTGAATACTGTCCCTGGGTACTGCTTCAGATCTCCTAAACTTGGGGTGTAGGTGACCTATGAAAGTAATCAGAAGAAAAAGGGAATAGCTCATGGGAAAGAAAGCTACCTCACTGGTCATGTACTCTCACAGATGAAGGAATATCCAGCTTTTAATCACAGCAATAGCTTACGATCTTCAAAAATGCAATATATTGCCTTCTGTTATCCTGTATTTGTCAATGCTATTTTAGGAGAAAGAGTGCTAGGCTTGTAATTCAGAAAAGACCTGACTTCCAATTCTATGTCTCGTCCTTATTAGTTGTGTGATCCTTGGACAAGTCACAATCTCTGAAAGCCATAGTTCTTCCATCTGTAAAGTGTCATGATAGCACTATGGGATGTTGTAAGGATCGAATCTTAAAGTACTATATGAATGTCAGGTAATATTGTTAATAGTCTAGTCATCATATTGCGGTTAGTCCTTTGTTCTCAAAGAGAGCAGTAGTTGTAGCAGCGGCAGCGGCAGCGGCAGCGGCAGCAGCAGCAGCAGCAGCAGCAGCGTAGCAGTAGTAGCAAGTGGTGGTGGTAGTAAGATTATGATGGTGGTATCCCAATTAGATTATATAATCCATGAGGACCATGTTGAACATTTCTTTTAAATCTCCCATAATATTTAGCATAATGCTGGTCAGAGATATACCTAGGGTAAGATGATGGGGATTTTTTCCTCATATGGTCAAATTTAGAGGTGCACAGAATTTAGCACCTAAGTTAGCAAAAGCAGGTAAAATGGGAAATGACTATATGACAAGTTCAGATTTGCCCCTCTCTGACATGATCTCTCCCTACCTTCTTCTTTCCTTCTTATGCTTATATCCTGGGTTTCCTCTTGTAGCAACCCTTGGACAATGTTCCAGCTGTTCATTCAAATTAGGATGAATTTCATGTCTCTTGTGTGTAGTTTGTGGTGGTTACACAAGATGAAAAAATTCCTTGTTATGACTGTGGTGAAGGTCACATAGTAGGTAGCCAACAAACACTCATAGATGAATTGATACAGGAAGATGTTCTTCTAAGACACTAAATTTTTAATTTTTTTTATGACTTAACCATTGAGTTCCCTGGTTGCTTTCCTTCCATTGGCCACAACTCCATTGCAATTGGAACAGTTTATTTTGGTAAAAAAAAAATAGAGGTGCATTCTGTAGTCAGAAAGTAAGAGTTGGGTTTTTTCCCCTTCTGGGCAAACTGACAAGCCCTTGCATGATTCTAACCTATGCCTAGTTAAATTAATTTCACCTATCATAAATTAACGAGAGGACTTATGATGTGTTAGGTCTTGTGCAAAAATAGTAATCATATATTTAGAGTATGTCTTCTTAACCTTTTTGTGACATGGGCTCCTTTGACAGGCTAGTAGCTCTATAGACCCCTTCTCAGAATGATATTTAAAATGCATAAAATAAAATATTTTAATTATATTGAAATACAGTAATCAAAAATGTTTTTTTAAGTTCATGGACCCTAGGTTAAGAACCTATCTTTAGAATTTACAAAGCTGTTTCATGACCATTATCTTCATTTGATGAAACAGGTAGGAGGGATTAATATCCCCATTTATTTTTGACAAATTAAAACAAAAATGACAATGTTTAGAGCAAACAAGAGACCTGCCCATGTTAAATAGCTTGGAGGTAGAGTAGAGCGCTTCTGTCTCCTGGTCTAGTCCTCTTTGAGATAGAGTCCTTATCTTCAGGATACCTTCCATTATTTTCTTTTGAGATATAACTGTGAGACTGCCCTGATGTTGAGGAGGTCATTCCACTCAGTGTTACATATCTTTAAATGGCTGAGTCTGATGTGGAAAAAAAAATCTTGATAAAGCAAGAGGAATTGAAGCTTAAACTTTGTTACTTGGGCAAACGACATTCCCTTTTGCACATACTCATCCTCTTCCAATAAACCTGATTGTTTTATAAATTCCCTTTTTGGTTCTACTTTGAAATACAATTTTGAGTGATCAAATAATTCCTCCATCAAATCATGAAAACAATATCAGAACTTAGTGTTTTTTTTTCCTTCAAGGAAGTTGTATGAAAGACAGCATGCCTGGGGATGGGTTGGGGGCAAGAAGATATGTGACATATCAGCCTTTTCCAGTTGTCTTTATTCTATTTTACTAGTGAGCTATTTAATTTTACTTGCAGAATAACAGAGATGTTAATTGTCATGTCAGAGCATTTACATGACAAGATACAGTTAGTTATTGAATAGATAAGGACAATTTCAATGCAGTACAGTTATGGTTGAGGTAGCACAAGTGAACGGTGACATTTTTTATTTAACTCCCTATTACATTAAAAAAATCAGGTCCTTATTCCTTTTCTTAAGAAATTATCAGTCATCAGTCTTTTGAACTGTGAGGGTTCACGAACAGAATGTGACTCCAGCATAGTTCTCAATAACCATATTAAAAAGTGTATTCTGTCAAGTAGGCTTGCCAACCTAAGTCTACTCATTGGGGGAGGCCTCCACAATAGGAGGACACCAGCAGGCAGAGTGGACAAGTGGGCACAAATGTAATGTACTTTTGGGTTGGGAACTGGGATTAATGGTGGGGATTTCAGAAGTACTGCAGTCAGATTATTGTAATCAATCAACAAATGTATATTAAGCATCTACAGTTTTCCAGACACTGTGCTAGGCATTGGTACAAAGACAAGTTCCCCTCAAGGAGTTTATAGTCTATCAAAGAACTTCTATTCTACATTCTATAGGATTTAGAGTTTCTAATAAATAGGAAGAGCATGGGGCCTGAGGTCAGGATATTTGGGTTTAATTTCCAGTTTTGTCCCTCACATAGCTACTGTGACCAATTCATACAATCTTTTTGAGTGTTTTCTTCCTCATCTGTAAGATGGGGATAATGACATTTACACTGTGCTTTGAAAGCTGTAATATAAAAATGTCAACTATTTCCCTGCTTTTCCACTCTGGGATGAGTGGAAAATGGTAAGGAAACTCTGGTATTTTGCTTAGGGGGAGGAATGTTCGAGATCCTGGAACAATTTACATGATGGCTAAATAGCCATACCCAACTGCTTCTTGGTCATTGGAGAAAAATCTTAGAAGAAAATGTAAATGGATAGCTATACAGAGACAGATAAATATTTCCTTGTAGTTTTGGAACACTCTGAAAAAATATTGGAGACAATTTGAACAAGGAAGAAGAACTCCATTATTTACCTTTATTTTTTTTTCTTTAAGATAACCAGTGTTCATTTTTGTCACTTAGATATCATATACTCTCTTTAAGGAAGAAGGAGGCAGCGAGGTAAAGTCCAAAGTACATTGGACTTGGAATTGGAAGACCTAGGTGCCAAACTCTTGTTACTTACTGCCTATCTGACTTTGTATAAGCCATTTCACTTCCTTTGATCAGCATTTCCTCACCTTGAAAATGAGGGCATTCAAACAGAGGAGCTTTGAAACTCATTTATGCACAATGAGGAAAAACAATGGGTAGCTTTCTGTTCAACACACCTTAAATAAGTCAGGGCAGATGTCCTATGTTTATTCTGGGAATGCATGTACTTTGCTCTAATAAACTTGCCTTTTGTCTTTAAAAAGTGTTATGGAGGAAAAATTCATGAACCTCACAGTTCAGAAGACTGATGGCTAGCAATTTAATCATAAAAGGCATATGGATTTGATTTTTCAATGGAATAAAGATATTTTAAAAGCAAATATAAAGTTTAAAAATAGAATATTTCAAAGAGCTGAACTATAATACTATTTTAAGCATGTTATCTATTCAATAACCCCAAGTAATGACATATTGAAGATGGTTGAAAGAAATGGAGCCTTTGTGCTGAAATCAGTGTGAGCACACCTAAGTAATTAGCGAAGAGTATACATACTTTCTTTAAATAAACCACTGGTTTTTAGCACTGGAAGGAGATTTCATCTTTATTTTTCCTCTTTTTGTTGATTAAAACTATCAGGGTTATTTTTAACTGTAGATCCTTTTAATCACTTGATAGGGCAATATTGATGCTAGAGAGTCTTCTGAAGAGGAAGAAAAAAAAGATAAAATCCTTATCCCTGACAAACTACAATAAAATCATATTTTCACCTTATCTGAGAAAAAGCTCAATGTTTTTTGTCTAAGACCAAGCTCGTTTGGTCTTAGCCAGTTTTTTAAATAGTTAAATAGCATTGGAAAATTAATGGTACCACAAAACAAAACATCTGATGATTGTAACTGACTTTTTGAGATAAACAATATTAAAAAGTTTCAACAATGATGGAATTTGGAGGAGGGATGGGCAAAGGATAAATAGTTCTCGTTGGGATTGAATGGAGAGTTGTCAGGATATGACTTACTGGAAGATGGGTCAAGAAATTAAAGAGAAGTGCTCACTTGAGGAAGGCAAATTTCTGTGGAGAGGCAGCAGTGGTTGGAAGAAGATGAGAAGAAAGGTAGCTGGAAGAGATTAAAAAAGAGACGAAGGATGTGGGGTAGACTGTTGCAAGTCCATGGAGGTTTGAAAGCCAGAAATGGAATTTTGAATTGGATGTGCAGATGAGAATTGATTGAAGGTAAGGGAGCAGGATGTAAATAACATAGTGAGGAAGTACACAGCAATATTGTCTATGAGCACCGGCACCAAAACACCGCTCTACATAATGGGAATGAGCTCATTATTCTACAGGAATTAGAAAACATTAAGCATTGCATCAGCCATCCATATAGATCCTCACTCCTCACCTACATCTTTCAGAACTGTACAAATGCCCACTGACCTGTTCTCTGTTACTGATGCCCCTTGTTGTCTTCTTGATAAGGCCTAACTTTGCTTACTCTTCCTATGTAATAAAATTCAAGATCAAATGTAGGCCTGTGGTCCAATAAGCTATAAGTGTAGGCAAAATGTCTGATGGGCCCCAGAAGTCCATAATATTGGAATCCTTAATCTTAACGTTCATCAATTAACCACCTCTCTCTCTCTCTTTCATTCTCTCTCTCTTTCTCTGCCTCTATATTTCTGTCTCTCTCCCTATACATACACATGAATATATGTGTATATAATATGTGTATACATGTGCATATATGTATATATTTACATATATGTCCCACATATATATTATACATATACATCAATACAGTGATTTCCTTTGCATGTATTTAATTTATTTTTGCATATAAAAACATTATTCTGTGAAGAGGATGATAGCCTTCATCAACACCAAAGGAATCCTTGACACCAATAAGTTCAAAAGCCCCATAGATTACTGTGGTTTCTACATAAATGAGAGAAAAAATCACAAACTAAGTTCATGAAGAGGAATATCTAGGTGCGATATCAGGGAAAAAAATCCAATGATTAGAATGATCCAAAAATAAAATAGGCTGTCTCTCTCGCCCTCATGGAACTTCTTCAAAAGAAAATTGATGACTTGTTGATTATCCTGGAGAGGGGGCTCCTGCTCGGATATCCGTTGTACCAGATGACCTCTGAGATTTTTCTCAAAGTTGAGATTCTGTAAGTAAAAGATAGTGATTATAAAACTATCATTTATATATTATTTTAAGCATTTATCGCACACCTATTGTATGCCAGGAACTGTAAGGGTTGGGGATGCAAAGAAAGGCAAAAGACGGTCCCTGTCCTAAAGGAGCTCAGTCTTACTGGGGGAGAAAACATGCAAAGGTGTACAAACCACAACAATACACAACACAAATTAGAGATAATCAACAGAGAGAAGGCATTGTCATTGAAGGGGATCAAGAATAGATTTTTGTAGAAGGTCAAATTGTAGCAGGGACTTGAAGAGAGTCGGGGAAAAACAAGAGTTGGAGGTGAGGAAGGAGAGGATTCCAGGCACTTCCTCTTTCTTGGTCTCATTTTCTGCATCCATGAAATGGGGCTGAGGTTGGATCAGCACTTCTTAAACTGTGGGTCTCAACCCCACATAGCATCACAAAAAATTTGTGAACAGTAAAAGGTTTCTGAATGTTCAAATACCAAAAATTATTTCAAAATCAAATGGATAATGAATCTGAGGTGTCTCTGATGGTGCTTGCTGGTGTTGTATCAAACAACTTCACTGAAGCCTTGGTTCTGAACACAAAGCATGTGCACTTTGCAGTGCGCATGCCCTCAGACCACACAATGACAAGAAATGCTACTGAAAGGTGAAAAGGGGTCACCAGTAGAAAAAGTTTAAGAAGTCTTCTAAACTCGAGTCCTATTCAGCTCATGGATCTTCTGACCCTAAGACAAGAACTGCAAAACAAATGAAGAAACAAAGAGATCCTTACAAAATAGATTGCAAACCAGATGTTATTTTAATATGAGAGAAGGAAAGAAGGGAAGGACAAATGATCTCTTTCCCTTTGGGGGACAGATTGCCAACCTGGGAAAATTTGGAATTTTGTTCATTCACTTCACATTTTGCTAATAAAAATTATACTTTAAAAATACATGTGCAAAGGGATACATTCCTACAGATCACATGCACAAGGAACAACGGGTGGTAAATGTAGTTAAATGTACATGTTAAGTGTGTCATATATACATAGGAGTCTTCTGTGATGTGACGTAGTGATCTTTTTTCTTTTGAATACTTGTTATTTATACCTGTTTCTCTCAAATCCAGCATAATGCTTGGCATATAGACATAATAAATAACATTGATTAATTAGAATTTTGCAACTTCTGTAATTAATGCACCTATGATTTTTAGTTAGTTCTACTTATGACTGTATTCACATCTACAAGCCTATAAGATAAATATTGTGTTGGTGCGTCCTACTCCTTAAGGTTATCATTCCACTGCACTAGACATTTTGGTGTTAATATCCATTACCTACCTTTTCAACCTGATGAAATCTCATAATTAACTGGATTCCAGAATGGTCTGCTGCCTGAGGAATTTGAAGTTCCTCAAATTATCAGTTCATAAAAGATTATTTTTGTGGAGGAACCACATTTTTATTCCAGAGGATGGTCATTAAGTATCTGGGGTGCATTGCATACAGCACACCTAGCAAATTTTTCGCATGAAACCATTGATTAGAATGTTTCATCTCCCTGGTACCTGCTGTGGGTTTAGCTGAATGGGTTCTATAGTGTTGACTGATATTCTTCTAATCTAGGGAGTTTAGGTCAGAGTAATAGTCAGGAAATTCCTGTGCTGATTTTTTAAAAAACATTCTTACGGATAGAGTCAGTGTTTCTTAGGAAATATGTCATTAAATCAATGATATTTCATATGACACTGACTTCCTGCAGTATAAATGAGGTCTCCAATAATGTGTTAAAGAAGTTCCATTTTATAGATGGGCTGTTGTTTCATAGCTGTATGGATGAACTATGGAAGCATACATTCTAGAGCAGGAGTGGGGAACCTATGGCCTTGAGGCCAAATGTGGGCTTCTACATCCTTGAGAATGGCCTTTTGATTGAGTCCAAGTTTTACAGAACAAATCTTTTTACTAAGAGGTTTTGTTCTGTTAAGTTTGGATTCAGTCAAAGGGTCACACTTGAAGACCTAGAGGGCCACAGGTTCCCTATCCCTGTTTTAGAGTGACCTGACAATAGCAGAACTATTAGATGTCTCTCTTGGAATTATGTTAAGTTGATCGCGTGAATGCGCCTCTTGAATACTCATTAGAATTCGAAACAAGGTAAAGGAATATGATAGATAGAGAGATAGATACATGTTTTCATAAATTATAAACTCTTTATTGTGATATCAGTGAGTATTGAAATGCTATGTGATTCTACTTTTGTAGAGGCAGTGTCAACAAATAAATAACATAGATAAATTTATTATAGATTTGTAAAGATAGATATAGATAGATACATGATAAAGATCTTATAGATCTCTATCTCCATGTTTCCCTATCTATCTATCTATCTATCATCACTGCCTCAACGAGGTGGAGTCACCTATCATTTCAATACTCATTGGCATGTCACAGTAATGATGTTGCAAAAGAATACCCCCTTGTTGGATAAAGAAAATATTCAGTAAAGATGAATGTACTCTAGGGGGTACTGTGTCACAATGCAGTAATCTTAATTTCTTGTGAGTCCATGATTTCTAAGGCAAGGAAAGTCTCCAACATCCAGTAAGTTGCATAGACCCCTATGACAATTATGGGAGTGCTTGGATAAGAGTCACACAGGATGGAGAGACATAGATGGGTTGTGACCTGTGCTGTAGACAAGACTTTCCAAATCGATCAGATTACAAATCCATTTGAGTACCAGTAGTTAATGTTGTAGTAATTTCCATGGTAGTTCTGTGGCAATAAAGTTCATTGATGTTGAAAGCCTTCTTGCCTGATGCCCAAATCAACAGTGATGTTATTTTTGTGATTTTTTTTGTCCTTTTCTTCATCATGGAGGAAGCAAAACCTTGGTCTTTGACTTGAAAAGACTACAAAATAATAAAAATACTAAATATTAGAAAAATATTATTTTTTAACTTTCATATTTATTTTTCTCATTTGAAGTTTCTGGTGCATCTTTAGTATTAATTTGGTCAGCTAAAAGTATCTGTAAGTGTTTGTTATCTCATTGAGATTATAGTAGAGAATACTAAAAGGAGAGATAATGGAATCTGAGAGCAGCTGTTAATCTGAAAGGTTCTTTAAATAATCATTTAAAGTATCATTATGTCAATGATATTTAAATAACCCTACACATTCTTGATTGGATCAATATGAAGTGTTAGTTACAGAAATGGCTTTTAATAAAATACTATTACTTCTCTATATAAATGTAGGTACTTTTTCCTTACAGAAGTATTAATGTTTAAGATGAGGAAGAGAGCAATGAATTCAGAATTAATCTTAATAGAAATCTTTAAGGACGACTTCTTGTTTAAAATAAGTTGGATTGATTTTTTGTGAAATATATATAGATCTTAGAGACACATGTTATTTAGGCACCTGTAATTGGTAGAAAGGAAACTTATAGCAAATGCAATACTTTGTTCAAGTACTTAATGGTCTTTTTAAAAAAATGATGTGGAAATCAGGAACTCTGCTTTTATTATTATTTTGTTATATGTCATTTATCATCATATGTGTCCATACATCTACAAAACTACCCAGTTACTAGCTTCTAAGATCAAAGAATGTTCATTTTAGTCAACAAGCATTCATTAAGCTATTACTGTATGTCAGGCACAGGTACTGGGAATACAGACACTAGCAGGAAAAAAGATAGTCCCCACCCTCCAGAGCTTACATCCTAGTAGAGGAAGAGAAGACATAAAATGATGCAGAAAGGGAGGAGAATGAGGTACGCTTGCATTGGCACTGGAGAGAAAATCCAAAAAAGAATAAAGACATGACTGGCCTTAGCACTTTCCTTAAAATGGAAGGTCTGGGAGGAACCAGTTAATCAGAAAAAAGGGGAATCAGGATAGACTATTCAGCACTGGAAGGGAGTCTAATCCAACCTGAAAAATAATCTTTTTTTACTCCCTCTCTACTTGGTGAGTAGTCATTGAATATTTTCTTGAAGATTCCCAGTAAAATGGAACCTCATGCTTTCCTTACTGTTCTATTCCACTTTGATTTGCTCTAATTGTTTATAAGTTTTGTTTCTGTTTTTTTTGATAGCCTAGATCTCCATATGAAACTTGGAACCATTGCTCCTAGTATGCTTTCTGGCACCAACTTGAACGACTATAATTCCTTTTTCACATGACAGCCCTTCAAATACTTGAAGACAGCTATTATGTCCCCCCTGAGTCAAGTCTTCTCTAGCCTAAAAACCCCCAGAGTCATCAGCTGATCTTCATGTGGAACAATTTCAAGGCCCTTCACCAGCCTGGTGGCTCTTCTCTGGACTCTTTAGTCCTTACTAAAATGTGGCGCCAGCAATATTCTCTGACTTCATTAGTAAAACCCTTAGAGATACAATATTTAAGAAATGAAATTGCCGAATCCCTATGTAGTCTGAAATGTACCCAGAGCCAAGCTCTCTCAAATAACATTTTTACCACAGTCATATGGCCAGAAGGATGAGATGGAGAGAGAGCGAAATGTGTTTCCTTTTTTACTTAATAGTACTTTGATGTATATGAATTTTTCCCTCTCATTGTGAGAAATGCACCTCAAAGCTTCTTCCAGACCACTGCTGACAGACATTCATTTTGTAGCTGGTGAATGTACTCATACTAGGCTGCATAATAAGTGTGGACATTTTGATCTGGTGATACTTACCAGCTACAGAGGAAAGGGAAGTAAAGCTGTTTTTTTTTAACTTGTGGTTTGAATACTTTAGATGCTTCCTCCCCTTCCCCCCTTCCCTGAGAATTTAGCATAGATACTTTAATATTGGAAGGATTCATGATTTCATCCATGTGACCACTCCCTCTAGCACCATCAAAACACAAAGACTATGAACCTCTTCTCTCCCCTACCCTAATTCATGACTTAGAAAGCTTAAAGAGTTGCTGAAGCCAGAAAAATTAATTACATATCTGGCAAAGTAAATCTACCTGTAGTCTGGTCCTGGAGAAATAGTCATCAGTTGGTCACCAAGTTTATATGTGAAGTCTTCTCATTTTAATGGCACTAGTTCTCTATTGGCATGATGTATAGGAACCATGTTAGGTGGTGCGGTGGATAGAGCATTGAACCTGGAGTCAGCAAACTCTGAGTTCAAGTAGTGTCTCAGACACTTACAAGCTATGTGATCTTGAGCAAGGTTCTTCGCTAGTATCTGCTGTAGTTTCCTCATCTACAAAATTGTATTAATAATGACACCTCCCTGGGTTGTTGTGGGGATAAAATGAGCTAATATGTATAAAGTTGTATATAAATGATACTTATTATTGACAGTTATTAATAATAGCAATTATTATGAACCAAGGCCAATCTCAAAGCCCTAAGACATATCAGAATAGAATTTTAGTGGTGCTATAACATATCTTGATGGTCCTGTTGGCTTATCAAACACCTCATCAAAGGTGTAGGACATGTCATGTCAGTTATAGTCTCGGCTATGACTGAATATATATGTGCATGTCCATATATATGTGTGTGTGTGTATACATATACATACACATATGTGTATGTATATGTATACATACATGTTTGTGTATGTATACATATACATACATATATACATGTATACGTATACATACATACACACACACACCCCCCATAATACAGATGGGTAAAAGTAACCATTCCTAAAATTTTTATAATTTATAAGCATAGTTAAGACTGGCATCCTGCTAATCAATCAACAAATATTTATTGAGTACCTACTAGATCCTAGTCACTGTACTAAATGCTTAAGATTTACAAAAAGAAGCAAGATAGTCTTTGCTCTCAAGGAGTTTACAATCTAATTGGGGAGACAACACACAGTTACACAGACACACTTGGACATGCACACACACAGTAAACTATATGCAGAATAAATAGGAAGCAACCTAAAGAAAGAAAGCACTAGAGTTAAGATGGGTTGGCAAAGACTGAAAATATCATTATGAAGGTCAAATCATGCAATATCTATGTCTAGATTTACATCTACATCTAGCTATGTATATGTATAGCTTCCAAACCCTAAAGAGCTACCTGTTGCTATTACTGCTATTATAAATTTAAAAGGATAATTAATAGCCTTCATTTTTGGCCTGGAGCATCTTTAGCATCCCATTATTCTGTTTTAATTAAAAAAAACTATATTGATAGATTTTATTTTACTTTCCTCGAATCACCTAAGCATTCTGATATTTGAACAAGGACAAAGAAAATTACAAGAACGATCACAAAGCAAGATCAATATCTAACATAAGAAGCAAATTAGGAAATAAAAACAGAGTAAAAAATAATCCAAGACAATTAAGGAAAATGATGCAAAATAGAAAAGTGGTTGTGTATCTTTGTAGATACACCCATTATCTTTCTGTTCTTAAAAACTAAGCTTGTTTAACACATCACCATGTTTGTTATGGAAATGATAGCGATTAACCTTCTTCCAAGTTGGCCCATTCATTTTTTATTATTGTTGATGAGAATCATGTCATATTTCTATATACTAGAAAAATTAAAACCTAGCTTCATAACCCCCAGTTTTTTTTTTTTTATCACATTAGCTCCTCTTTGACTTCCCCAACCACCATTCATGGTGGTTTTTCATCTTCTTTTTTAGTTTTTAGTTTACTAGTCACCATAAATATTTGGAGGTTCATGCTTATAGGTAGCCAGATTTGCCAATAGTTGAACTTGAACTTCTTCAGATTTCTATTTTGTTAAATTTTCACAAGGAGTATGATGGACATAGGATGGTGCAGTTGAAAACTGGTGGTGTTTGGAATGAGGAGATTGGTTCAAATTTCAACCCAGATATTTACTAGTTGTCTACTTATGACTCAGATTGTTAACATTCTGAATGAGAAGAAACACCATTCCTCAAGAGATTAGAGGTCAAAGAATATGAACAGTAAGTTTTCAAGTGAAAAAATGCCATCTATTGGTTATGATAAGGAAAAAAAATCACCAAAAATCACTAATAAGAGAATTCCCAATCAGGATAGCTCTGAAGTGGAACCTCAGAGCTTATCATTTACACTTATCATTTTGGTAAAGAGGAAAATAAAGAGTAATATGGATATTTTTAGAGAGTCTCTGGGAGGACAGGTACAGCAGTATTCTGGTAATTAGTCTATTTGGAAAAGCAATTTAGAATTATAAGTAAACAGTTAATCAACTATGCATACTAAATTAACCTGCCGATACCATTATTAGGCATGACCTAAAAGATCAAAGATAGAGAGAAATATCCCATATTATGAAAATATTTGTAATGGCATTTTGTTGTAGCAAATAACTGAAAATAAAGTTGGTATCCATCAACTGGACATTATCTGGACACACTGGGGTCTAGTTACATGAATGTAAAGGGATATTACTGTGATATAAGAAATGGCAGATATGATGGATTCAGAGAAACCTGAGAAGACTTACATGAATTGATGCAGAGTATGACGAGTAAAAGCAGAATGAGTTATTGCAAATTCCCCAATAATGTAAAGGAAATCAAAATGGCCATATTTGTTAATAAAGTGATCAGTAACAATAACTCCCTGGTTTTAGCTGAGTCGTGAATTTGGAAGCCAAATTGCACGGGATTGAGAAGTGAGAGGATAGGAATGAGAGACAACCAATATCAGCAGTGTTTTCTAGGCATTTGACTATGATAGGAAGGAGATCAGGAGATGATAGTTTAAGGAGAATAGGGATAAATGAGGGCATTTTAAAGGTGGGGATAACCTTGGCCTCGTTTGTAGGTAGCAGGGAAGGATTCAGTAGATGGGGAAAGACTGAATCTTAGAGAATGAGGATGATTGTTAGTTTATTCTGTTAAAAAAGATGGGTGGGAATGAGATCAGTATTATCTTGGTTGGATCAAGAGCATTCCATTGATGTTACTTCAAATGTCAGCTACACAGCATGAGTCAATAGAAGGATGTTTTAGTGGAGGATAACTAGTAAATACTGGATAGTAGTGTCTGTGTGTGGGTGTGGGTGAGGGTAGGGTGATGGTCCTAGCAAGGAGAAGAGCCACTTCTTTGTCAGAGACTGGAGTAAAGGAGGAAATAACTGGGAATGATAACAAGGGTTTTGAGATGTGAAGGGAAAATAGAATGGCCTGTAGAATATGAGTCAAGGTCCTCTGTTGTATGAATGAAGCATTTATTAAGCCTTTACTGTGTGCAAAGCACTACAACTTTTTCCTAAATGTTGAGGTGGAGGGCGGTGGGAGGGAATTGCTTGGTGGTGGAGAGGTGCTGTAGAGAGCTTGAGGAGAGAAGAGGTTTGGCAGTCACCTCGTGGAGTCCAATGATTTGTCAATTAGGGAAAAATGAAAGGACTTGTGGCAGTGAAAGCCCAATTGAGATTAAACTTCTGTTGTGTCAGACACTTTGTGACCTTTTTGGGTTTTTTTAGCAAAGATATGGGAGTGGTTTGCCATTTCTTCTCTAGTTCATTTTACAGATGAGGAAACTGAGGTAAACAGGGTTAGATGACTTGCCCAGGGTGACACAACTGGTAACTGTCTGAGGCCAGATTTAAATTTAAGTCTTCCTGACTTTAAGCCTAACTGCCATCACATTAAATAGCATGCATTTATAATGAACCTAGTTAGCACTATTACATAACTTTCTCCAGTTTCAGTCAGAAGTGTGAGTAGGAATGAGAGAGGTAGAAAAAGTGGTCAAGTCTATGTGGAAGGTGTAGAGTTTGAAATACACAATAAGCAGTGACAGAAGACTAAAAGTGCCCAGCCCCTGTTTGTAGGGTAGAGTTCTCCTGGAATGATGTTTTCTCTATAGATGTACTGCTTATACTCTGTGAATTAATAGCCATCAAAATCAATAAGGTCTAAATGATGTAAGTGATTTTTAACATTCTTTCATTTAACAGATTTCTAGTGTGAACTATATTTAATGATCAACCTAAAATGGAAATAGATATTTATTGCAGGGCTCTGAGTTATGAGTTCATTTTGTAATTGAGTTGGGACAAAGATATGATTACAGTGTGTTCATTATATGCACTATGGCTTAAATAATGCCTTCAAATGCATGCATGTAGATGAAACTGCATCTGTGAGTCAGAGGAAAAATTCTCTCTTTTGTTATTCCATAGTAATGGGAAAATAGGTTCTGAGATTGATTTTGGCAGCTCATAAAAGTAGAATGTTACAATATTACATTATATTCTAAAAATTGGAGGGCACAGAGTGACTTAAATACTAGTAGCCAGCATTTCATCCCTAGATTTCTTGGCCTTTGAAGAGGTTGGTATTAGGAATAGTCCAATGGAGATTTATATTCTCGTTTTAGTTGGTTTTAATATACCCATACCTAACTGCCCTTGCCTAGAATCCTTAGTCATTCATGTTTTGTTTTGTTTTTAATTCACATCCCTGCCATTAGTTCCAGGAGGAGAGACATCTGAATCCCATTAAAAACAATTTTTCCTGCATCTGATTTTTCTCTTGTCACCTATAGAACACAAACCTAGCCAGATCCTTGAACTTTCTTCTGTTTTGTTCCCCAAATGTCTGTATGCTGCTTCCAGGCTCTTTCCACTTAAGGAAAATTTGGATGATGGAACATTACTATAATAATGTCACTATGACATATATCAAACACTGGGGCTAGCTAGGCACTGATTGATTGAAAAACAGGGAATGGAACCTCCAAAATATGTCCTTTATAGGTCCTTGAAATTCACCCCAAGTCCTTTTCTTTTATAGTTGTTTATCGCCCCCCAAAACAAACTAGGCTCCCTTGCTCAGTGCTTTAATTCTGTCCCACCTCAGATTCCTGAGAAATAATTATATTTTTGGCAGTAGTCTAAGGAGTCTTTCCCAGAAAGGGGTTGGAGTGGGCAAAATATAAAAGATCTCCAGTGTACATGAATAGTATGGACTAGGTAGTTTTATTCCCACACAGAAAAGGGACTACTGAGCAATAAAGAATGGTTGTATAATTATGAGCAGTTAAAGGGCTAATATATGAGCCTCACTGAGATATTTGCAGGTCCTGCTAATTAACTATTTTACATTTCACCATCACTGAGTACAGACTGGTCAGCATCTATAGTGATATCTTTCTTTTAAGTGGTCCCTTTCTCTATATGGGCAACTCACCCTCACCTAATCTTCCTGTGTTGCTCTTATCAATCACATTGTCACAGGACTCACTATGTTGTCACTCAAATGGCCAAGAAGGGGAAGATGTCAGTTGCCTTTTGAGATCGAAGATTCAAATCTCAAAGATTTGGAAGAAGATTTCCTTCCAAATGAAAGAGTATACAAATGGGTACAACTAGGTAGGGAGAAAGATACCCTCTACCCAATTCTCTATACTCTCCTTAGACTTTAAGATCTGACAGATTTAAATCACTAATTTTCCATACCCATGATCTTGGCCCAGCAGTCTTAAAGAATTAGCATGGCTGACAAGGAGTAGTCATAGGATATCAGTGTCTGTTATGAAGTGGAGAGGAGAAAGAGAAAAAGTAGGAGGAGGAGAGGGGATCCTCCATCACTCATTCCCAATGTGGTGGTACCTGTACTCCAGTACTTCAGGGATCTGTGGTTTTTCAAGTGTGAACAACCCCTTTATAACTAAGTAGACTATTTCTAAGATTTGATGTGGGTGACTATTGCCACTGCAATCAGTTTGGTGGTAAGCATCTCTGCCTTTAGCTAGGTTTTTTCCCTGTCAACAGACATAAGCCAACTCTACTCATGCCCTTAACTTCTTAGCCTACTAGAACTTGTGCTCCTTTGTTGTGGTTTTCAATGTTACTTCCACACGATGAAGAAGCATAAGAGTCTTAAGTGATTAAGTGTTTATTTAACTTCTGTTTGCCTCATTTTCCGCAGTCATGGGATAGGGATAACAACAGCACCTACCTCTCAGAGCTGCTGTGAGTATCGAATGAGATCATCTGCATATAGTACTTAGCTTGTTGCCTGGCACTTGGGAGATGTTACGTCAATGTTAAATTTTTCTTCTTGCCTTTGTTCTTGTTTTTCTTTTTCGTCATCATCATCATCATTATTTCAGAGGAACATAGCATAGTAAAAATCAACTATTGGCACAACCGCATTAATTAAGCAGGCATGAAGAGGCTGTCACGAAAGGGTTTACTGACATAACACTTTAGAAGAGGCAAGAATGCTAGAGAACATCTAAACAAATTCACAATTGTAAAAATTAAGGTTCAGCAACTTGCCTAAAGTGGCAGAGAAATTTGGAAGTTGAACTGGAACCATAAACTAGGTTTCTTGAATTCAAAAAGAGATACTCGTTTTGAGCTGAAATATTCTTCAGACCCATGAGTTAAGGCAGGCAAAAAAATGTGTGAGGAAAGATCCTATTGGATGTTGATCATTAGGACATGGGTTTAAAGCTGAATAAGAGGTTACCGAGGGATGGTTAAAATGAATCCTGGAGAGAAATGATGTGCCCAGGGTCACCAAGGGAAAATGGAGCTGAGCTTTGACTCAAAACCTCATCCTCTGTCTTACTTGATCTCATTAGATAACCCCATGAGATAAGGACTATTATTACCCTGAGGTTATAGTTTTATGATATTACTATAGATATTGATCAGTCTGTACTCAGTTGTGGTGAAATGTAAATTAGTTAATTAGCAGAACCTACAAATATGTCAATGATACTTGAATATCAGTCCTTTAACTGATCATGATTTTAGTTGAGCTATAGTTGAGGAAGCTAAGGCAGAACTTGTGACAACCAGGATTGGTTAGTAAGTGTCTGATGCCAGATTTGAATTCAAGTTTTCAACTGTCTTTAGGTCTATTGCTCTATCCACTGTACCACATAGATGAGATTATACTTGTAAGATGCTTAGCACAATGCTTAACATATAGCAGGAGTTTTAAAAAAGACTTATCGCCTTTCCTCTGATTATAAATACAGCTCTCCACTATACTACAGTTGGTAAAGTTAGCAACAATGCAAGTTTTCTCTTTGTTTCTCATTTTCCCTCCTTCTCCATGTAATGGGTAGTACTAACTTCAAATTTAGTTGTTAAGTGGAACTTAACCCATTTCTTCCTGACCTCCCACCAGAATTTTCTGTTCTGTGCAATAATTATACATCTGGAAATGCACCATAAAATTGGTTCTGTTTCATTAGTTGGGAAGGAATTGGTGAGGGAGAGTGGAAAAACCATGTCTATTGATAAAAATGGATGACTATTATTGCTTGGTAGACAGGAAACAAAAAGGGAAAGAGATAGAGATATTACTTTAATATCTTTGTGAAGAATTGGTACTTTTTCAAAGAATCTTTGGGTGGACACAGTGTTCTAACTTTCTCTAGCGTTCCCTACCTAAAATGGAGAGTGCATTTTCTGCTGAATTGGATAAATTTGGATCTCCACAACCTTTAGGGGATATTCTTAGGTGCCTAGAGGCAAAATCTGTACTAAACAACTGTTTAAGATTCCTGCTAAAATCTCAGGACTTGATGACCTAGATGATGTAGTGAAGAAACAAAAAACTTAAATGTTTGATATAAGGGGACAACAGACCAGTCAAAATTTTGTAGGATTCCAAAACGCTCACATCCTAGTTACCCCATTTTCAGAACGATGTGGTTAAAACAGTATAGCAGATGCCTTAATTTCAAGGGTATTGCAGCTCTAGTTATACATAGTTCATATAGGGAGAAATCTTGGTTTCAGTCTCTGAGAGCAAAAACTCAGTTTTCATGGGGAAAAAAGAGGTTATAAGGTGGCTAATGGTTATTCTTATATGGCTTACTACAAATGCCTTGGAATCTGGTACTAGAATTCTAGACCTTTATTTTTTAAAATAAACAAATAAACAAACTTAAAGAATTCATAGCAAAGCTACATGAGAATTTTTGTTTCTTTTAGAATCCACTTCAACATGGTAAGTACATCAATATGATAAACTTATTCTATATAGTTCCTTCGTATAGCAAAGGTGGACAGTAATCTACCAAGTATTTCAACATCTTATTGGGAATTTCAGGGTTGTGTCCAAGTCAATTTGTCTCTTCCTCTGGATTTAATATGAAGGTATCATGTAGAAATATTAACTGTGGAGCCAGGGAGAGCCTGGATGTGATAAGTTTCCAGATGATCCTATTAATAACTATAACTTACATTCTTATATGACTCTCAGGTCCATAAAGAACCTTGCTCATGTCGGTCCTGCAAGGTGGTTTGTGCTAGTGCTGTTTTTCCCGAGAACATTCTGTGCCACCAAAATCTTACTCATTCTGTTACAGAAAAACAAGTGAAGCAATAGCTAAAGTATATAATTCCCAAAAATGCATTGGGAAAAACAGAAAGAGGGGAGAGCCAGAATTAGAGGAAGAGTTTGGTTAAAGAAAGGCTATTGAGAAGCAGGTATAATGGAGGAGCTATGGATTAGAAATCTAAAGATCCTGCTTCTAGTCCTGTCTTTGTGGCTTACGCTGAAGTGACCAGCCAAATTTCTCTCTCTAAGTCTCATGTTGGTTTATTCTGCAAAGGTGTAAGGATAGCAATATCTGCCCCGCCTCCCTTACAGGGTTGTTGTGAAAATCAAATATGATAATATATATGAAGTTATATAAATGTAAGGCAACAAGATTAATACTATTATCCTCAGGGAAAATGCAGAATTTCCAACTGTGACTAATTGAATTAGGCATCTGACTTGTTAATGAGACTGCTTGTGAAGCTACTGATAAATACATGAGGCCTATCCTGATCCCCCTGGTTGTTAATGCTTTCTCCTTCTTGTAACTACTTTGTATGTCATTGTTTTATCTGTGGCCATATTGTTTTTATCCAGCAGAATGCAAAAATTTTGAGTGTGTGGATTGGATTTTCTCTTTGCCTTTGGGTCTCTGGTACCTTGTACGAATTGTTGCTGTTTGTCCTTCATTTTCGAGGAGGCCCAGTGACATCGAGGTGATGTCTTGACTTGTGCTTGAATTGGATTTAAGTGAGGCAGAGTGGCCTAAGTCATCAATCTCACTCTCCTAGTTACTGAAGTCCAGCAGCAAGACAACTGGTGATGGCCTGGGATGTTGTGGATGACCTTGATGCTGTAGATGTCTGAAGTTGTGACCAAGCTCTATGTGCTCCAGAGCACTTGCTTCAGCTGCCTTCATGGCTGTTAGAACACATCATTCTCTTCTGTCCATTATTCTGCTGGGGGTGGGGGAGTGTAGTGAAGAGGGAGGAGGAAGAACTTCATATACTTGGAGTAGATGTTCCCCAACTCACTGATAGGTTTGAAGTCTGATGATTTGACCTCTTGGCTTCTTGGATCCATAGGTTAGAGTTGGGAAAGAGGTGGACACCAAAGATGGATGAGTAGCCCTCCAGCAGAAGGGCTAGTCCTGCCTGAACAGCCCATACACATGGTAGGCACTTACAAGTGGTTATTGGACAGAATTTAATTATATTCAGACTTTGAGAACTTGTAACTCCACCTCAATTTTTGGAATAGCTGTTCTCAAGCCTTGTGGTCTCAGATACTTCTTTATATTCTTAAAAATTATTGAGGATCCCAAAATACCTTTATTTATGTGATATATCTAGTTATATGCATACATATGTGTGTATATATATATATATATATATATATATATGTGTGTGTGTGTGTGTGTGTGTGTGTGTGTGTGTGTGTGTGTATGTGTTTACCATTTTAGTAATTAAAATTTTTTCTTCTTATGCAAATAGTTTTGACCTTTTAGGCCCTCTGAAAGATTTTTTAGAGACCCTAAGGGGCCTCTGAGTCACACTTTGAGAACTGCTCCTCTGGTATGTGCTACAAATGGCTACTCTCTTTCATCAGAACTTAGATTGTCATGTTATCCTTCCTCTTAAAGGGTCATTGCTCTATACTTTTCATTATATGTCCAAATGATCACATTATTAACTGGAAGCACTGAGGGGTGGGTATGAGAACTAGTGATACAAATGTATATAGATGATATTTCCCAATGGTCTGTTGGAGAGAGTCTATTCCAATGTATTGCTAAATTTCAAGCCACATTAGCAGGAAAGCCCCTGTTCAGTCTGTGAAGGAAGAATGTGTGTATGGGATAGGGGAGGGTTCCTGGTCAATTTCTATTTCTCTTTCCTCTTGACATTTTTTTACTTTGGTATTGAAGATCTGTATTTGAAACTGAGAACAGTCACAGAAAATTAGCTGTAATGATGTTGTGCCCTGGAAATTAAGTAAGATAAACTCATTTAAAAACAGGTCTACTTGTGTCTATGACAAAGTGACTTTTTGGCCACTTTGCCTAGCATTGTAGAAAAGGAGGCCTTTGGCTGGTGATATATATATACTGATAAATGTAGTTGAAATGAAAAATTCTTAAATGGTGACTTTGTTAGATATTAAAATGTTTATATATATATACTAGTACATCATTAGTGAAAAAAATATTACTAATTTAGCCACTCCCGGGTTCAGTGTGGCTATATGGCGGAAATAATGAACCTAACAGATTGGGTTTCCTTTCAATGCATGAGTTTTTTGATAGGTCATATCAGAAATACGTAAGTATAAAAAATAGAAATAAAAGAAATGGAATCACATAATAAAACACTACTCGCATCCATATACTATGAGGTTATAATCTATACTTCCAAGTGGGTTCACCTTTATTTCTAATCTAATTCCTCTGACTGCTTAGAATAGCTAGAAGATACAGTCATTTATGAGCTATGTCTCAGAGGTGTATGGTTAGAGCACAGTGCTGGCTCTCTCTTTTCTGAGACTCCATCACTCTTTGAGGAACACTAAATGCTTGTGAATTATCTCTAGAGTTACAAAGGTCCAGAGGAAACTCTAGGATTCAGGCACAGTGTGGCATTAAAGAAAATATATTAACTCTGGAGTCAGAAGAACTGGGTTTAAATCTAGCTTCACCTCTTGGGCAAGTATTGATTACTTTGGGGAAATAATTTCATTTTTTTGGACCTCTGTTTCATCATCTCTTAAATGACAGAAGTTGGGCTAGAGGGACACTGTCATTCTCACCCACTCTAGATCTATGGTCCTATAAACCAACAGTCTTTGAGTGTTCAATGTTTTAGGTACAAATAAGAGAAATAGTCCTAGCCATTAAATAATTGAGATTGCATTTGGTATTATTCTATTTTACTGGTGAAAAGATGCAACTTTTTTTCCCATTATATACTTGCCAGGGATCATAAACAGTCACTTGCCTTTATTGCTGGAATACCTTTAAGAATTCAGTCTTAGTAACATCCATAGGCTAATTGCACTTTGAAAATTCAAGTTGTAAATTTCTTCTATTATAAGTTATCAATTAGAATTTGTTGGATTGTATTTTTTAAAGGTTTTTCTTGGAACTTTTGTTTGTGAGTCCATAAAACTGACCATTCATTCATTCAAGTGTCAAAACTATCATAGTCAAATGGATCCCCAATAAAGGAGTGAAAAGTAAGACATTTATTTCTAACACATACAGTAGAAATACAGTGTCCCAAAAATCTTAGTGTAGGTTTTTTTTAGCATTAATAATTTAAATCTTCACTAAGACTTTTAGGACACCCTGCATAATGTTTTCAAAGAGTGAAGTAAACTAGCAAGAGACAATGTATATTTTTATTTTCCTCTGGATTCTTACAGTAGAAAAGACATATTTGTATTTAACTCCATAGCTCTTGAGCTGGGAGGATACTTGTAAATGTGGACATATCAGATCTATCCTTTTCAACTCTGTTAACTCAGCAGCTGACACATGTGTGGAATACCAGTGGCCATTCTGTTTTTCTCTGTGCCCTCATGGTCCAATGAATCAATCTTTCAAATCCTCTGGAGCTCACAAAACATTTAGAATAGTAGGTATGTGGTAGTCTCATTTTACACATAGAAAATTTGGACAGGACTTAGTGAAATGTTTTATTTGCAAGTATGGAAATGAAGAGCATATTTAGAAAAGAAGAATCTTCATTTTTGTGTAAAGAATTCTTCTCTGAGAGCTTTTCTTTATTAGACTACAACCTCTAAGATATAGTAGACAAGTGCTAGGGAGTTTTCTGAGATACATAAAGATCATGTGCCTTGTCCGATGGCATATAGCTAGTAAGTACTTGAAGTCAGATTTGAATGCAGACCTTCCTGACCAAGCTGGCATGGTATCTATTAGGCCATATTACCTCTAAGTTTATTTGATATGATGAAAACACAAGTGTGGAAAGGTTATCTTCAATTTCTCTTGTGTTCCTTTGAATTTCCTTTCACTTCCTTTCTAATATCAGTGATAATGATGAACTAGTAAGAAATTTGGCTTGTAAAATGATTCTGGGTTATCCTTTCTTCAAATAAAAGGAAGCAGTGGCTTTAGTTTCTTCAGAGACTAGAAGTGCAAATCTGAATACAGACAAGAAGATGCCATCTTGTGTCTTGAAACATTATGTTTCAAGCATTGGCTCTGGAATCTGCAGTGGTCGTCCTGAATGTGGATATTAAGATGATTATTTTACTCTCTGTACTTATCAAATGATAAAAACCATGGCACTCATTTCATGGAGATGTGTTTGTTTAACTACTGGAGGTTATCCCAGTGGCAAGTTCATCCTTATTTGATAATAATGAAACATAAGTTTTATGTGTTTGCTTGAGCAAGATTGCCATCTGGTAAATAATATGTTTTGTGAGTGTTTATAACAATCATGGTTTAAGCCAAAATTGACTTATCATGATTGCTGCAAATAACACTTGAGTGTCCTAACTTGGTTTGATTTTTTTTCTTTGTTGAATCGAGAAAATGTATTTTAAGAAGCTTCCTGTATTTATTTTTTTTAAGTATTTGGTGGATATTATAGCTTGAGTTTTCAAAAGCAATAATTACAGCTGATTACTGTCTCCATACAGTACTTCTGCACTAAAGTAGAAAAAAGGTTGTTTATATAGCATCATAAGCATTGTGTATATATACACATGTATATGAGTGTATATGTCTATATACATGCATTTATATGTACACATGCATGCATATACATGTATGCACAAGGACATAAATTCCATTTTTGACTTTGAACTGGTTGAAGTATATTTCTTTATGATATAGAGGTCCTAAAACTGTTCTATCTTGCAAAAACGCGGCTATGTAAATGAATGATATCTAAGCAGCTGCTAAGGAGAGCACAGGCCAAGTTATTTTTGACTAGTGCAAGAGTTCAGAACCTTTGTGGTGTCAGGGACCTCATTGACAGTCTAGTGAAATCTATATGTCCCTTCTCAGAATAATTTTTAAAGAATTCATAATTGAACAAAAGATTAAATTTCAGTTAAAGATTAGTAAAAATAAAGTTGTTATATTTCCCTTCCAAATTCATGGATCCCCCCAAAAGAGCCATAGGTACTTTAGGTATCCCTGCATTTGATATGAAGAAGCCTTGGAAAAAGAGCAATAGTATGAAGCACAGTTATGAAAATGATCCATCATTTTCACCATCAAAAAGAATAAACTTTACTTAGGAAAAAAGATTCTTTTTTTCCACACAAGCTATGAAAAGCTTGAGAAGCAGTATGACACAGTGGTCAGAGTACTGGTCTCAAGTTCAGAAAGACCTGGGTTCAAATTACATCTTTGACACAGACATGTTTTGTGACCCTGGAGCAGCTCTTAACCTTTCAGTGCTACAGTCTGCTCCCAACTGTACAAATTTACCAAGGATTGTGTATTGTCCTGAGTGGACACAGTTATGATGTGGTAGATGAGGACGAGGATGGTACGGGTGCTACTGCTCTTGATCATAAATTTATACTGTGCTTAAGATCAGCAAAGTATCATATATATGTATATATATACATATATATGAACTAGGCTATGGTGATTGGATATAGTATGGAAATCAGAGAAATATGAGCTAAATCTGAAAAAGAAGAGGCTGCCATGTTGTGAAGGGCATGGTATGGTAAATAATAAAATGTATGGATCTGATTTAATTCTTCAAGTAGTAGGAAGCACTAGAGATATTTGAGTAAGTGGATGGCATGGGAAGACTTGTCCTTAAGTGAGATTATTGGATAGTTGGATGGAAAATGGATTAGCAAGAGGAGAGATGGAAACCAAAAACCAAATTGGGAGAATCTTTCTAAGGCCAAGAGTGGATGAGTGTGAATTAAGGTGATGGCTATGTAAACGGAAAGTAGGATGCAGATATGAGAGATGTTAAGGATGCTGAAACAGTAAGACATGATTGACTTACCAATAAGTGACTTACCATGTAAGTCATTTAACGCTAAGACATAGTGATATAGTAAATAAGGGAGAATTAAGAATGATTTTGAGGTGGCAAACCAAGGTGAATGGAAAGATGGTAATGCCTATAACACGAAGAGAGAGTTTTGAGGAGGGAGAGGGAAAAGAATAAAGGGGAAATATTAAAAGATTCATTTTGGACACATTTAGTTTCCTATTTCAGGAGACAGAGGCATAGAATTGGAGATACCCAGTAGCTACTTGGAGAAGCTCAGTAGGTAGTTGGTGTTGGGATCGTGGGACTGCAGTTCATGACTTATGCTAGGATAATTCGATTTGGAAGTTATTTTCACAAGGATCATAACTGAACCCATTGTTGAAAGGAAAGTGAAAAGGGTGTATACCAGAACTTTGGGTACACATGAAGGAAAGGGACAGGCGATGGTTAATGATCCCGTATTGGTGACTGAGAAACTTACTTTCAGACTTTGCTCTGTCTTTCATTTCCCATGCCCTCTTTTATCCTTTTTCCTCTCCCTCTTTCCCTCTCCCACCTTTTTTCTTCCTTGGTTTCCATTTCTCCTTGAGGTCAAGATTGTCACTTTAATTAGCATTCAGTTCAAGGCTGTTATAGTCCTACATTTTGTTTTCCTATTTCTGTTTATTTCATTCTACCTAGTATATATGTCTTGTTTCTTCTTTGAATTTTTCATCTTCATTGCTTCTTACAACACAATAGTAGTTATTGCATTTATGCATTATGATTTGTTTAGCTATTCCCAAAATGTTGGGCATTGTATTTATTTCCAGTTTGTTTCTACTACAAAAAAGTGCTATACTATGAATGGTTTGGTGCTTGTAGGACCTTTCTTCTTGTTTTTGAGATTTTTAGTTATATGCCTAGTATTAGTATCTCTAGGTAAAGGCAATGGTATATTTTAGTCATTTTCTTACCATAATTCCAAAATGCTTTCCAGAATGTTTGGACCAGATCACAGATACACCAAGAGTATTTTTTTCCGTATCACTTCCAATGTCAACTATCCCCATCTTTTGCCTCTTTTGTTGATATTTTGGTCTTTCAGTTATTCTTATACATTCCTTGTCACTTATTCTCATTTTCCTGTGCCTCTACTGATGCCCATACCCTCAAAGCCTCTTTTTACTGGAGGATATATAGGTTAAAAATGTCAAGTCCTTGTCAATAAGTAACCTCCAGCTATGGAGGAAAGAACCTTAACCTTTTTTTAGATCACATTCTATAAGACCAGATGATCCCTTCCCATCTAGCCCATGACTCAGAGTGCCTCACGGCATGTTTTGAGCCTTGCTCAATTCCTTGTTACTCCCTCTTCCTTTTCTTCACTTAACTTGTAAGAATCAATGTGTGCTGCTTCTTATGGGGTTGTGGGAAGGAGTAAGTTCAGGAAGAGGGAATTCTACGGATACATGTACTAATTTAGGCTATTAATGCTGAGTGAGTGACCTTAGTGTTGATATTCTGTAGAATTAACTGAAGCTTGTTTTTGGTAAGGGAGGATTGTCTTAATTTTTGTAGTCAGTTAAAATCACTTTACCTAAAGCATAATACCTTGTTTTATGTTTTCAGTTTGAAAAGATTGGTTGAAAACATCTATTCTGCCATTTTACTGGCCTTCCAGTCCCTTCCTTGTCCCTTTTCTCTTTGTATATCATCATGCTCAGGTTCAATCTGTCCTAAAACAAAACATAACAAAAATGTCTCTTCCTCTCAACCTGATAACTTCAAACAGCTGTCTTCATCTCCCTTCTCCTCTTTTGCCAGACTTCTTGAAATGGTTGTTGGTTTGTTCTTTGTTTCCTCACCAATCATTAACCCCACAACCTCTTGTTTTCTAGTTGAATATTTTTGAAGTTTTTGTACCTTGAGGTCTGCTGACTGAATTTATAGATGATTGTCCATCACGAGTTAGTCAACTTTTTTTGACTTTTCAAAAACAGAATCAGTCCAATGAAATGATACCCAGGGAGAAAAATAGCTTGTCCCTAGTAATAGAATTTTACTTTGTTACAATCTAGAGATGCTTGTTTGTAGTAATATCAATAATATTTTATACCTGCAGGACACTACACACTTTGCAAAGGAATTTTGCATACATTATTATTATATCTGTTATCCTTGAGCTCTCCATTTGTATCAAATGACCGATGTTCCCTATACAGGGAAAAAAAAAAGGTGGATAGCTGTGGCAAAGTTAAAAATGCGATCTTGATCTGAAAATGCTTCAGTTTTCCTTGGAAATGAGAAAACAGCTTTATGAATAAATATCAGACTGAATATTCAAGAATGGATGCATCAATAGGTAGTTACACAAAATGAATTCCTAATTTTATGTTATAGTTGGGTGCATTGTAGTCAATCAATGAATGTAGGATGAAGAATTAGGTCAGAGGGCACATATACATAGTCATCCCCTCTTTGTCCAGTAGATGTATTTTGCAAAAATTGTGCGTACCCTGAGCTTTTGTAAACTGAATCAGTTTTTCAATGTACTGGGGGAATTTTCATTGGAAACATCCTGCAGTTCCCAAATATAATATATCCTTTCACAAGTTAAAAAAATAAGTGTGACATAGCCAGCTAATTCTAATTAATGTTTTGTTAATTTTTAAGAAACACCTGAGGTTACCACCACCCCCCCCCCAACCCCTCCCCCCTACTGACTGGCTACCCAGGTGTAAGTTACTCAGTAGTTTTGTATTCCTAAAACTAGAATAGACTATTTCCCTGGCCATCTCTACCCTCAAAAACTTACAGAAATATTTTCTGGCAAACATATGCATCATTAATGTGGAGAATGAGCCAATACAAAAACTGCATAATCTCCACATGTGAGGAAAATACGTAGAGGATCAACTTACAAGGCTGATGTTGAAGGACTCTATGCAATCTTCTTGTAATTTCCACATGCTGTTACTAGATGAGATATTTTGGCTGGGTACACTGTTTTTCTGAGTTTACTAGGACCCACTCTACAAGGCAAATTTCTTCAGCCATTGATGGTTCTCCCCACTACTGTCAGCCTCTGACACAGCTGAAGTCATTGGACAGTATACTACTATTTGTTTTTTCTTCAGAAAGAACTGGAACTCTCTTTCTAGGGCTGGCCAGAAGCTTCCCCTGGTCTGCTCTCTCAAAGTCTGAGCACTGTCTTGCCATCTGAGCTCTACACATCAAGCACTCTTACTACTCAACTCTTTACGTAGAATTTGGGAGTCCTTTTGGCTCCCTACAAGCACATCTCATGTCACTATGTGTTTCTTTCACTGAATGTCATTGCTGATTGATGGTGGGGGAGGAGGAAAGGAAGAGAAATTTTTCCCCACCTCTAAGCCTTCCTGTTGTTTGCCAGGAGTACAAAGGAAAAAAGATGAAGAATGAGTTTTCAATATTGTCATCCTTCTTTTAGAGCTGACAGTTGAGCTCACCATTTCAGAATGTTCCTAAAGATCACTGGTCATGGTTTATCCTTAGCCAGGCAATTACTGGAAGCTCCCTATGTGCCACCAGTTCTCTTTATCCAAGATCAATGCCCTATTATATTGTCAAGGTGTTTGGGGTACTCCTTTACATTCTATTATCAGGATGTTAAGAAAAACTTCCCAGTTGGATCACAGACTTTCCTAAACCATCTCTTTTTCACCAATGTTTTTGTGAGATTGAGTTTTCTTAAAGTGAAGGCTCATCTCTATGCTAGGTAACTGAGAATCAGAGAATGAAGGACCTAATTACAACAACTAATCCTCTCTATCTGGTCCATCTAATCCCTACTACTTTCTGGGATTTCTCCCAATCAGTATTTCTTCTCCAATAAGATATCTCAACATTGATGTTGAGAAAAGCAACCATTATCTCTTGCTGCCTGGGAGTGGATGCTATCATGATATTAGACTGTTTCCCACTATAAAAATGAATATCAAAGAGAAAGTCATTTCCTAGTCACATTCAATATTAGAAAAAGGAGTCAGGCATTGAGTTCCAACACAAACTTTTCATTTCTCTGGAGGAAAAAGAGTTTGCTCAACCAATCAGGATATAAATATTTGCATATCTGATTGACTAAAGCAGACTCTAGTCTTAACACACATCACACAGCTGCTGTTAGCTCATGATTTTCCTCTTGCATACTCAAATATTATCTACATTAGAAAATGGATGGCTAGCCTCAGTCAGCGAATGTTCACAAAGTGGTTTGTACATTCTTGATAAAAGACATCTGCGTTCTAAGTTAAATCTGGATATTTGCAAAATTATCTCAAATGCTAATGTTATGAAAAATGTTTCAGGTCAGAGGAGATATGTGATAAAGAAAATATTGCAGGAGAAATAAGCATATTGATTGAAGTTTCTATTATGAACTAAGCCCCCATTAATGTGAAAAATGAATTCCATCTACTTCCCTCAAAATTCACCTCAAAAGCCCTTTCATTATCTATTATTAGACTTTTGCTTTCCTTCTTTCCTACTTTTTTTTGAAGATTTAGTACATTTAAATCTCAAGAAGTACTTTGGTTTATTTTAGTCTCAAATGTGTTCTTTATTTTGCAAAAGATGGGAAAAACACCCTCTTGTTAAAAAAAAAACCACGCTGATTTTGACATAAATTTTTATAGGATCCATCTTCTTTACTCTCTTGCCTTGCATCATTCTACAAAGAACACACAGGAAAACGGAGGTGAAGTCACCTTTGGAGAGGTCAGGAGATGAATGCTTCAGAGCAGCAAGCCCTATGGCAGGGCAGTGGGAGAACGTTGATTCCAATGAACTTTATGTAATAGCTTACACACATTGATAAACCTTCTGCTGTAAGAGCTGTCCAGGGATACTTGCACATAGAAAATATTTATTTAATTTTCCACTTCCATAAAAACAAAATCCCGAGTATGGATCTAAAGACAATGCTATTTGATAGCCTTCTCTCTCCACCTGGTTGTTTGGCTTCAGGTCAAACATCTTCTAAGTATGGCCCAACTTTCCACACTTTGGTGGCAGTGGCCTCCCCAATATAACCCCTGACTGTGTCCCAAAGTCCCTACTTTTTCCACTCTCCTCAGGCTGTGTAGTACAAGGTCTCTCCCCTGGCTCCCCCTGTAGCCTGATTTCCCTTAATAGAAGTTGACTTGAGAGCTCCTTTCATTCTGCTTGCTTTAGGCATGTGCTTTCCCTGGATATCAGATGTGCTACTTCCTGTGTTTTTATTCCTACCTTCCCCCTCTAGACTCCAAGTTCCTTAAGGATGGCACCATGCCTTAGCTAAACCTTGTATCAACTTCAGGATTGTATGCAGTGTTGTGAACACAAATTGTAAAGGCTTCCTCAGTACTTGTTATATCTTATTAGGTAGTGGGTTGGGACAGATTGCCTTTAATGTTTTTACCCCCTCAATACCAATATTCTCTGACTCTAGGTGTTTTTAAGTTGGGTAAATCACTTATGTTCAATGTCCCCATGCTTTTTTATTTTCTAGTATAACCTTCCACGGATGATTTCTAAGGCCCTTTCCAATTCGGTGATTTTTCTCTCAAAGGTAGATATCGTAATTTGCCCATCTCTGACCATATTTAACCATGTCTCTTGAAATCCCGGGTTTCCTCCAAGACTGAGGTAATAGGAACACTCTTATAAAGGTACTTAGATGTCCCCCACTCCAGTTGTTAATACCCCCTCCCTCCTTTAGAAGTTGCTGAGTATTTATTTGATATTTGCTTTTCTGTGTATGTGGTGATTCCACCCAGTAGAACATAAGCTCTTTGAGAACAGGGGCTGTTTCATTCTTGTCCCTAAGTCTTAGCACAATACATCACCCCCAGTAGCTTAATAAATGCTTGTTGTCTTGAATTAAACACTGTTTTACTCTTCATTATAATTAGTGCTGATTTAAAAAAAAAAGGACCTATTTTAAAAAGCAAAAACATACCCTTACCATTTTGTAATCCATGTAAGCTTGCATTTTCAAAAAAAGGGCATTAAATGTGCGCGTGTGGGGGGGAGGGGTGATGGCAGCTGGGGTTGCAATTGAGGAGTTACCTTTTAAAAGAGGACAAGATGTTAGTGGGCGATGGGCAGATGAATAGGCATGACTGACAGCCACTGATTAGGAAGGATGACTCTTATTTAGAGAGCATTCAAAGATTAGACAAGGCAGCAGTCATTACATTCATAGAGAAAATAATCCTCTCCATCATACTCTAGTCATTTAAGAGGCTGTCTGATTTTAAATTTTTTATTTTCTCCGTATTCTGAACTTAACAAACACAAAAGGAAAATGAACATTTTCATATCCAAAGTAGAAGAGTTAAAGATTATTATCTGTGAAACTTGCTCAATATAAGTTCATCTTGCTCACATGTATGTATTATATACATATATATATATATATATATATATAAATGCATAGCCTATGCATATATAAACATATTTTATACGTAACTATATAAATTAAATTTACTTTCAATGCTATCCTGTTTGTCTGTGTTTCCTTCTGTTATTTTTTGTATAATTTAAAAAATGTATCAATGACTTTTCTTTTCTTTTTCTTTTTTGGTAACCCACTCCTTAGTCTCCCTCCCTCCCCTCTCCACCTCCCTCTCATTCTCACCCACCTCCAATTGAACTTCAAAGAAAAACAAAATCTTTTTAATGAGTAAAATCAAGCAAAACAAATCTACGCATTTGGAGACATCCAAAAAAGGCAAGTTTTATTCTATTTGATGTTGTTTAGTCTTTTTCAGTCGTGTCTAACTTGTTGTGACCCCATTTGAGGTTTTTGTGGCAAAGATATTGGAATAGTTTACCATTTCCTTCTCCAGCACATTTTGCAGACAAGGTAAATGGGTTTAAGTGCATTGCTGAAGGTCACACAGTTTGAAAGCCTTTAAGGTCAGATTTGAACTCAGAAAGATGAGTCTTCCTGACTCTAGGCCTTGCACTTTATCCACTGCACCTTCTAATGGCCTTAAATTAATTACCTTTCAGTCAGGAAGTCAGTACCACTGAACCTCTGACGTTGCATTCAGTCATTGCATTCATCAGAATTCTTAAATTTTTTGAAGTTGTTTTTCTTTACAATGTTGTTGCTGCATAAACTATTCCGGTTTTGCTCACTTCCACTCTGCATCAGATCATATGGTCTTCTCACTTTTCAGCTAGAGGGCATATTGGATAGAGCCCTGAGTCTGGAGTAAGGAAGATCGTGTTCAAATCTCAGATAATTACTGCTTTATGAGCATGGGAAAGTTTACCCTTTGTTCTTATTTTCTTTAATGTAAAACTGGTATAATAATAGTACCTTTCTCATAAGGTTGTTGTGAGGATCCAATGAGATATTTATAAAGTGCGTAGCGCAGTGCCTGACACAGAATAATATTTAATAAATGTTTGTTCTCTCCTCTCCTCTCTGAAAATGTCCCTTTTATCATTTCTTAGGGTGCAATAATATTCCATTGCATTCACATACTATACTTTGTTCATCCATTTCCAGTTGATGGCCAACCCATTTGTTTTCAGTATTTTGCTGTAACAAAAAGTGTTCCAATAAACCTTTTTCTGTCTATGGATACTTTTCTTCTACCTTTGATCTCTTTGGAATACAGGCCTAGTACTCTAGGGCAAAAAAAGAAAGTATGCGCACTTCATTGACTAGGGAGGTACAGTCCCAGATTGCTTTCCAGAATGGTTGGGCCAATTCGGAACAGCGTACTAGTAGGCCTGCTGCCTTCCTGTGGCCTTTTCAGAAGTTGTCATTTTTCCTTTCTTTCTCACAGACTACCTCAGAGTTGTTTCAATTTGCTTTTCTCATTGTTAGTGATCTGAACCATAGTTTTGGATGGTTGTTTGTACCTTAGATGTCACCTTTGAAAACTGCCTGTTCATAGCCTTTGACCATCTATCTGTTGGCGAATGACTGTTAAGCTTTTATATTGGATAGACTTCCATTTCTTATATGTCCCAGAAGTGAGACCTCTTTTAGAGAAACATTCCAAATTCCACCTCCCCATTTATATGTTTTTCTTCTAATTTAAACTTCATGAGTTTTGTTTGTGTAAATAATAACAACTCTTAATTTTATATACTTAAAACTGTTTACTTTACTTATCTGATCTTGTCTCTCCCTTGTTTGGTCATTAGCTCTTGCTCTACCTATGGCTATAAAAGGTATTTTTTCATTGCTTCTCTAATTTATTTTTAATCCTTCTTTTTTATCTAGGTTCTACATCCAATTAGACCTTATTATGGTGTTTACTATGATACTGTGCATCACTCTGCATACATTGTAATGAGCATTCTTAGAGAGAAGCCTCAGAATCAGAAAGATTTAAGAAGGTCCCATAACACATACTGGTTATATGACCCTAGACAGGTCATTTGACCTCTCACTCTCCTAGGTGTAATTCTCTAAATTTCACAGCATTGCCTATCTAAATTGGTAGAGAAAAGTCCTCATCAAGAACTCCCTATACTAAAGAAATAACATGACTAGTCCAAAAGAAAAATACTAGGAAAAGACTTTACAGTCCAATTAGTCAAAATCCCCTCATTTTACAGATGAGGATCCTTAGATCCAAAAGGTGAGGTTATGAATCCAAGGTCACATTGTTAGCAGTGAAACCAGTATTCACTGAATCTGAATCTTTTGATTCCACAGTTGGCGTTCTTGTCCAGAAAACAAATCATTTTCTGTAACATGCTGTCTGTTTCATATTCTGAGTGGTCTAGGAGCACAGTATAAAGGTTGTGTAGACGAGATGGACACCAGATATACTTGCTACTTTATGGAATGGCAGACAGTAGAATATGAAGAAATGCAAACTAGTCAAATGCAGAGGAAATAATTTGGCACACTGGGGTACAGTTAGGAGTTGAAATGTGTCCCTGAACCCTAAGCAACCAAAAATGATAATCATTTTCACATTTGTCAGTCATTTATGTGAGTATCTGTTGTACCATGCATTTTAATTGTGCATATGAATTTAGAATTCACGAAAGTGAAATCTTATTAAACATAGCTGTGCTGGAATGCATGTTTCCTAAGCACCTAGATTACTGCAGCTTACTGTGTTTTGTTGTTATTGGGGTGGGAAGTGGGTGGAGAAGTTCACTTCTAACTGATGGGTCAGTTCAAACATAAACAGCATTGTGACTGTAGGTTATGATACATAATACGTATTTCTTCCATTAATAATCAGCTCAGTAACCTGAATCAGGTTTCATACAATTTCACCTCTTAAAATACACAGTCATTTTATGGTCCAGCCTGATTAATCTACTATATATCCAGCCAAATTTTCTTCTTTTAATATATATTTTTAAAAATACCCTCAACAAGTCGACCTCAGATTAGCAAATTAATGGTTCAGATAAAGCAGTGACCTGGGTGATTTGTAGTTACTTTGACAAACAGTAGGATGTTTTGTAGAAACCATAAAGAAACTTTAGCAGAAAGAAAGGCACAATAATTACATAGGAATATGGCATATCACTTTTCTACTTTATTAATTAATATGTGATACACTTGCTGCTTTATTGCATAAAAACATGCAGATGTCGAAGGGATCTGGGATCTCATCGAGAATTCATCATAATTGCCTCCACCAACTAAGTATAGAAGAGTAGAGAAAAGACAGAATTCAATGTCTTGCCTTGAGTCACAGAGTTAGGATCAAAGTGTGATCCGAATCCAGGTATTCCAAGCTCCAATTTTTGTTATTCAGTTGTTTCAGTCTTTGTGACTTGAGGTTTTCTTGGCAGAGATACTGGGGTGGTTTGCCATTTCCTTCTCCAGCTCATTTTGTAGATGAGGAAACTGAAGCAAACAGGGTTAAGTGACTTGCCCAGGGTCACAAAGCTAGTAAGTGTCTGAGGTCAGATTTGAACTCAGATATGAGTCTTCCTTATTTCAGGTCCAGCACTCTGCTCTACAGTGCTTCCTAGATGCTCCAAGACTAGTGCTATATTCACTTTACCATGCTATGACTTATTGCATAATAAAAATGTTTCCAAATATTGGTTTGGTTTCCAGAAGGTTAAAGAATAGAAGAGGCAGAGATCGTATTCTATTTATGTCTAAATGACAGAAAGAGGAACAAATGAGGAGAGTTACAGGGAGGTCAATTTTGGATCAGTGGAAGACTGGCAAACTTGATGGTAGCTAGAGCTGTCTAACATTAGATGTAGTCAAGTATTACCAAATAGCGAGATGAAGAAGACTCTTAGAACACTTAGAAGTTTTTGAGAGGAAGCAGAATGACCTGTCAGGGACTCTGCAGTCATGGTTTCTATATTGCATGAAAACTTGATGTAGATGCCTTTCAAGGTTTTTTCTATCTCTAAGATTCTGTGTTTCTATTATGTTCTCTTGTATCCTCTTTATTCATATTTAAAATGAATCAATTCTTTTAAAATGAAAGAAAGAAAAAGATCTTTTCTTAAGAGGATTGTTAACCTCTAAGGGTAATTGATTCACAACTTTGATGGCTAGCTTTCCAAACATGTCAATTCTTGAGGAAGATAATATAATTAGTTGATTTGAAACAACCAATGACCATTGATTAAGTGCCTATTATGTACCAGGCACTGTGGTAGTCACTGGGAATAAAAATAAAATAGTCAACTCCAATTACTTGGAAAAAGACTCACTATTTGAAAAAAAAAATGTTGAGAAAAATTGAAAAAGGTCTGGCAGAAATTAGGTATGGGCCTGCATGTCAGACCATATGCCAAGGATATCTCCAAATGGATATACGACAAATATAAAAAATAGATCAAAATAAATTAGACAAGGAAGAGAATGTCTTCAATGATTATAGATACAGAAAGAGTTCAGGACCAAATGAGGGATAGAGAGGATCAAAGAAGATAAAATTGAGTAATTTTGATTATATGAAACATTTTCATACAAATAAAAGCTAACATAGTTAAAGTGAGAAGGAAAACAGCAGAAGAAAAAAAATCTTTATAGCAAGTTTCTCTGATAGTGGTCTCCAATCTGAGACATATAAGGAATGGAACTGATTTAACTACTTGAGAATTACTGATTCAAATACATGAGAATGATACTCATTTCCCAATAGATAAATGGTCAAAGGATACGAAGAGACAACTTTAAATGAATGAAATCCAAACAATCAGCATTCATATGAAAAATGTTTTTAATCAGTAATAATTAGAGAAATACAAATTAAAGCAACTCTGAGGTTCCATCTCACATCTATGAGATTGACAAAGATTTAGAAGAAAAAGACAATTTTTTAAAAGGACCATTGAAAGACAGGCGACCAATATACTGTGCTTTGAGTTGTGAATGTATCCAGCCATTCTGGAGAACCATTCATATCTATGACCTCCAAATCACTAAAGAATACATACTTTTTTTGCCCCAAATTATCAGATCTGTGTCCCAAAAGAAGCAAAGAAAAAAGAAAAAGATCTAAAAGTATAAAAATATTTATATCAGAGCTTTTAGTTACAGCAAAGAACTGGAAACAAATGAGTTGGCCACTAACTGGAATGGATGAACAAGTTAGTATATGCATATAATGAAATAACATTGCACTTAAAGAAATAATAAAAAGAGACATTTTCAGAGAAATTTAGGAAGATTTGTACCATGTGAATATGGAGTGAATTGAGAAAAACCAGGTGAATAATTTAAATAGAAATAACAACATTGTAAAAAAAAACTACTATGAGAGAATTGAGAATATGGATTAAAGTAAGGAACAACCATATTTCCAAAGGGTCTTTGCTGTGACAGGGGTGATGGACTCAAGATTCAGATACATCCAACATTCTTGGACAATGCTAGTTGGCGAATTTGTGTTGATTCAGTGTGCCTGTTTGCTACAGGGGTTTTGGATTTCTTTGATCAATTAGGAATTGGTAGAGTACAGTGGAACATTAGATAGATTATAGGGGAAAAAAGAATGCAAAATTATTAAAGAATTTTTCAATCCACATTAGAAAAGAAAGGTTGAGAACAATCACAGAGAAACTGGATAACTGTAAAAGCTACCTGTAGAATTGATTGGGGAAGCCAGGTGGCAGCAACAGACCTGGAGTCAGGAAGATCTGAGTTCAAATGCAGCCTCAAACACTTAGTAGCTGTGGGATCCTGGGTAGATCACTTAACCCCTTTTGCCTCATTATTCATCTGTAAAATGAGCTGGATAAGGAAATAGCAAAGCACTCTGGTATCTGATCCAAGAAGACCCCAAGTGAGGTTACAAGATGAAAGATATTATTAATAATGACTGAAGAATAACAATAATTTATTATATACTTTTAAAACATATATTATACATATAAAATATCTTTAAAGAAAAGTAAGTCATATGTGATATACATAGTTTCATGTCTACCCCCTTTTCTTCTGATACACACACATACACACACACACGTGAGTATGTATAATATACTCATTTTGTTTCTTTGGTTTGTCAAGTTCAGGACAAAAAATAAAATTCTGAAGGACACAGAGAAAAGATATTATTATATGTAATTTGACAAAATATTGCTGTAATAAAGATCTTCTAATATTTCCCTTATAAAACTCCAATCTCAGGATATGTGTGGGCTTTATCATTACCCTGGAATTTACTGTTGAATACAACTGAACAAGAACAGCCAGGTGGCACCATGCATAGAGTGTTGGACCTGGAGTCAGGAAGACCCATCTACCTGAGTTCAAATTTGGCCTCAGACACTTACTAGTTGTATGACCTTGGGTTAGTCAGTTAACCCTGTTTGCCTCAGTTTCCTCATCTGTAAAATGAACTGGAGAAGAAAACAACAACCATTCCTGTATCTCTGCCAAGAAAATCCCAAGTGGAGTCATAAAGAATTGGACCCAACTTAAATGACTGAAAAACAAGCACATACAAAATATATTCGGGGTAAACGGAAGGTGATTTTGGGCTAAAGACACTAGTATCCAGTAGAGTAGGAAAAGCCAGCTGCAAATTTCATCTGAGTTTTGAAGGAAGTCAGAGAGGCTAAGAGACATTGGTGAGGAGGGAGAGCAATCCAGTCAAGTCAAGAATGGGAGTAGGAATTGATGCAAGGCTATGGAGCTTGAAGCTGGAGTGTTCTATACAAGGAACAGAAAGTAGGCTGGTGGGGTTAGATTACTGAGCACATGGAGAGGAGTAAAGTGTGAGAAAACTGGAAGGGTCATGGTAGGGTTTGAGATTGTGATGAGTTTTAAATAACCAAAGAAGGCTTTATATTTGATCCTTGATATAATAAGGAGCCATTGGATTTTATTGGATGGGGGAGTTGGGTGCAGGGGATTACATGGTAAAACCTAGACTTTAGGAAAATCACTTTGGTAACCCAGTAGAAGAAAGACTAGGAAGACACATGAAAGCAGGGAGACCAAATACAAAGCTGTTGTCATAGTCTAGAATACAGATTACAAAGGCTTGAATTAGGATGATGATTGCATTAGTGGAGAGGTAACATGCACAACAGATGTTGGGAAGGCGGAAACACCAAGGTGTGGCAATAGATTGGATATTTGGGGTGAGTGAAAGTGAGAGGCAAGGCTAACACTAGGTAGATTATGATTCTGTGTGACTAAACAGATGATAGCGCCCTCAAAACTAATAGGTAAATCAGAATAGGACAATGTGGGAAGGATAACGAGTTTTTTTCTGGACATATTGAGTTTGAGATTCCTATTGGACAATCAGTTCCAATAGTGTTCCATGCTATTCTGTAGCCGTGAGTCCTAGTCTCTAGATAATTAGATCTGAAGATCACCCAAAGGGCAACAGAGATGTGTGTGGTAAGCATTATTAGCGGGCAGAAATGATTACTTCTCAACCAGGAAATGTGCAGAAGAATCAATGTGAAGGACATCATTAAAAAATTTGTTATTGGAAAAGTAAAATAGAACCAGTCAAGTAGTGAGAGTGGGGGATAACTGGTGGACAGCCCACATGATGTTGGCATCCACACAACATCAGGATAACTAGAGGAAGTTCACCAGTGTGTTGACTGGACTCCTTCCAAAGGTGATAGGGCAGAATGGATAGGTATTGATGTTTTGCAATCTCCATCTTTGGAAGGAATAAGTACTTATTACAGGATCTCAGGTCCAAACCAAGTATTGTGGCCTACTGGAGAATGTATGATTGTCAAGGGAATGTTAGTGCCTAAGAAGATTCTATGCTTCAGGATTTCTAAGATCGCAGGAGAGGTTGACAAAGGAAATAGATTTTAAGATAGTTGGGTGGTAGGATACTGTCATAAAGGAGGATCTGGGGAATAAGAAAGAGTCTGATCTTAGGGTAAACTAAGTTTCAACAAATAAAATGAGTTGAGGAGTGTCAATGTATCTAGTCACCAATTGACTGAAGAGATTTTAATGTGATCCTACAAGGGTATTATAGGTGAAACAATTTTTTTTCCCCAGAAATAACTTTTAGATCTAGTTTTAATTTGTAGAATTTCTGTCAAACTTTGACAGAAAATTAGATGAAGTGTACTGTAGCAGAAAGAGTGATGTATTTGGGGTCAAGCACCTGAGTTTGAATTCCATTTCAGCTACTTAAATAACCCCGGATAAGTCACTAACCCTCTCTGGGTCTAAGTTTCCTTATCTGTAATTCAACTCAAGGGGTCTTCAATGTCCTATCCATGTATAAATCTTTGCTTTGCCCTCCATATTTTGTTTTCCATGTATACATGTTACTCTCACTTTCTAGAATACATATTTCTCTTGTTATTACTATAGGACTGAAATTCATATTCTTAAATCCATCTGTGATCTCACCAGTCTGGAGATTCCATTCAGTCATACAGCTTGCAACCTGCTTATGCTAACCCATCCTGAGCACATATTGCCCACACCTTCTCATAAGTTCAGCCCAGATGGTCTAGCTGATGAGATCTTCCTTGCTTTCTCCTAACATTGTTAGGATACCAGTGGTGCAACTGGGCTATCTGTCATTTTCTTCTCTCACCACATGACCAGCCTACTTTCTCTTCCTATCATACATTTTCCTGATGACATCCTTCATGACATCTTTGAAATTCCTTATTAGTTAGATGTTGTGATGTGCTCAAGTATGGAACTACAACATTTCATTTAAATTTTACATTTGCTTGATGCAAAGCTCCTCTCCAGAGCTTAGCACAGTGCCTGGCACATAGTAAGTGTTTAATAAAGGTTTAATGACTGATATTAATGCAACTGTCTGTAAGCCCTGAGCACTTTATTGGCTAAAATGTCAATTGTCTTTGAATATAATTCAATTCAATTCAATTGGACAGATACCAATTGAGTCTCTGCTATATATCTAACTCTATGTTAGGTGCTATGGAAGACAATATAGAAAATATGATAAGGTCCTTATTTTCAAATAGTTTAAACATGCTTGGGGAGACAATAGTGTCGCATAAACATTGTAGAGAACAACCTGATACAGAATTTTATCAGGTGCCAATGTATGTGGTCCTGTTAGTAAATAAGATGGGCAATCAAAAAGGTTGAATAGATCATTTTCAAGGTTTTTGGGAACACACCATCATTATGGCAACAGAGGCTGGTCCAAAATGACCAGTCTGCTGGATTCACCAAGAACATGGGTACAAAGAAAAGGAAGATTAATATGATTGCCCAGTTCAGCAAAGACTAAGCCTGCTTGTCATAATTGAGGGAGAGTGGGGCAACTAAATAGATCCTGACTTATCCTGACTTTTAATTCTCCCAACATCCAACTGCCTAGTGTAACTTGGTTCCACATGGCCTAAGGGGTATGGCACATACCCACAACCTAATTCCCTATAAATGGCATACTTGGTTTTGCTCTCTTACAGTTCTCCATTGATACTATAGCCACAGAGACCCTGACAAGAGAATCAACAATGCCTTGTTTCACACTATATCTATAGGTGGCTGTAGCACCAATGCAATATTCACAGCACCCGCAACAGCCATGAATATCTTGGTGCAATTCAGAATTGCAAAATACCACAGACTCTCCACATGGAAGACAGAACCAAAACATTCACTGAGACCCAAATCCATCATAGCAACAAAAATCTATACACAATAACAATGCAGAGGACATCACTATTGCCAAGCCTTCCCCTTGCTAGGTTTCCCACAAATCAGGTCAATTACACTCATCATGAGCATGTTCTCATAAGCAAAATCACAAGCAATCACAAAATCACTCTGACTACCCAGGAGCCTCCATCTTTCCTAGCTCTGACTGCTCTCAAGCTTCACTTCCTCTCAGCTCAGCTCTAGTTCTGCCTTTTCCTGCTTAACCCATTCAGCAAACTCCTTCCACCGCAGGTGCCATGTGACTTAGTGGGCCTATTAACAAATAGGAAAGATTTTCCAATTCAACTTACCATTACAGTGGCAAGAAGAGATTCTAACATCATTTGTATAAATTGTTTAAATAGATAATTCCTGGCTAAGTGAAGTATGGATAGAATACTTCTAAGTTGGATTCCCCACCTAAAATTAAAATTAATTCTGGGGTTCCATGTAATCTAGTGACCTTGTTAGTCCCTTGGGAATAATCCTCTCACTGCACCATTTTATTTTATTTTCACATTGTAGATCAGTTAGTAAAGGGTCACACATCCCCCAAACCAGCATCATCACCCCATACTCAGTCAATATACCATGTGGTTGGGGGTTCCTGTGAGACTGGCATATGGGTTGTGAGGAAGGCACTCAGTAAATATTTGTTGAATGGATGTTTAATGGATGAATGAATGAAATATCATTGGAAATAGCCCTTTGAGCTGAGGCACATTAGAGGGAGCTGATTTCTAATAAGCCCCCCCCCCCCACCTTGGATTACATCCAAGTAATGACTGCCTTGGGCATCTGCTCCCATGTCTGCCCATTTTCCCATCACACTCCAATTGATACCATGCATGAAAAAGGAAAGAGCTTCTGTTACCTGGGTGCTGAGTCTATTATTGAGGGTTAAGAGAGAGGGCCACTAGCAAAAAGGAAGGAGAAGAACATTTTTTAGGAGGTCCAGGAACCTAATAAGTCAGACAGGTTAGTTAGGCAGCAGCTGTACAAGTTGGGGAAAGGCTTATTTAATAGCAAACATTTATATAGCACTTTAAGATTTGCAAAGGGCTTTACATGATCTCATTTATTCCTTATCACCACCCTGTGGAATAGCAGCTATTATTGCCCTCCTTTTGCAGATAAGGAAACTGAGATTGAGATAGGTTAAATGACTTTTCTTTCCCCAATCCTTATGTGATTCCTTCAATATCGGTGGCATTGGGTGTGTTCTTTTCATTTTCCCTCCAATAAAGGCAAAGTGGACAAGTTAGACTATTAGTGTTCTATTTGATCTATTTATTCATGATCTGAAAATAGGTCAGAACATTTCACTGGTTAGAACAGTCATTATTTAATTTACCAGTATTTAAATTACTTTAAACACTGGTAAAAAGGATTTAAACTGAATCTATCTTTGCAACGCATCTGGGGCTTTCTCTTTCAAGGTCTCAGAACTACCTTTTCCTTCATGGGCAGGGTATTCATGACCTTGAGACGTTAGAAGAAAGAAGGTATCCAGTTTGAGAGACTGAGGACTCCAAGGTACAGGCAGAATACATATGGCCTTAACTACAATGGTTCTGCTCCATTACAGGGCCATTTGAGGAAGAAAGAATTGACTGGTCTTCCACAGTAGGCTTGTACACTCATTATAAGAAAAAAGAGGTTTCAGAAGGGGAGGGAAGGAAGCAAGAGAAAGAAGAAAAAGAGGGAAAAAGGAAAGAAAAAGGAAGGAGGCAAGGAAGGGAGAGAGAGAGAAAAACCTATCCTAGTCATAGAGTGCTAGGTGGAGTCAAGAAGACTTTAGTTTAAATGGTGTCTCTGATACCCATTATCTGTGTGACCACAGAAAAGTCATTTAATCTCTCAGCCTCAGGCAACTTTCTGAAACTGATCTACTCAGTTTTAGACAGGTTATGATTTGCCTGCGTAGAGAGAGTTCCCATACAGATAGAAAATCACCATTCTTTGACATGTTGACCACCCATTAAGTTGTTCTGTATGCCCTCCTATCAAACCATGCTTGGAGTACACTTGGTTCAAACCAGAAAACAGTAAAGGAAAAGTGAATGTTGACTGCCATGAGTCTTAAGAGTTGATAGGAAGATTTGCTCAGTGCTTTACAGTCAGACCTGAATATCATGATTATGAATTACAGGTGAGCAGAAAAACAAACTAAGGATTCCCTTGTACTAGTTATTAAGTATAGAATTTTATTTTGCTTTTAAATAATTGTTGTTGTTTTTTTGAGAACCCAGAAATAATACGATTGCTTTATTGGTCTGGACCAAATTCTGGTGCTTGCAAACTATTATCTTTCATTTTAAAACTTGCATCTTCTCTTTGTTCTAAGTTTGAAGAAATTGAGGGTGGTGTTTTGTGAGAGATTTTTGGTCAACAGCTATTTGTTTCTGCTTGAGGGAGGGGAGGTTAGTAGTGAGACTCCAATTGTTCTGTCACACATGTGATTAGATAATGGACAGACATGGGAGCAGATTGTCCCAGGCAGCTCCTGCTTTGTTGACTTGGATGCAATCCGAGGAAAAATTCATTTGAAAGAAGTTACTCTCTTTAAATCTTAAAAGTTTCTGGGACAGCAGGCAGGGACTTGGCAATGTGCTGGTAATGTGTTTTAGCCAGGATGGTCTTCAGAAATATGCTTGAGAATTATTAACTCGTCTGGGCATAATTTAGCAGTATTTACTGTCTGTTCCTCTCAGCCATCTCACAATCTGTACCGTTCCGGGGATGTTTAGACCTTCTCGGCCTGGTCCACGCTGTCATGTAATGAGATATAAAGATACAACTTCTCTTAAAGTGCAAGCTTGTATTCCATTGGAATGTGACCTCTTTAAGTTAATTTTTATGCATCAAAGCTATCTGACATTTACCAAAACAAATTCAAATCCCTTGGAGAGTGCTTGGTTGTTTTTTTTCTTTTTTTATGACAAAAACACCATTGATCTGACAGCTTGCTCTCCAGGGAAGAAATATTGTGGGTAGCTTTAAAGACTTACTGTTTTCCAAAGTCCTTTCTTACCATTCGTCCCAAGGCAGAAAGTCTGGAGCCGGGGCAGTACCGCCTGCCATAGTGGCAGCTGGGAGTTTGACAGTGTTATGAAGAATTACAACTGTTGATCAGTGAATTGTTTCACTGTTGATGACAGCGTTGCAAATTAATTCTGAAATTAACTGAGGGGACAGGAAGGGGTCCCATCGCTTATCTGGGAGAAGGAGGGCAATAGAAAGATTATCAGGGGAGTCCAGAGTATGGCCCATTCTGTATACTCTAGCCAAGAGCCAAGAGCCAAGGTGGTATATAAACCACCACTTGACTTTGAGAACTGTCTTTACTGAGAATGAAAAAAAATGAGTAAGAGGGTTCCCCAAAGCCAAATGTTTTCAGGTCTCTGTGATCCATTCCTTGTATTTTAAAGATGAGAGATTACTATATTGGTGCTTCCTCTCTGCTTTAAATATAAGCTATTTTGCAAAGTATAGCTATTTCTCAGAGTTCCCTCTTCATTGTCCTACTACCTGAAATCTCACTCTTTCCAGATTTTTTTTTTCTTTTCCAAACTGACAGTACCTTCCAACACTCAGTGGTGTTTTTTTTGTTTGTTTGTTTTGTTTTAGGTTTTTTGTTTTTTTTTGGCTACGTGTACAGAATTTCGTGTACTTAAAACTGAGGTATCATTCACCAGTTTGTAGTAGCCATTAACATATGCTTTTCCCAAGGTTTTGTGTACTTATTCTAAGCATGTGCCTTTTACAATGCAGAACACAAGAGACTTGTTTTGTAAGATTAATGAAGGTCACCAAAATTCTCCAAAGTATTCTGATAATTAAGGCTTTGTTTATCAAAAACAAGTTATATTAAGAGCAAAAAGATTCATGGTAATTATTCATAATCTTAACAATTCAAGTGTAGCCACCTCATTTGTGCATTTAATTCTTCTTGTTAATGTTTTGCATAAATCTGCATAATTACTTGAGTTGCCTGTTGTAATTTTGACAGCTACTCAGTTCATGTGCACTAAAGTATATCAAAAGCTTGATGTGCTGAATATTTATAATTTTACGTATGTTCTTGGGATAATATTTTTTCAACAATATTTTTAGTTTTTATAAAATTGACATGGTATACTTGGAAACCTTGCCAAACATAGTTCTCCAAAATAGAGAACACAAGAGGGAAATAAACCAACACTGAAAGGTATAGTATCCGATTTGGATAGATTTGTTTTTCATCAATTCAGATGAATTGTATTCCCAAATACACCTGTCTTTTACATAGTCCTTTCTAATTGTGAGCATTTAATATTAATTTTTTAAAATGATTTTGTACATTCACGGAAAAAAAAAAACCCTTCTGTCTTACTTTTATTCTCTTAACCTGGAAACTGCAGTCTCAGAACGGAACAAAAGAAGATCCCCAAATTGAAGTTCCCCTAAATCCTGAAGTTTGAATAATATTACCACCTAGACAGAGCAGAGGATCCTCAAGAAGCCAGAAACCATTTGTCAGATTTTAACATTTTTAAAATAAACCAAAAGAAATTTGTCTCTATAGGTAGTGCTCAGCAGGAGGATTTTTCACCTAATATAAAGAGGACCAGAAATAGCCACTCCTAATCAATGCATGCATGGGGAAATAGTTATAACAAGAGAAATCCATCAATAAAGTGATATTATGCTCTTTTCAAGCCCTTGGTGAGGAAAAGATTTTATGGATTGAAACATTTCGAACTTCTTCCAGACAGATGAAAGCAGGCCCAATAGCACGGTGACAGCAGGTGTCGTTACTGTTTGTAAATATGACCATACTTGTGAAATAAGGAGACATTTTAAACCTAGGGCTTGGAGGGTGTTTTATGATTTGTATTTCCTCATACTTTGGGTGGTTACATGAATCGAACCCAGAGAATAGATTACCCTGGTCTCAGAGCTGAAATAAAGATATTATTAAAATGAAGTTAATTTAAAATTGTTATTGCAGGAACATTTATGAGCTTTCCTTTGCCTAAACACAATGAATTCCTGAAGCTTGGCATTGAATTCTTTGTTATTTTTTTAAAAATTAGACCGGAGAACCATTTTATAGACTCTTCATAGACTACTGAAGCAACTAATAGGCCCAGGAGCTGAATTACTGGACTCTGAGTCAAGACATGAGTTCAAATCCACCCTCAGATCCTTATTAGCTGTGTGACCCTGGGCAATTAGCTTAGCTTCTTTCGGCTGCAGTACCTTCATCTGTAAAATGGGTATAATGATAACATCTAACTCTCAGGGTTATTATAAGCACAAAATGAGATAATATTTGTAATTCATGATGAAAGATTATTAAACATTATATTTGCTTTGTAAGCCATAAGGTACTATAGAAATGGTAACTATAATTCTTCTTATTACTGAACATTCTATAGTGTCTATATATGTCACTGGCTGAGATTCAAGAGCCCCACAATGGGAGTTTATTCATTTATCCAGGGATTAGAAACACTGTCATTCTCAGTTTCGAGGAAACGGAGCTACAGTCATTTGTTGCCAAATGGCATTTTGACCTTAACAAAATTCAGTTTGTATTTTTCAAAGCTGATGTGGATTGATTAGCCTTCTAGTACTATTAAATCTCATGTAAGTATTTTGGAGTCTATTATAATCACTTAGAAGGAGAATCCAGAGAATGAAAGTAAGCAACTGCCAGGGGAAAACTCTTATTTATTTATTGGAAGCCCTTGCACCGTGAAATTCAACTTGTGATACAGGCTGCAGAGATTTCTAGAAACATACAGAACCATGTTCTTTTCCACTTCTCCTAAGCCCTGCTGTCCCTGAAATAAAGTAAAAAATATCACTGTAAGCAGAGATTTTGTGAATGCTTCTCATTTAATTGAAATGCCTGTAGTCACCTATCAGAGGACAATGCCTTTTGAATGGTAAGAATACAACTCCAGTGTTCTGCTGTTTGTAAGAGTCTTTTAAGGCAGCTAAATAAGAAATATATTCTCAAACAGGCCCTTTTCTATGAAAAAAAAAAATTAGGGTTTGATTAAGAGTAAAAGGATAAAAAGTGCTGTTGTGTGCTGGGGTTTTTCACTTTAATGAGCACTCAAATGTAAGTGAAAAATTAAAAGGTGGTTATATTTAGCAGTAGCTATACACTCGATGTATGTTGCACACAGTGGGAAATAAACATAAACCCAGCAAAAAAGCCTCAACATTGCAGCTATATGCATTAATTAAAAGAAGTTTGTTAAACTAAATTTGAAAAAAAACTTCTTTAATTGTGTTTACCCAAAAGCCTTTTCTTCCTAATTTAAATAGCATAAACATCTGGACTAGAGCAATATTAGAATCATGGCAGTAGTCAAGCAAATCTTGTGGAAAATAATGAAATTAGATCCCTGGTGTTGTGACAGAGTAAGGGCAGGATACATCAGTTCGATGTTAATAAAATTTCCATGAATGACTGAATACAATTAAGAAATTGTCAGTTGCGGCAATGAACTTTTGTAGCTCATAGATGTTTGCATCATTTGATTATGCTGGCAATTTAAAATTGTTTGTTAGTGTCTGTGTTGGGATATTAATTATGACCTTTATTACAGCCCACAATTAAACTAGTCATATAGCAACAAGCAGACTGTGCTATGTTACTCGAGGATTTGAACTCTTCAGAAAGGGGTCTTGCTACATTTAGGCCATTAGGGCTTTTTCAAACCGGAAATGATTGAAAAAGATGCAGTACTTTAGAAATCACAACAACTGGGATGAGTAAGCCCTTTAATACAAGAATTTCTTTTTAATAGTGTTTTAACAGTTTTAATTGCTAACAACATCTGTAAAACTAGAAAAAAAGCATTTTTAACTGTGACTCTAAGATAAGCTTTCCCGGTTCCTGGAAGAGAACAATTATTCATTGGTTAATTAGCTGTAAACAACTTTTTAAAGACACATCCATTATATATGTAATTATTTGAAAAAAGCTTTAATGTTATTTGTACTAATGCATAATTATTAGTGCTTGCTAAAAGGATTAAGGGTACTTAGATGACCACTATTGTCTAGGAATATCACAGTGGAGAAGTGAGATTAACATCAGGAAGGGAGTGTGTTTGATGAATCAGATATTGGGGAGGGTTTTTTTTTCATTCTGGTTATGACAATGAGCAATCACATCACATTCAGAAACAAAGCCTTTCAAACTCATCACACCATTTCTCTTCCTTAATACTTCAATGATAGGTAAAAATATCATGCCAGTGAAGTATATATTCTCTAAAAAAAAAAATAACAAAAATAATTTATTATACTGTAAATGTGTTCTTATTAAATATAAAAAGATTCTTAATGAAATCATGAGTTATTTGCTCCCATTTATCTTGAATGACAGTTTTTGTAGAGTATTTATTAGATCAGGAGAACTGTTATTTATGACATGTTGGAGAATTCCCAAATATTGATACACACAAACAAAATTCAGAGTTCACTCAGATATTTGGGTTTTAGGAAAGAACTTCACTGAGGACTCTTCACTGGTTGTATGATTGGGCTGAATCAAAGTAACTTTGACATTTGGAAGTCAAAGAGTTGGGGACATTTGCCGTTTTTTATTATTTGGGCTCTTTTTCCCCATAGATTTGTAACTGGTCACCCAATTCCACTCTTCCAAAGACCTAAAGTTGATCATTTTCATCTTGTAGTTACATTGTTAAAGATAATATGGAACCTTGAGGCAAATCAAGTTTTTTTGGACATCATGCTACTGTATAATTATAATTAGCTCCTCTTAGGTGGTCTAGGGGTTTGGATTGAGTTTTCTTACCGCAGCCAGTCTGGATTTGATTCATCCTACTTTGATAGAATAGATGTTTGGAGTGGGATAGAGGCTCAGTTTCAGGTTTTACGAACCTGAGGGTACCTTCCATGCCAGTTCAAATCTCAGTGGTAGTGAGTGACCTATACCCTACATCTTTCTCCATGGAAAAGAGAAGCTAAATACCTTGCGGTCTGATGAAGGAGGGAGAGATCTGTGTCAACAGGGAAACTCCTGGGGCAGATTTCTCTAGTAGTATCAAATTTCACTCAAAAAAGAAATCCTTGGCAGAAATTTTGGGATCTGACCAAGAAATTGGGCTTTTCTCATGGAGTTAAGTAACTAAAGCTTTTTTTAAAGAGGACACTGCTATTGATAATAGAATTACTTTCATGAAATGCTTTCTAGCCAGTTGTCTGACTGTCCTCTGGGAAGGTTTGCCCAGTTGCTTAGAACTTAGGGGCACAATGAAGTCAGGGGCACAATGTTGAACTGTTTACAGGTCAATTCACTTTGCACTAAGAAAAATTAAATTTCTCTCAGAGTCAAATACTATATCTCTAATGCTCATCAACCCCCTCACAAATGAGGTTTATCGGTTTTAAGGGAGGTAGGAAAAAAGAGTCCACTGTCCCAAACGAGTCTTTATGGGAGTTGCAGTCTGGGACAAAAACAAACAAAAATCACCTGAATGAACACTGAAGAAAGACTCAAATTTATTAATTAACGAACCTACTCTTCTTCTTGTGTCCTCTTTTTTCTCCTCCAGCCTCTATTGCTGAACACAAAATAGGTATGAGTCTATTTTGTTGACATAAGATAGTGGAACGAATGCTGTCTCTGGAGTCAATTGTCTCATATTCAAATTCCACTTCTTGAATTTCTCATCTCAAGCCACTCAATTTTTTTGGGCCACAAGTTTCTTATTTTTAAAATGAGTGGATTGGACTTGAGGACTTCTGAGGCCCCTTGCAAGTCTAGCTTTGTGATCCTGAGAGGAGAGGCTAAGAACAATTCACTGCTTGGGATGCACATTTATTTAATCTTGTTATCTTTAGGGTGGTTTTGAGGGTGGGGTGGCATCAGAATTTGTGTGTCTTCAGTCATCTAAGTACTCCTGCTAGTCAATATTTCCTGATTCTTCCTAGTCAATGTACTCCAATTCAACAAATACACACACACACACACACACACACAGTCACACACCTGAATAACATTCCTGTCATTCCTCTCATACCATATTATCATACCAACTGCATGCATGTGCACTGGTCATCCATCTCCTGGGCCTGGAATGCTATCCCTCCTCACCTCTGACTCCTGGCTGAGATCTCATCTTGTGCCAAAGGCTTTTCCGGGTTATCTTTTTTGCCTTTCTTTTCTTTATATTCTGTTCCCTTTGAGATTACCTTCTGTTTACATTATATATATATCTTGCATGTATATAATTATCTGCATGTTGCCTCTCTCTTTAGAAGGTGAGCTCCCTGCAGGTAGAGAAGGTGTGTTTATGCCTTCCTTTGTATCTCACAATGCCTGGAATATAGTAAGCACTTAATAAATCCTAGTTGACTTGAAAGTCACTATGTTAGGCGCTATAACCAGATAACATTGACACCATCCTGAGCGTCTCTGTAACCTTCAGGATAATGAGTGAATGTAGAAATGCTTGTTTCTTCTGAAATATTATACACTAAATCTTTAAAAAAACAAAACACCTTATCTCATTTTCAGGATGGCTACCTACTTAAGAGAATTTTTGTGAAGAAAGCACTTTGTGAATGTCCAAGTGCTATAAAATCAGGATTAATTTTATCATTATTAAAATAATATAATAGGATTAAGATTCCAAATTTTGATTGAATTTCAATGGTACCAGTTCAAAATTTTACATAAGCAATATTAAAATATCAGGTTCCTTTTGACTTTCTTGTCACTCCCCTAACCCCACTCTAATTCCTCCCCTCCCCAAAAAAACTCCACACATTTAAAATTTTTTTTTCTTTAAATATATTGCATCCCCTGGCTCTCGGATAATCCCTGACATGGAGGGGACATGCAGTCCCTCCCAAGAAACAGTAGTAGTGGCTGTTTAGGTCATTGACAGGGAAATTATTATATTTTCAGGGATTTGTGAATTTAAGCATAGATGATTGCTTGGAAGGTTTGAGTTTTGCAAATAGGAAGGCTTGTTGCTCAATTTACTAATTTATTTTGTGATCTGTGACTAAACTGAGTAAAAATGCAAATAGTGCAAGTCCCTTTACGTTTTATCACCGGATCAGGTTAGCGATGGGAGGAGGATCAGTCAGCGAGCGCCGCTTCTCTCCCGGTTACTGAGCAGGCTATAGCCGGGCACTCAGCGCAGGAAAGGGAGGACCCTGGCAAGAGAGCCGACATTCACACAGGGGGGCTTAAATGAAATCTATTTCTTTATTTTAGGTTTAAGATGAAGTGGTTCTGGCTCAGCTTTATTGGCCATTGTGACGGCACAAACAGGTCTGTTCCCCATCACCCGAGACAATAAACTGCATTGCTGTTAGGTGGCACAGGCAAAAAGCGAAGCCTTGGTAAATAAAGGCTGAATGAGAAATGAGAATGAAGGCTGAACGGGACCCCATTTTCTAAGTGCCTGGCATCGTGGGCATTTGCATTTCTTAATGCTTTCCCTGTTTCACCTGCTGTTTAGACTGAATTTAGCTTCACCCCACCTTGCTGACACTTTTCCAAAAATAAATCAAGTCAAGAATGTATTCCCTTCATGTTTTCCCCATCAATATTGTTAATGAGATCGTGTTGGCAAAGGAAATGATATAGTAGAAGCCCATTGTAATTCAGCTGATTACTAGATGGATTTGGAGATATCATAGGTCAAATTCCATACTCAATATTGACTTTGGATACCTAGGCTCATCTGGTCCAACTCCTTGATTTTACAGAGAACTGAGGCTTCAGGGAAATTAGATAACTTCCCTCGGGTCATCTCAGATCATACAGATTGTGTCAGAGATGGGGTTTATATCTAGACACTTTGACTCCCAAAGTGTGTTCTCTTTCCATCGCCTCTTAAAAAGCCTGATTAATAAATAGTTGTATTAATAACAGTAATGGACTAGCATTTATATCACACCTTGAGGTCGTGAAGCACTTTTATATGTTATCTCATTTGATACTCATACCAATTCTTCGGGGTCGCTGCTATTAATATCTCTGTGAAGAAATTTGGCTAAGAGAAATCAAATGACTTGCCCAGGGTCACAGAGTAAGTGTCTGGGAGTGTAGGTGTGGGGAAGGGGTAATTGAACTCAGGTTTTTCTGACTCCAATTCTGGGATTACATCCACTGATATAATTCAGTTAATATATCCTAAACTGTTCCGTAGATGTGCTGTTGTTCAGTCGTTTTCAGGCCTGTCAGACTCTTCGTTGATTCCATTTTTTTTTTTTGGCAAAGATACTGGAGTAATTTATATTTCCTTCTTCAGATCATTTTACAGATGAGGAAACAGAGGCAAACAGCGTGAAGTAAGTAGCCCAGGGTCACACAGCTAGTGTCTGAAGCCAGATTTGAACCCAGGAAGATGGATCTTCCTGACTCCATGCTGGACACCCTCTATCTACTGTGTTACCTGACTGACTCCGAAGATGAAATATAGCACATAAAAGAATCTTGGAGGTGGTTGAGGATTGTGAAAGTAGAAAGAAAAGAAAGGAGATCGGAAAACTTTTCCCTGGGAGGGGAGCCAGAGTATAAAATCATCATTTCTTTGGCGCTCAGAAATATTCAAGTTCTGACACGGCTTAGACCTTTGTTTGGTTTTCCTTTACCACATTTCAGTTCAATCATGTTCAGTGAGCTGCAGTTATACCCTAAGTTTGCAGCTGACCTGGAAGAAGGTCCTCCTTCTAAGACTGGAAACCTCTGTAGCTCCTATGACCTTTGTTTATGGGGCTGTTAAATTAATTGGGCATGCCATAAGCATTTTGTTTTTCTGTAAGAAAGTTTTGCACATAAATATGGTATGGGACAATGGGAGTCAACCTTGTTTTGTGTCCCACCCCTTACCCATTTCTCTTGTGGGACATTCATGACGTTTTTCACCTTCTCTGGACTTCAGTTTCCTTGCGTGCAAATGCAGCTATTTGCCTGGCATAGGTAGGGGATAGGCTCTAAGTTTGGAGGTAGGAAGACAGGTTCCAATTAAATCCCACTCAAAACAATTGCTAGGCACTCTGCCTCAGTTTCTGTATTTATAAAACAAGGGGTTGGACTTGAAGGTAACCCTTCTAGCTCTAAATGCCCTTCCAAGTCTAAATCTGTGAGACTAAATGCCTCATTGTCACCAGTCAATAAAAAAAACAAACCAAAAACTAAGTATTTAATGAGTGCCTACTCTGTGTGAAAGGCTATGCTAGGAACTCTAAGAGATCTATGAGAAATAGAAGGTTGTTTCCTCTAGCTTTGAGGAGCTTTACAAGTTGTTTGGAGAAACAAAATTCATTCATAAGAAATAATTAGAGAATAAAACAAAGTTAATATATAATCAAGTGCTAAATGGTAGGTCTAGCAGTCAGAAAATAAACAAATTATGGGCTCATGGAATTAGACAAAGGCTTTCTATCTTCTCTTTGTGTGTTTGTCCTTTGTTACTGAAGAAGACCATGCCATCAGAGAAATAATAACATGACTTGCACTTGACTTTGATTTGAGTGAGGGAGGGCTGTGCAGGTCATCAGCCTCACTTCTCCAGACCCATCTGAATCCAGTGACCAGATATTAATCAGGATGACTGGAGGTGACCCAGGATGAGGCAACTGGGGTTAAGTGACTTGCCCAAGGTCACACAACTAGTAAGTGTCAAGTGTCTATCTTCTCAGGGTCAGGGTGAATACAGAATTTGAGTGGGGCTGGGAGAACAGTAAATAGAACTAGGAAAGTGCCAGCAGTTGGTGTTATGTGGACCTCCGAATGGAACATCAGGAGAGCAGGGGTGCAGGCATTTAGTGGAAATCTAGGCAGAGCAAAGTATTAGTTTTCCCTCTAGTTATATTTTTTGTCTTCATTCCTTCCTTATATACCTTCAACTTTTTGCTTTCCTCTTTTCTTGAAGAAACCTTCAACCTTCTTGCATAGTAGTACCTGGGACTAGGGAAGGCTTTAAAATCTTGTCATTAGAGTTGTTTATCTCCTTCAGTTCAATTGAAAATCCTCATAATGAGCACAGAAAGCTATAATAACATTCAATGCAATTGGTGGGGGGAATTCCAATGGTGCAGTAAACCTTCATTAAGATAGCAAAGATGTAACTTTTCTCTCTGTTTCTCTCACCCCAAGCTTTTTCCTATGACCTATTCACAGAATAGAATGTCAAATCTCTTCATACTCTTGAGTTTGACCTCTTCCCTTAAGAACTGAGTTTTGACACCAGCCTTGCCCTGCCTGTAATTTCTAGATCCTGAGAAATTTTTCTTCTAAGACTTTATTCATACAAAAAGGAAAAAAATAAGATATGTTTTTTTTGTTTCTGCAAATTATGCTGTTCATTCCAGTTTTGTTATAATAGGTAGTATATACATACACATACACATACATATATATGTATGTATATATATATATATATATATATATGTATATGAAGCAACACATTTTAAGCTGAACCCAAATTTTATACATGCTGAACGGTTTTGTGTTCACTCCTCATGGAAAAGGGAGGTCACCATATGTAAGGCAAAAAATGTTTCTGTAGTCTAAAATATTTGGCATTATTGTACCATTGGATAACAGTGGGAAGGATTCAATTTTTAGTTTCCAGGGACAGTCTCTGAACCTTCTCTGGTACCTCCTTGGAACTGAGAATTCCCAAGCTGAAAGAATCAGTAATTTGGTCAAGCAGAGTCTCTTGCATATTAAACTAGGCAATCAGACCTGGTCCCAGGAGAGATAATCCACAGTTGACCACTCAAGAGCAATGCAGACAACTAAGCAAAATGGATTATAAAATTTGATTGGTATAACAAGCAGAGCCATCCTCCGAGTATTCAACACTCAACAGGGAAAGAGTGATCAAATATTGTCAGAATTTTTTTCAAGGCAACGAACTTTCTAGGTCATATCTAAAAAGAGGTCTTAGAGGAGGACATTTGGAGAAAAAAAACGAACTCTCAAAAACATCTTTGCACCAACTGTTGTCCATTAAGTAAGAGACATATCTTATGAGCAATATACTGTAAAAGTGAAAAGCTAAATTTTATTAAATATAAGAATACATATTACCTACTCTAACTTTATTAAAAATATTGAGGAATAGATCTAAAGAAAATAAGTTAAAATGCATCTTTAATTTGATTATTTCCATTTATGGGTACTAGTACAGTTATATACTCAGGAAATGATTTTTAAAAATTCAGCAGAAAGAAAATAGATACCCATATCATTTATTCTGACTCTTTCCATCTTATGGTTTTCAGCACTTACATAAGCTTGTAAAAGTGTGTGAATAAAGGAAAATACCACTTCTATATGATAGCCATATATTGAAACAGCTCTTTAAATTGAAGACTAACTCAAGTGGAAAGAAAAAACAACTGGGTTTAGACATTTACCCCAATAAGCTTTTTTTTTTGCCGAATCTACTTCATATCTTAAAATAAACCCATAAATCCTAATTGATACCATTTTGACTAAACGATGTAATCTCTTAATGCACTATCAATATATTTTCTTGACATTAAGGCATAAGTGTTTTTATTGTGAATATTGACTTCAGTCCAGACATATTTGATGATGACATTGATGATGACTTGTAACTTGTGGTTTCTGTCAAAATCATAAAATTTGAGTTTAGCACAATGTTATTAAATATTGCAAACATTTATAAAGCACATGTTATGCTTAAGACAATATTTTAGATGTCTGTCTGTCCACCTACCTATGTATCTCTCCATACCGGTGAGTATGGATACTGTCTAAATTGATCATATTCTCATCAATTTCTATAGAATGGATTTAGTTCAGCTCTAGTCATTAGTAATATATAAATGAGATCCATATTTGACCCACACCTGACTGAAGGGTAGTTTGTTCTTTAGGTCAGAGGCATTTTTTTTAGTAACGATGAGTAGGACACATTGTTTTTTGAATGGTTCTTCATTTTTAGTCTTTTATTTAATAAACATTTATTAAGTACTTACTGTGTCCACAGATGCACAAACTGTGTGAGGAATCTAGAGAATTACAGAAATTCCAAAGGACATGTTCCCTGCCCTTAAAGAAGTTAGCATGTCATCATGAATAGCTGGACAGAGTGAAAAGTGCTGAAATTGGAATCAGGGAAATTTGGATTCAAATCCTACCTCTGATACTGACTAGTAAGGTCATCACAGACAAGTCAGTTCGACACCCCTCCTGGTCCCCAGCCTCAGCTCAGAGCATATGAGGTGCATGGAGATCACAATATCTGTAGTACTCACCTCAAAAGGTAAGACTCTTTGATAAGATGATTATGCAACATGCTTTGCAAACCTTAAAACATTATCTAAATTTTCACCGTATTATTATTGGACAGTAAGAAAAGTAATGCCAGATAGTACTAATAAGTATACCGTAGATTATAACATCTGCTTCAAGAAGGAATGGGAAATAAGGAAATCCAAAAGAACTCATAAATAATTATTACAAAATAAATTCAAAAGCAATTAACCAAGAATCAATACCTTCCTCCTCTGTTCTTCTTAAGTTAAGTTAATTATTCTCTAAGCTTAAGTTCTTTGGGGAGAAAACAAAAGGAGGTGAGATATGGATTGCTACCATATTTTCATGGCAACAAAGGATTGATTTCCTAACAGTAATATTCAGGTTCAATTCTTTTCCAAGTTTTGCTTTGCCTTGTAGAAGTAGGATCTCGGTTGTTGAGTAAGTGAGTGAGGGTGATTTAGAAGGCTCTACCTGGAAAATTGAAAGAAGTGACCTTGAAATAGAAGCCACCTGGAGTATTTCAGATTTTTACTGGAAAGTATGCTACAAGGGTTGTATGGCAGATCAATCTCAGTAAGATGACCTTGGAGAGTAGTGGATATGTCCTTGACCAAACGTACTCTTGCTGACAAGCCTATTTAAATTTCTTTCATTTTTATGACTGAGAAAACTGAGGAGGCCCAAACTCCTAGTCTTAGTGGTCTAACTACTATACTACTTGATTTAACTGTATTCAGTTTGTAGGTGAAGTATATTCACAGTATTTTTAATTTTATTGTGTCTCCATGAAGTTAGAGCAATCACTACCCCTGTACTGCTATATTGAAAGAGATAAGAAATGAAAAAAAGAAAAGAAAAATCACTAGTTAGATTCGTGTGGAAGGACCTGTGTAAATGATGTCAAATAGCCTATTGGCATGGTTTTAGGGGCACAGGTAGGATTCCATTGACACTCAAATTTACCCTTACCAAGCAGCTAATGCCTGTCCTTCCATTGTTGAGGTTTCTTCTTTTTAGGTAATCCTTGGGTGACTTTGATGCTTGTTGCAATATAAATGTCTCTGGGTAGGTAATCCTTGGGTGGCTTTGATGCCTGTTGAAATATAAATGTCTCTGGGTAAAGTTGCTAAACTGTGATCAGTGATTTCTTTATTGTAATGAATTCAGGATTTGAGTATTGCTAGAGAGGGCAAAGGGAGAGGCCTGGAAGCATTGGACACCTTCTCTGGGAGGAGATTATGAGATACCCTACGGGAAAGAAGAATTCAGAGAAAAAGTAGCTTGGAGACTGAAATTAAATTTGCCTGACCAGGGTCAGCCCTCTGTATGTGTTTATACAGATATATGGCAAAATGGTACTTGAACTGAGTTGTTCCAGAGAGCTTCTGCCATTTTATTTCAGTTGTTTGCAATCGATCGTTTCTTCATCTTCCTACCATCTTGGACCTGTCATCTTTATCACAGACTCTTCTATTCCTTTGATTGCTGTTTTCTTCTCTGTTCATATCTAGATGTGAATCAGAGCTGGGAGGGTGATATTCTTTGGAAAGAATCCTACAAAATGTTGCCAACTCAGTTTGTTTCTATCTCCTCCAATAGATTCTGAACTAAAAGATGGATGCCACCTTTAACGTTTCCTTTTCATGCTTTGCCTTAACAATGAATTATTAAAACATTTATTAATCTATGCTCAAAAAGTTTTATTTTCCCAAATTGTCATCCTTAAAGTCATTGATTTCAGAAATCAAGAGATATCAAAACTAAGAGAATTTTCAGTCCAGAAGTTATCTCTTAAAGGGATGATTGGCCTCTTACTATATAATTTTTCTTTAAAAATAATTATTAAGATATCTAATAAACTGAGTAATCCTGCTTTATTGTCCCATCTATTACATTGTAAAGAATCTGCTTCAATTATAGAATTTTAATTAACTCAAGCAGTATTTTGCTAAAGTTTCTAGCATTAATATTGTTTATATTGTGTGTATGTGTTCATCATTCGTTGCTGAAGAAGACCATGCCATCAGAGAAATGACAACATGACTTACACTTGACTTTGTTTTGAGTGAGGGAGGGCTGTGCAGGTCACCAGCCTCATTTCTCCTCCAGAGTCATATGTATCCAGTGACCAGATATTCATCAGGATGACTGGAGATGACCCAGAATGAGGCAACTGGGGTTAAATGACTTGTCCAAGGTCACACAGCTAGTGAGTGTCAAGTGTCTGAGGTGAGATTTGAACTCAGGTCCTCCTGAGTCCTGTGCTGGAGGTCTATCCACTGTACCACCTAGCTGCCTCCATTGTTTATATCTGTGCCATTACATAAAGGTTTCTTGAAAATAGTAAATAAAACTCTAGGCTAAAATGATATAATATGTCTTTCCAGCTATTATTATTTGAGCTGTTAAATAGCATTTATTCTGTAATTGATAGTTGTCAGGCTATAATTTTCACCTATTTATGCTTTGAACACTTTAGAATTTTCATTAATTTTTTGTAGTGTTGGTTCCCTATGTTTTCACAGTGTTATAGGAGATAATGATGAAACAAAGCTATTGATTTTTATTTAGGAGGCCCCTTATTTGATATGAGGGGGGCATCTGCTTTGTGGACAACTTTGTCCACTCTTAATGAACCTGACTGGTTCATATGAAAACCCAAGATCTCTGGTAGTTTCACCTGCCTCAGTGTGTTTTCCTTTAGCCATGCTTCTGCTTTCAGTTTCATGACAATAAGGCACTCTTATAACGGAGGATGTCTTGGAAGTATTTCATGACAAGTTATGTTTAATGAAATTGCTGCTTTGTAGCAAACTGAATTCCTTGTTGGCTAAGTCTCTTCTTAAGGCTTAATTGGTTGCATCTGAACTTCATTAGAGCTGCTCTTTTTATTAATTGCAGAGCTAAGCATAAGGTCAAATTAAAAGCTAACGTTGAAATTATGTCCACTAGTTAACAGTGCTGTCTACATCTTACCCAATCTAAAGTAACTGTCCGTGACTATATTTATACAATATATACACGTATACTAATATATATCCTATATAGTACATATATATATATATATATATATATATATATATATATACTGCATTTCCTTATTCACCAAGTACCCCCCACTCCCAAGGAAAAAGGACTTGGGATGATCATACGTATTCAATGTGATGGGATAGATTAATGAATTGGAAATCAGGAGACTTGGGACTTACTGGGCTGCCCTGTCCCTTCTCTGTATCTAATTTTCAGTCTTATTAGGATTATAAATCACTTAATATCTCTGGGCCTCAGTTTCCAAATGTGCAAAGGCGAGGTTAGAAGACATAATCCCTAAGGTCTCTTCTAGCTCTAACATTGAAAGAGCTCTGTTTTCCAGGCACTCAAACAGAAAACCAGGTAAGGCAGATTTTTCCTCTCTTTACCACCCACATAAGTTTTTAAAAATGTAGAATCTCAGGCAGGGGGTGGGGAAAGGGAAAATCCTTAACTAAGAAAGTTTAAGTGCTAAGTGCACCAGTTAGAAATAGTTTCATACAACAGTCAGACAGACAAATTGTGCTGATTGTCTGTATTTCTAAGCAAAAAAAAAAAAGTCTGGCCCGGAGACGAGAGTAAATCACAAAAGTGATCTCAAGTGAACAGAGATAGATTTCTGGAATACGGTGTGCAATGAAACCACTGACCTCTTATACAAGGGTTCATGTCTTTTTCTACAGAAACAGATGGGTAATAACATAATGCCGAAATCATGCTCTCTATAATATGGACCTAGTGATTGCAGACCTGATTGCTTGCCATATGGTTGCTGAAGGGTTGAAGGGAAAATGGGATGATATGCAAACCCTTAAAAGCAACATTTTTATTGAATGGCCATTACATTAAAACCCAAACTCTGCAAATGAAGGCAAGAACTGTGGTGAATAATGATGAAATAACAATGCAATAAAAGAAAAGGCAGAATAGCATGTATTTTGTTTTCAATATGCAAACGAACGGCAGTCTTATTTTTGTCACTTTGCCGAGCATGATTATGAGCATTAGGTGGTGAGTTGGTAGGACATAAATGCCTTTAGGGCAGAAATAGTGTCTTTTTGGAGCATTGCTGCATTCACGAGGTCAGACAGGAGAAGAAAATAATCACTTGTCCCAGAGGAACTGGATTTGCCTGGGAAGCTACCTACTACCATCTATGACTAGTCACCTCCATGAAGTTCAGTATATTAGCAAGAAGCTGATGTTTAGACTTCTCTGAGTTCCAGGACTCTCTGAATTCAGCAGGATGCTTCAGCTTGTTTTATTTTTTTCTTTTGAGTTTTCTTATGTGGATTTAGTTGTTCTCTCACTGGCGGCAAACAAGTGTATGGGGTAAGGTGGAGGCTATTTTTCACAATGTATCATAGTTTAGCTCAATAGCAGAGGTCTCTTTTCCAATGGGATTGGCTTTTAATGTCTTAAACAAAACAGAATAACTGTTTTTAGAACTTCATTTTAGTATCTCATTTCCCATTTGTGTAGGCTACATTTTTGCTGTCTTCTTAATGAGGATCATTTCGTCATGAAAAACTTAAGTTGTTGTTCTGTGAGGAACGTGACTCAGATGCTTAAGGCTGAACCTGTTCAGGGTAAAAAGAAAGATAGTGGAGACAGGTAAACTACTCTGTGTTTCACAGGGGAAATTGAAGCCTCAAACCTTAGTTCCATATATAAGAGGCACTGTTCACTCCGGAGTCAAACTTGGGCTATACAATACTGATAATCTACAGGGTTTTATTTTATTTTGTCATCTTAGGATCATAGGTTTATAGCAGGAAGGGAACTTGGAAGAAATCTAATCTAGGATCAAGGTCAGAGGAAGGATTTGAACTCATTTTCCCAGCTCCAAAAACAGCATTTTATCCATTGTCACAATATGCTGTCTCTTAAGTAATGTGCAGCAGCTGGTAGAATGTTAGGTAGGCATGGAGTCTGGGAGTGTAGAGTTCAAATCTGGCCTCAGACATTAATTGTGTGACCTTGGGTAAGTCACTTAAACTCTGCCTCACTGGCCTCATCTATAAAAAGGGGATAAAAAGAGCACCTACTTCACAAAGTTGTTGTGAGGATCAAATAAAATATTATTTATAAAGCACCTGGCACATATACTGTTGCTTGGACATGTCTGACTCTTTGTGATCCCGTTTTAGGTTTTTATTTTTAGCAAAAAATACTGGAATGGTTTGCCATTTCCCTCTCTAGTTCATTTTACAGATGAGGAAACTGAGGCAACTAGGAGTAAATGACTTACCTAGAGTCACACAATTAATGTCTGAGACCTGATTTGAACTCATAAAAATGAGTCTTCCTGATTCTAAGCCCAGTTCTCTACCCACTGTACCACTTAGCTAACCACCTGATACCTAGTAAGTATTTAATAAAAGATTGTTTCCTTTTTTTTCTTTAAAGTCCCCACACAAGGGAAAAGAAAGAACACTTAGTTGTCCATAAAAGGCCTGGGTTCAACTACACTTCTACTAGTTTCAGCGATTACAGACAAATAACCTAACCTAACAAATGCCAGTCTCCTCATCTGTAAAATGGGGATAATACTATTGACTGACTGCTTTAGAGTTATTTGGAGGAGAGCATTGCCTGAATTGTAAAGTATCAAAAAATGTGAAGTGTAATGACTTTAAAAAATAAGTTTCACATAGCAAAGAATTGAAAACTAAGTAGAAGCTCATCAGCCATGAAATGGCGAAACAAAATGAGGTCTAGGAATGTCATAGAATATTACTGCCCTGTCAACAATGAAGACAGTGATGAATACAGAGAAACCTGGAAGGCTCTATGTGAACTGATGCAGAGTAGGCTGAACAGAGCCAAGAAAACAACATAATGAGTACAACAATGGAAATGGAGAGAGAAACCAAAAAAGAAAAGCAGAAAGTGAATACAAGAAATTGCATGGATCAAACACAAAAGGATGTTCCTAACTCACTCCTTTGTGGAGGTGAAAGGTCCATAGGTGTTTCACACTTTTGTCCGTGGTTTCTGATTTTTTTCTTATATTGCTCATTTGTGTTGATTTTTCCTTTTCTTTTTTGTTTTTGTATTTAAAAATATTATTTATTTATATGGCATAACTCTCTAGGATGGGCAGGAAAAGGGATACTGGGCAAAACTATGATGATGTAAAAAAACCCACAAAAAACCTAAATAAAAATAATTTAGAAAATATATTCCCCAGAATAAACACCCTCACTAAATGAATAACTTACTTATTCAGGGGATGCCTGTCCAGACTGTGTCCTTTACCCCTCACTAATCCTCTTTGCTTTCTCTATATTTTTAATGTTATTAGCCACATTTTCAGAAAGAGAGCATAGGTTTGCCTGAATATGGAAAGTAAGTGGTTTGCATTATCCTAGTCAGAACCAGTCTGTCTTCTTATAAACATGGCTTTATCTAACATTTGAATAAACATTAGATTGGGGGAAATGTATTGGCTACAGTGAATTTTTGTGACTACTTCTGGGTTTCCATTTTTTCCATAGCTGAGTTGATATTCAAGTTATCTGTGCCCCCACTTACCACTACTGAAGCTTAATTCCAAACTCTCTAGTAGAGAACAATCTCCCACTGACATGATTAAGGGTTGTGTATGAAAGCCGGGTCTCCAGAATTCTGTGCATGAACCTAATAAGACAGAAGACTCATGTATCAGGTGCTCTGAAATTTGGTCATTATCTTTATTAAAGATTTTCCTACCAGGTAGCTGGCTTCTATAGCAATCCTGCCTTGAGTTAGCTAATGAATCTCAGATAACTTTGGCAAGAATAACTCGATCCCATCTAAGGGAGAGGCAAGAAAGAAACTGAGTTCTGAGGAGTTTTCTATGAGTAGTCAATGCTAAAAGCAGTTGGTAAGGTCTGTACTCTGTGAAGTCATGTACCCACTCTGTCCTGGTAGCAGGGGACCTATGTGCCTTCATAATCTCATTTCCTTTTACTGGAAGAATAAGAATTAAAAATGTCTATAGCAATGTTCAAAGAACTTCCATCCACTTAAATGAACCTCCGGATTGTTAAGCTTTTCATCGGCCTCATTGCCTCTATTACTTTCTATGGCCTAAAGACACATGACAAGTATAGGACAGTATTTAAAAAGCTTTATGTACGGTGAAAGGGGTTGGATTTTTTTTTTTGGTGATAAGAATTGCCTTCTTGTCTAGAAAGCTGATTTTGATACAGTTTGACTAGTGACATAGCTTCTATGTGGAGGACTATAAGTTTTGCATAAGTTTTAAGAGCCCAAGCTGACCTATTTAACAGGCATCCATGTTACATAATGTATTTAGGTCAAGTAGTGTGTTTGAGCTTCTCATCACTCTTGTAGGAGTCCAGCTTTCTGGGAAAACCACAGGTACATTACAGATACAAATATAGGCCAAGGGATGTTGTCACATATTGAAATGTAATAAAACTCTATATAACGTAATTACTGTGTCACCTGGTAGTATCACTGGAGTTAAAGATCTAAGTTTCTGAAACCCTCATGGTTTTATTTTAAGATTTTAATATCACTAGTATTTAGTGTACTTTGGATTGAAAAGTTTTTTTAAATTGGTAGAGAAAAAATGCTTCTGGATATAGTTAATATTGGAATACTCTTCTTAAAATAATAAAATGATATTTTCCTATGACATGTCACTATTTACTTAGTTAATGATTAAGATTTGAAGCAGATTTCTGGAGCTCACATGCTCCCCACCGAAGATCAGTGATTTCTAGGTTGAATTCCGAGTGGTGGTATTCTAATACATTGAAAGATAAATTATAATATGGACTGAAAACACTGGACTGTGAGTCAGAATACCCAAGTTACATCTTAGAGAGGTGCCACTTTTGAGCTTGTGAGCAAGTCCCTCAATGTTGCCTAACGTCAGTTTGCTCATATGTAAAATTGAGGTGAAGGTTTTATTGTTGTTCCATTGTTTTCATTCTTGTCTGACTGTTCATGACCCACTTGGGGATTTCTTGACAGATACTGAAGTGGTTAGAGATAGGCAAAGTCTGTTTTGGATCCTTATTCTTGCCCATGGTAACTCTTTAAAACTAGATTATTAAAAAAAATTCCAGTTCCAAATACTAATCACATCTAGGACCCTAGAAGACATGAAGACACTCCTTGGAAACCATGACTACATTTGAGTCCTGCCTTTTTTGGTCTCCATTGCCTGGCATATGAAGTAGGTTGGCATATAGTGACCGTCCTGGCCTTGGAGTCCAGAAAACCCAGATTTTAAGCTTACCTCAAATCTTCCTAGCTGTATTACCCTGAGTAAGTCACCCTGATTCTATGTCTTAAAGATGCGTGTACTCTAATGTTGCATTTTTCTGACAGTGTTCAAAAAGATGAAATAAGACAGGATGTTTGGGACCCTTGTAAACCTTCTAGCTGCATTTAAATGCAGGTTATCATTGTTAAGAAATGACTGCAGAATTGAACTGAAATACCTTTTGCTTTAGATGAATCCCCTGTTAATTGAAAGTTCACTTGTCATCATAACTACTGTCATTAATATTTCTCAAATTCATCAGGTTCTACCTTAGCACATCATTAAGGACTTTATTGGTCTATCCGGGGGAGATATTTTTGGGTGATTATCTGAAATGCTGCCAAAGCTTAATAAATACCCAATTCTATAAAATGAATAATGGAATTTTAAACCTTCATATCAAACTTTGATTTCTTTGGTTTTCATATTTATTTGAGAGCCATATGCTATGTGTATTTATGCTGAAACTATAAGCTCTGTGTTACTTTTATTGATCAACATCTTTAACATTTAGGAGTTTCAGATACTCTGAGTCGAACATTGGTTATTTTCTTTTTTATAGCGACTGATAGATCAAAATCACAAATTGAATTAAACCATCCTTTCAGAATTGCCAGCTTAAGAATAATGAATGAATAGTTAGATTTTAATTTTGGATTATTTGTAGAAAAAATTAAGAGTCTAATCCAAATTCATGGAATTCAAATTAAGCAACAAATGAAAATTTTTGACAATATGTTTAGAAAAATACTATTCTATTTGATTTTATAGAAAGGATTGCTTTATCTTCTTGAATGTATCACTTAAAAATAAATATGAACTCTTTCTGAAATTAATTCTGATAACAATAGTGTCTCTTTTTAATATTGCAAGTTTCTAATCAAAAGGTAGAAGTTTATGTTGTAAAATTGAATATTTTTTTGTTTGAAAAATAAGTTATATTAAAATAAAGAAATATGAGACCTGGTATACATGACATAGAAAAGAAAGCAAAACGCCCCGTGTGAATATTTAGGGTAGAGGGCACATAATTCTTTCAACCATCAGTCAACATCATATACACAGCTCAACATTCAGTTCTATTGCTTTAGCTTAAAATTTGTTTTAGTTGGAAGTATGTGTGTGTGTGTGTGTGTGTGTGTGTGTGTGTGCTATATGTGTGTGCGTATATATATATATATATATACGCACACACATGTATATATACATAAATATTTCTATATTTTCAAATTTCTTTCATTTATTTTCCAAATAGAATCCTAAGATAAGACTTCTTGAAAGGATTTGTGGAGAGTTGATCTCGAATTCTAATGTTTTTAATATGATACCCCAATGACAAATTCACAAATCTATTTTCTTATTTTAATTTAATTTGATTTTTAGTTCTAAATTATCTCTCTCCTCTTCCCTCCCCTACCCATTGAAATGACTAGAAAAATAAAACCTATTATCAATATGTATAGTCATTTAAAACATATTTCTTCATTAACCATGTTCCAAGAAAAAAGAGAAAAAGCATAATAATATTATAGTGATAATCAACTTTAAAAGACTAGAAACTCTGATCAATACAATGCTCAGCCACAATTCAAAAGACCTCGTGAAGAAACTTACTATCTATCTACCTCCAGGTATAGAACTCAGTGCCCACTGAATCATAACTGTATTTTAAAAACCATAATGAGATCTTCACAATTAAACTGTTTTACACACACACACACACACACCCCTCCCAAAATATAAAATAATCCCAAGGATAGCCAGGACTGGCTTTGAATCTGAACTCTTACTAATTTAGGCATATTTCTTAACTCCATGGCCCTCAGTTTCCTCAAAAGAAAATTGAAATAGATTAGAGAAGACAATCTCAAAAGCTCCTTCTGCTTCTCAGTCGTTGGTAGGTGAGCCTGAGCTCTCTTTGGCATGTCACTACCAGTACCACAAATCTCTTCATTTTGATTAATTGCGTTTCTCAGGAAACAGGCAATAGAGATCAAGACTACAGTCTCATTCTAATATGTGTTAAATGACTCACAGCAGTATGAAGGAATCCATTTCTGTAAGCATTCCCAACTCTTGAAATACACAATCTGCCAAATTTTTATTGGACTCCATTCAATTGGAAAAAAAAAATCCCCAAACAAAAACCACCTCTTCTTACAGAGCCATCTCAGCTCTCCTGGTCTCACGGGTGTATGTCTTTTAGGTTCCAACTTCATTAGGCCTGCTTTGGTGCAAAATCGTTTATGTGGAGCGCCTTAATGTCAATTTCTTTATACACTGAAATGCCTTACAGACTGCTAGCATCACTGTCATCACCATTACCCCTTGAAGTTCATTATAATGGCCAAAAATGCTTAACTCAGGAAACTGCCAAAAATCAGGTGAAGTGCACTTTTGGTTCAGGCCTGTTGATGTGCAATTATGGATTGCACATGATGCTGAGGGAGTTTCCTTGGTCCCCAATGACAAGTGGAATTTCAGTGAAAGTAGTTTATTCTTGCCATTTCTTCAATTATGTGGAAGGGAAATAAGTCAGCAACAAATTTATAGTTTTTACTTAGCTAATTGTGCACACATTTTTAGCCAAAGGTTGCACAATTTGCTTAATGTATCACTGTAAATGATGACAGTCTGTAGGTCAAATTGATTGGAGAATAAAGCCAGCTTATTCTACAAACTGTACTGTCCAAATTAAGAGCCAGCATCACTCAGTGGAAGTTCATGGCTGTAATTTAGGCTCTATTAAAATTGAAACTCAGGTGCCTCCAGCAATCTTGTATCAGGGAGTGCAAGTCAATATGGAATGTGGACAGGCTCCTTCTTCCAAACTTTACTGCTTTTGAACAGGGAAACTGGTGATCTCTTTTCTTTCTCCCCCATCTAACCCCTAGAGTGAGTTCTAAGTACTTTCATGACACTCCAAGATATCTCTAATTATCTCAAGAGATACCATGCAAGTCTTCACTTTTTTTTTGTGAAAATTGATTTTAATTAGCCCTAATTTCTAAAAATCTAGGCCAAAGAAGATTTTTAGGAGGAAATAGTTTGGGGTGGGGAGGGGAGGAGAGGGAAAAGGAATTGTGAATTCAAATTCCCAAAAGGTTATTGCCATATCGCTCGTATCCCTCTAGCACTGCTTGAGTTTTTTAGCTGTTAATTTCTACAAATAACCAGCATACCTTCTATAAGTAGTAGCACATTTTCTCAAGTATTAATGTGTTAGCAAGGTATTATTTACAGAAGGGAAGCCTGGTTACCAGGCTTTTTATCTTCGTTTAATACAGATTCTAATGGAAAGCTAAAGGATTCTTGGGGAGAGTGAGACAGAATATTAAACATGTTAAGATGTAAATGTTTTGAGGATTTTTGGTTTCTGTTTTTAAAAAATGTCTTTCCTTCTACCCTTTCATTTCCTAGGCTATACCTTGTCTCTTTGTCTTTTCCAGAGTTAACTAAGTGTAAGGTGGCCTAAATATCAGTATTTTGGGGTTATTTAAAACAGAATTCTTGGCACTTGTCTTATGATCCACAAGAGACCTTGACAATAACAATTTCCTAGCGAAGACAGCATTTGATATAGTGAAAACATTAAGTATGGTATGCCTCAAATTGTCCATAAGATGGACCCTGATGCTGACCACCTACTAGTGTTTAATTTCCACAAATTATTTAACCTCCTTGCACCTCAGCTTTCTCATTTTTGAAATGAGACTGTTAGTCTCTTAAGTTGTCATATGACTATGAATCTATGATACCACACTTATTACAAGTCATGTTCTATATGGAATATTTATTTGTTAAGCTTGTGATTACCTTAATGTAAGGAATTACTGGTAAGGAAACTCTCTCTAACAGTAAAAACTTGCAATTGATCTGAAATATACAGTCCTAAAAATTTGCCTGGGAGAGCAAGAAGCTTATTGACTTGCCTAGAGTCAAACAACCAATTGTGTTTGTCCTATGTTCTTGAAGAGGACCATGACATCAAGATGATGCCATGACTTGCATTTGACTTTGATTTGAGTGTAATTAGGAAATAATCTCTGAGAGAAGGCATTAGGGGTAAAGAGGGCTGGCACACAAAGGTAGGAAGGACTTCCTGCAGAAAGTGGAATTTGATCTGAGTCTTGAAGGGAGACAAGGAAGCCAGGAGGTAGGTAAGGAGGAAAAGCATTCCAAGCATGTGAGACAGTTTGCTTATTTGTTAACAAGGATTGCTTTTGTTTTTAAAGAAGGAGGAATGAGAAAAATGCTGGATGATCTAAAATTAAAATAAAATGGGGAACAAGATTAAAAAAAAGGCAAGGAGTCAGAGGTGGAATGTAGAGAACAACAAAGAAGGAAAATGTCCTGCAGTTATGAAATACATGGAGAAGAGTAAACTGTAAGAAGACTGGAAAGGCAGAAAAGGTCCTCCTTATGGAGGGCTTAAAAGACTATCAAAGTCTTTTCTGTTTGATCTTAGAGGTAATAGGGAGCCACCAAGGTTTATTGAGTGTGTGTGTGTATGTGTGTGTGTAACACATGAAAAGACCTGTCTATGCTTTAGGAAGATCACTTTAGTAGCTGAATAGAGTTTAGATGAGAGACGAGGCAGGGAGACCCAGCAGTAGTAGTAGAGTACTATAGCAATAGTGATAGTAAGAAGTTAATGATATGGAGGCTGGAGCATATAATCAAGAGATGTTGTGAAAGTAGAAACAACAAGACTTGCTAACAGATCTAATATATGTGTAGTGAACAAGAGATAGCGTGCAAGTATGATGCGGAGATTGTGAATCTTGGTGACTTTGACAGTAACAGATAGTTCAGAAGGAGGATTTTAGGGAAAAGATAGTAACTTCTATATTGGGCATGTTGAGTTGCAGATGACTACTTGTGAAAGTGTTTACTGAAGGTAGTAGCAAGGTCAGGATTAGCTTTATCAGCCAGTCAATAAACATTTATTAAGCTCTTACTGTCTGTTGTACATTGGGGATCCAAAGAAAACAAAAGTCCCTCATCTGAAGGAGCTTACAGTTTATAGGGGAGATAACATGTGAACAATTATGTTCAAACCAGGTACATGCAGGCTTAATTTGAGATTATTAACAGAGGGGAGGCACTTAAGTTAAGAGGCATCAGGAAAAAATACTTGTAGATATTGGAATTTTAGCAGGGACTTGAAGGAAGTCAGGGAAGCCAGAAGGTAGAGATAAGGAGAACATTCTAAGCATTGGGGAGAGCCAGAGAAAATGTCCCATGTTGGGAATTGAAATGTCTTGTGCATGGAACAGCACAGAGTTCCTGGATTGCAAAGTACATGGAGAGAGTGAGATGTAAGAGACTAGAAGAGGTTGGGTTCAAGGGAGATTATGAAAGGACTTTGAATGTCAAATAGACTTAGATTTGACTCTAGAGGTGATAGGGAGCCCTGGGAGTTCATTGATTGGAGGGCATGGGAGGGGAAGGGTGACATGGAGTGCCAGTATCAATGAAATAAAATAATATATTCATTGAGGTATTTATTTATGACTGTAGAGAAAAGGTTAACACCTTCTAATTGTTCTCTTTCAACAATTCAACAAACATTTAATAAGCCCACATATTTGTAAGGTAGAGTACTGGGGGTGAAAAGATTTAAAAAATGATATAATTCCTATCCTTAAGGATATAATTATTTAATATGGGAGGAGGGGAGAGAAAGACATAACACATTTATAAATACATATAATATAGGTGTGTGATGGGATTGTGTAGATGAAAAGGAAAGTACAAGGGAGAAAAAAAAATCAAGGAAAATCTGAAGAAGAAAAGACAAAGGAAGGAACCAAGCATTTATTAAGAGCCTGCTATGTGCTAGGCACCATGCTAAGCACTTTACAAATGTTTCTCATTTGATCTTCATAATGGCACTGAGAAGTGGATGTGGTTACTATTCCCATTCTACAGTTGAAGAAACTGAGGCAAACACAGTTGCCCCAGATCACAAATGTCTGAGACCAGTTTGAATTCAGGTCTGCCATCTTCCAGGCATAGCACTCTATCCACAACACCACATTGCTTGTGATAACCTTGATAGGACAGTTTCTGTGTTACCTTAGAATTTGCAAAGTCCCTTTCTCACAGTAACCCTGAAGGAGGGAGTACTAGAATTATAACCTACACTTTACAGGTAAAGAAGCTGAAATTTTAAGAGATTGAAGTACCCAAGGTCAAACAGTTAGCAACAACAGAACAAGGACTGAAAGCCACATGAGAAGCAGTGTCGCATAGTGAAAAGAACCCTGAACCACATCAAAAGGACCTGAATTCAAAATCACCTCTTAACTTCACTAGGTGTATTACCTTAGTTAAGTCAGCTAACATCTGTGAGCCTATGTTTTCTCATCTGTAAAGTGGGGATAGTAATCCCTACCTCACCATCTCAAATGAGCTAATGCATGTAAAATGCTTTGACCAGTCTTCTAATGCAGAATTTTCAAAGGGTCTTCAAAACCCTTCCAGAGAATTCACAAGGTTAAAACTATTTTCATAATAACACTAAGGCATTTCAGTTTCCAACAGAGTAAACATTGATTGCTATAACCAACATGGGGCAGCTAGGTGATGCAATGAATAGAATACTGGACCTGGAGTCAGAAAGACCTGAGTTCAAATCCAGTCTCAGATACTTGCTAGCTGTGTGACCCAGAGCAAGTCACTTAACCCTGTTTGCCTCAGTTTACTCATCTGTAAAATGAACTGGAGAAGAAAATGACAAACTTCTCCAATATCTTTGCCAAGACAATCCCAAACAGGGTTATGAAGAGTCAGACACAGCTGAAATGACAGAACAACCAACATGAATAAAATCTCTTGGATGTGGTTATTGATAATTTTTGAAAATGTAAGTGTAAAAGTGTAAGACCAAAAAGTTTGAGAACTGCTCTTTAACACATTAGATAAAATCAACTTTCAAGTCTTCTGACTCCACATAGTGTTCTTTATAAAATACTTGGATCATAGGAAAACCAAATGTTACATCTTAAAACCCTGATGTAGGTTTTGTTTTGTTTTGAAGTTGCCAAGCATTTTTTCTCCTTAACTTTTTAAATATGCTTATGGTTTTTGGTTGCTGGTTTGTTTTTTTCATCCCACATTTCACATTAAATTAATTTATAAGCATTGTGTTTCTTTCAAAGCAGTATGTTTCCAGTTGCTTAAGAGATATGAGGCTAATGATTTGCTGTGCTCAGTTGCTCAAATGGGAGCATAACATTTCTGGTGAGTTACCTTTAGTAGGACAGATAGTCCTTTTTTCTTCCTTAGAGAAATGAAGTGAGAGCTTTTATTTTACCTCCTATGGAGAAGAGTGAAGTTGAATTTATAATTCCTCCTTTAGCTGAACCACACAGATTTCATTCTTTGCAAAACTCATGTTTATAAAGCTCAAAAGGGCAAAGCCAACCGGAAGCCCTTTAAAACTGCCCAAATCAAGGACCTTGTGGGCTTGCCTAGTGTTATCTGAGAGGCTTTGATGAATTTCCAGTTGTTATCAAAATATATTCTCATGCTAGTTTTTCCTCTAGTTCTACCTTTTTCTCTTAAGAAATATTTCTCAGTTCTCCTTAATTTGAAAACTTTCTCTTTGCCTCTAAGATTATCTCCATCTCTCTCTTTCTCTCTTTCCCTTTCCTTCTCTCTGTTTCTCTGTATTGTGCTCTCTCTCTCTCTCTCTCTACATATATATATAATCTGTCATCTCTCTATTATCTCTCTATCTAGTTTGTGCAGTTATTTGCATCTTGCTTCTCCCATTAGATCATGAGCTTCTCAAGAACTGGGACTGTTTTTTACCTTTCTTTGTATCCCAAATGCTTACCAGAGTGCCTGGTAGGCACTCAAAGTTAGCTGATTGACTGACTGACTCTATTTCATGTTTCATAATGCCACCAGATAAATCTTTCTTAATGCATTATTCCATTCTATTACTGTTTTGCTCAAGCCTCCTGTTGTTTAAATAACAAGTTTTGGATTTGTTAATCTGTGGTTCAACAGTTTGGCCCCTAGTGTTCTTTTCCAGCCTTCGATCTGGCTACTCCCTAACTCCAACTCCAATTTGAAGTCCTCAAGTATGTCTTATGCATTCTTGCCTTTGCTCATATTATCACTGTTTTCTCTATCTATCCAAATGTTACCCATTTTTAAGGTCTTCCTCCAAGTGTGTTGTTTGCTTTCTTTGTTTGCCTTGATTACCTTCAAACACCTTTATCCGAAGTCTGGAATAGTCAGAGTATATGATTTATGCAGTTATTGTAAAACCAAATAGCACTAACTTTAAGGAATAATACATAGAGAATGAAAAATACAAAGTAGATTCACAAAAGGTCAATGTGATTAGGAAATACCATTTATAGTTTTTTTTGGTAGTTCTAAGTTTATTTTTTAAGTGGATTGCTGAACTGGATTACCCTTCCAGAAGTAACTGAGGTCCAGGTTCCTTAGCCAGTGTGTGGTTTATGATTTCATTGGCTTGAACTTTACTGGTATGAGTGGCTGTTGAGCTCCAGCCAAGATGAATCAGTTTTTATCACAAGATGGAAGACTTCTTTCAATACTGTTATATCTTGATGTGTCTGTTTTCTCCTACTGGTTAAATATCAGTGATGTTTCAGGTACCGAGGATACATTGAATGCTTTAAAGGGAGGAACAGTATGTCACCCAGGACCCTTTAAAATCTGAAACTATAAAAAGGATGCAAGTGGACTGTTTTACATTAACCCAACTGACTCATTTCTCTCCTCTATTTCTTCACTGTGCCCAAAAGATTCAGCAATGCAAAGGAAAAACAAAGGAACATAGAAAGAGGGATTTTTAAATGGGCCTTTTGTTTTAGTAGGATCAACATCATCTCTCTGTCTCTGTCTCTCTGTCTCTCTCTGTCTCTCTCTCTGTGTGTCTTTCTCTCTGTGTCTCTCTCTGTGTCTCTCTCTCTCTCTCTGTCTCTGTCTCTCTCTGTGTGTCTTTCTCTCTGTGTCTCTCTGTCTCTGTCTCTGTCTCTGTCTGTCTGTCTCTCTCTCTGTATAAAGTCCATATTAACTTGACTTCTGCCAAAACATAGGTCTGGAGGAGTACAGGATATTTGGGCCTTCACACATAGGACAGTACTTCTATCAAACAGGTGATTGAAACTGGGGAAAGTGATTTCAAAACAATGAACACCTACTACCCTTAGTCATTTCAAAAGCTCATTGTTCTTGACTTACTGACTAGAAATATTGGGTGCTTCAGAGATTATAAAGTGCTCATTTAAATGGTGAAAACATATTCAATCCCTACATGATGATATCAAATAAGGCTTTTTCAAGCAAAAGACTATTTTGATTTCTGGAGGTAGGAGAATTTTCTATGAAGAAAATACTTTTTGCTCCTCAGGTGGTGTATTTAGATGTAGGCTGAATGGAATAAAATGGCTTGTCAGAAGAGTTTTTTTATTGATATCTTCAGTTTATCTTGATGCCAGTAATTAAATTGCTAATTATGTGTTTCTGTTGCTGTGGTCATGCTTTTATTACATAATTGCTTTAAGTTTTCCTTGATCCTTCAACAGTATGTGTACATTAGCTAAATTTTAATGTATAGACACTTTGGAAGAAGGTCATTGACTCTGTTATGATTAGAAAAATCAAAAGAATCCCAACTCTTCCATAGTTATGTGGATTTAGGTCATGTTTTAAATGAGTTTGCATAGAACAGTTGGTCAGGGCAATAGCAGTCATTAAGATGATATGTTCACATAATAGAAGTAGAAAAAATATGGAAATAAAACTTTTATAAAGGAATTTAGTGTCTCTTCCAGGAAAAATAAAATACATTAGCTTGAGGTAATCTGAAATATAAATTTAATCATTTGATTCTTGATAGGAAAGTGTGTTTTCCATATTTACTCAAAAAAGTATTTGATTAGGTGATATATAATTCAGTCATCATGCTTTTTTTTTGCTTTTGAGTTTAGGCATAATTTTTGTCAGTGTGTTTCAATGTATTCATGAATTTTTCTCATTTGTTTATTTTATGCAAACCATAAGAGACATTTTTCTCAGTGAAGATTGCCTCTTTATTTTATTTTGAAATATTTGTATATTTATTTCATTAAATGAGATAATGCTTTTTCTTATTAACATAATTTCCAGTACATTAAACATATTTCTCCACAGACAGAAGAGAGGAATCAAATTAAATGACAGTTAAATCACTTGCAGCAATTTCAACTGTTAAAAGAAATAAGTGTCTCTGTTTTCTTTGTGATCACGAGATGTGCTGTAAAGGGAAATGAAATACTAAGGAAAGAAGGGAAAACATAAAGAAATTATGACTGACTTATTGCAGTAATACCACTGAGAGAAGAAAAATTCACTACAAATAAAAGGGAAAATAATATAGTGGATTTGAAAGTTACCAAAATTCATTTCTTATTGATGAGTTCAGTGGAAGACTAATACTAAGTAAACTGATGGAAAAATCAATGCAATAAACTATGGATGATGAAAGTTGAAATAAATATATTGCGTAGAGAAGATCATTTTTTTAAATGCCTTTAATTTTTTAATAATTCATTTCTTTACATTTATTAAAAAAGGGATGCCTTATATATTACTTGATTCAAAATACATTTAACAAGCTATGATTCTATATAGCTCCATATTTCTTAAATTATCTTCAAATAATTCCTGTGACCAAGAAAATCACATCATTCTAAAAAAAAAAGAGAGACTGCATTAGTGTAAGGTGAATCTTACTACTAAAAAGGGTAAAAAGATAAATACTGATAAACCTGGCATTTATGTGATGCCTTTGGTCAGTGAATGCTTATACTGTTTTTCCAAAGGGGATTATCTTTTGGACTACAAAAGGGAGGGAATAGATATGTTATATTTTAAAAGTTGGCACTAGAAACTTAAAAGCAATGGAAACTGCAGCATAGACATGGGCTAGAGAACATTTAATAACCACAACAAGTTTATAGTAATGACAGGGTGGCCCAGCAGTTTTCTCCATTCATACATGAAACATTTCTTAGAATGGAGGTTTCCTAAATTTTTGAGTTTGCAGGGTCTGTTTGCTGATATCTTTGTCCCTGTAGGTAAACAGCACAAATAAGTTAACTTTTACTAATTAATAAACTACTCAAGTCAGGGGAGTTGAACACTAAGGATGATGATGAGTGACCTTATTAATGATTAATAGTAATGTTAATAAAACCCATCCAGCCAGTTGTTTTATCTAATTGACTATTTATTTGACTCAGTAGAGTAACCCCCTTTTCCTCTTTTCTACCTGTTCTACTTCCCTTCCTTCCTCCCTCCCTCACCTCTATTTTCTCTCCTTTCTTTATTACTCCTTAACTCAGCCTTTCCTTTCCTCCTTTTTTTTCTTCCTCTGTTCCCAAGTTTCAATTCTGAGATGTCCCCTTGCTGAGAAAATTTTTTTCTAAGATTCTCTCTTTTTTCTTTTTTACTTTCAGATATTTGAAACCACTGCCTTAAAGAAAATATTCGACTTCCAGACTAAAATACAGCATCTTAAGGTAATAAGAGTTCGCACTTTGATCCATACTACCAATTCCCAGTGTATTTGATGGCATAGACCTCCAGCTATGACGTTGTTCTCTCTTTGCACTTAACAAACACTGTATTTGGGGGAAGGGGAAGGATGGTCCAGAAGGGAGTTGGTTTTAAAATTCTCTTGCATATTCCCTATGTGCATTTTACTTATGCAATACTTCCTCCACTTCTCTCACAGGGTTGCTGTGGGAAAACCACTTTGTAAGCCTTCAAGCACTAAAGAAATGAGATACTATTAGCACCATTGTGTTTCAACTTTAGTAGGTAGCTATAGTTTAGATTTTGTAGTCAGGATGCAGGTGAAGAGGCACAAGTACAGGGAACATCTTCAAGAGTTTGAATTAAGCACTAAGCCAGTTCTGCCCTAGACTTCTGTCAATGGGTGATTCTACAGTGGGGTGGGGGTTGAGGCGGTGGTCAGGTATTAGATTCCCTACTTTCCCCCCACCTCACATGGCTGCGATGGCAGCTAGAGTAAGGAGAGTAGAATGAGTGAAAGGAAGCAACTTTTAACTTGTTCCAAAGCACAGAAAAGAATAAAGTGATACTGAAATTCAGATGAATTCCTATTTAAATTTAAATTAATTTCAGTGAGATAATACTCCAGTGTGGATCCATACAGATGTCAGTTCCCATTGGTTGTAGAGATATCCCCTCTCTAGAATTTCCCGTAAAGGAGTTTGGGTACTCTGAAGGAATAGGATACTCCAAAGAGGAAAGGATATTATGAATTTCTATTTGTGGAGAGCCCATATTTGAACCCTACAGAAGGTTTTTTTTTTTAATGGTTCAGACTATTGATGTAGGTAATTCCTAGGAGGCAACTCCCTCTACCAATGCAGTTCAGCAAAGGTTTCTGTAACTTCGAGTTGTAGAAATAATTGTCTGGGACACTGAAGGAATGAATGATTTGCTTAAGGTTAGACGGACAGTCAGAAGGAGGTCTGGAGCCCAGGTCTTCCTGTCATTGAGTATGTCTCTCTATCTATAATGCCAAGCTACCTCTTTAAATTCAATCAAGAAGCATCTCAGGATAAAAATTAGGAAAATATGTAAGAATGCACACTGTTTTGTTTCCCTGGATATTCCTGATGTGAATGAACAGGTTCAGTGCATTACAGTTTGATTCAGTATCTATGAGAATGCAGTGGAGGCTAACCAAATGAAAGGAGCAGAAAGGATTAAAAGAAGGCTATAAATTACCTCCTTGGGAAATGAAAAAGCACTACCAATGCAGCTAAAAGCCAATTCTTTGATTTTTAGCATTACCTCTGTTTTATATGCAAAAATGTCAAATATTTGATTTTTTTTTTACTGTGGGAAAATTATCATGTATTATTAAAAAAAAAACTTTTGGAAAAATTTTGGATTTTCCATACCCCTAGCAACTGGAAATACCTAAAATGGAAAAAGCATTACATAATTATACCTCATATATTTCCCCTCAAATACACAAAGAAGAAGAAATTACTTGTTCATTTCACAGTTTCTCTCGATTATTAATTGACAATTTGCAGCCCTCAGCTTAGTGATCAGAAGACTTTCCTGTGTTGTATGCAGCAGCAAATGCTTTTGTGAAGCAATGTGTTACACACACACCCCAACAAATTAAAAATGGATCTAGGAAAACACCCTTCTCCTTAGAGAGTCATATCAAGTTGTGTTTAAATTAAATAATTTGCAGAGCGTAGGGAATAAAGCTTTTGTAGCAGTATCTGGGGGTTATTCTCCCCTGGGAAATGCTTGCCATTTAGTGCAATCTGGTGTATGCCAATGAGACACACACACACCCTGGTAGATAGATTTTTATTGCATCTAGATTGTATTTATTTTTGTGGGTATGGTTATTTCCCATTCTTTGTCTATATAGAGGCCAGAATTTTTTTTAAAAATGACTTTTGTGATGGGAAGAGGTCATTAAGACCCAGATGAAATGGGAGAAAATAAACTATGAGAAAAGAGGAATAAAAGAGGCTGCTTCTTTCTGGCATGGAGCTAGTTCATCTTATAACTCCCGTGTAGAACGATGGGTGTGGATAAGAAGAATTTGAAGCCTTCGTTTCTATTTGATCTTTTCTGCTTATCCACTGAAAAGCAGAAGAATTGTAGCTTTGATGAAATTTCAGGAATAAGGGAACCACAAGTAGACTTCTCCATTAAGATAGCCATGAAAAGTTATTGATGTTGTTGTTAGAAGTTCTGCTGGTCCAATAACAAATGTGGACACATTTTAAGGAGTTCAAATTTAGACCAATTATCGTATCCCTCATTGTCTCATTTTTCCCATTTGTATCTTCAGTGCTTAACAAAGTGTTTTGTACATAATAGGTGCTTAATAAATGTTTCATGATGAACCTATCTTTAATGCTTTTAGTGGGATCAGTGCATCTGTCAACATCCATAAAAAATTCAAAGCACAAAAAAAGCAAAGGCCTGGAGTGTCAGGTTGGGAAGGGGAATCAAGCTTGTTCATGTAGTTTCTTATTTGAAGTATTATATATATATATATATATATATATATATATATATATATATATATATATATATATAACAAAAATCACCAAACCAAAAATCATATTTTGGTATGTAAAAAAGAACAAAAGGGAGAATTGCATATGAAACTGTAAACTTCTATTGTGTGTTGCTTTCAAAAGTATTTTAAATTTAGCATGGTAGTAATGAAATTTCTATATATTTTTTCCCTTCTAAATGTTTTTGGTCTTCTAGAGTATATTTTTAAATTCGTAGTCAGACTACTTTCTTTTTTGGTATATTTTTAAAAAAATGTATATTTGCTTCTTTTCTTTTTTCCTAGACCCACTTCCCACCCCAAAATCTCCCTTAGGCAAAATATGATCAAGCAAGAAAAATTAATGCAGTGATCCTCATGTCTGAATATATGCATGTTTATGTCTATATCTATCCCATCATGTTTCTGTCAAAATATGGGAAGCTTGCTTTATCATTAGTCTTCTCAAATTGTGATGGTTTGCTAAATTGATCTGAGCTCTATAGTTGCTTTCCCTGACATCATTGTGGCATTGGTGTAAGTTATTCTTCTAGTTCTACTCCTTTTCCTCTGCATCCATTCATAATAGTCTTCCCAAGGTCCTTTGAATCCATTGCATTAAAAATTTCTTAGGACATGATAATATTCGTTGGACTAGCAAAGTTTAGACATCTATAGGCTGATATTCAGAAGAATGAGGAACTCTACCAGTCTGTTTTGTACTTGCTAAAAAGTAGATTTCTTTTTCGATGCCTCCTTATTCTCATCAAGTTATGATAAAAAGTTAGTTGTATACCTAATGATGGATGGCCAGAGAAAACTCTAAAAAGCAATCTATCAGGATCTATTTGTGAGGGAAAGCAGGCATAGAAGCTTTGCCTACTTAATAGGGAAATTTTAAGGAATAGTAATTTATGCTGGTCTTACTTCATTGTGGGGAGAAAAACACTGGGGCAAAAAATGTTTTGTGACCTAGAATTGGTTTACAGATGGGTATCCTGGCCTCTCATATTTTTAAACCTCTTTATTGCACACTGAATTGTAATTTTTTAGTTATTATCATTTGACTTTAATGGGAAACTGTTGTTCATTTAGGGGAAAGTCTTACATGGTAGACATTAAGTGGGACGTCAACTTTATTTTGGTGTCAACCTTACCGTCATCATACTGATGGTT
>CM053769.1:174128250-174141936 GCA_028658325.1 Potorous gilbertii
TCTTGGTGTGTTTCATACTTAAGATTCTAAGTAGGTGGCACAGCACAATGCATAAGACTTTTGGGGACCCCAGTGATCTGTGAAAGTGAGCATGTAGCCAGACTATTCTTCCCCCCAGCCTCTGTTGAAGCTACATTGCTTTCATATAGAAAGAGCTCCCATGGCTTTCTCACCACCCCTACTCCCCAAACTGAAAATCCAAGTGTTATAATGATAATGGACCAGAATAACAGCAACCTTGAAACATGTGTTCTTCCTATTTTTCTATGTCAGCCAAACTAAGTTTAAGAGGAAAGGTTGGTGTCTGCACCAGGGGTATTGGCAGAACTTACTTGTTTTTTTCCTGACCCACAGATAATAGCACCATCTTCTTGCTTTTTATAACAACTTGTAAAAAGAATATTGAACGGATTTTTATAACTTTGTTATGTTTTCCTATCAGTAAACTCAGAAAATTTTAGTCCATCTAAAATTGAGTCTTTATGTCTTTTAGACGATAAGATATTTTTTGTGTTGTTTTACGCAAATATACATATGGAATGCAGATGCCACTTGCATAAAAATTTTCCTCATCAGCTCCTTTAGCTCCATGTTCGATCCATTCTGGCCTCAGATTCAGCCTTCCTTCTCTGCCACCCTTTAAAGGCATCAAAGTATGGCTGGATCATTTTTTATCTCATCAGTGACATTAGTCTTTCTATACTTTAATGATGCAAAAGAATTTGTAACTCAGCTGTAATTTTGGATTGCTGTAGCTTCTATTTCTGTTATATTGTGGAGTCCCAAACCTGTTGGTTGGGTCAACTAGTTGGTACAGTGGGTAGAGTGCTGTGATTGGAATCAGGTCAAGTTCAAATATGGTGACAGATACTTACTAGCTGTGTTCTAGTCACTTACCCTGTTTACCTTGGTTTCCTTATCTGTAAAATGAGCTGAAGAAAGAAATGGCAAACCACTCCAATATTTTTGTCAAGAAAACCCTAAATGGGGTCCTGGATATATGGACAAGACTGAAAAAAAAGTGACTGAACAATAAAACCTGTTGGTCATAACACATGGCATGTATGAAATGCCTCTTGTTACAGAAGTATCTACAAGGATGAGAACTGGTATATTGGAGAGAGAAAAAAAGCCCTCTGGTAATTAGGATTCATCTACAACCAGAGTATTTTATTAATTACACATTGTAATCACATGGATAGTCACAAAACCAATCGTGCAAGGCTGTATTTAGAGATTTGTAGACAGAAGACTTAACGTAAACATAGAAATGTTAAATCTACTCAACTGTAACCTGCAAAGAAGATACAAGAAGGATTCTGTTCTCTGTATGATTTGTGAACAATGCTAAGTAAATATTCATCATTAATATATAATAACTGTTGCTTTTGGCAGTTCACTTTTCATTTAATTTGATAATGTGTCCAGTAAATGAAGTGGTACAGGCTACAGTGTTTTACCAACACAATTGCATATTTTCAATCATTGTTAAATGAAGGCAGCTCAAGGCAAAGCTTTAACCCCCACTAGTTTTGTGTGTGATAAAAAGAGAAGGCGCTATCAATCTTTATTGTCTGTCTCGCTTACTGTAATTGCATTCAATAGTCCACTGATTCTGTTGTCTGTGCTAATGTCAGGAACAGTGAAGAGCCAGATGCTCAGACTTGATCATATGCATCCAGTGGCCACTTTGATAAGTTGGCAGCAAGTCTCTGGGTTTGATGATAAATTGTTAACGCTATAGATTATGAACAGCTGAACACTGGAAGTGTACATGGAGGAAACTTCTTACCTTGTTTTAAATCTGGCATCATGATGCTAGCTAAAGGGCATGTCATGTATTATTCAAATGCATCTTGCACTGGAAATGTGCCAATGACTCATTGAATCCCCATGAATAGTTAAAAAAAAGAAGCAAAATTCTGCAACAAAATTCCACAGTGATTTGAAGATGACATTAATGGTCCTAGGATTATGAAAAACATTTAAAACTACTATTTAGTAGTTCCAATTATCTAATTCAAGAAGAAGAAGAAAGCTTCTAAGTTATATTCCCAAGTAACCAATGTTAAAATATATTGGATCTAGTAATTTTTCTTACATTAACCAATTGTGTGGCTTTGCATTAGTTAAAATTGTGTGGTGGCACACTTTTGGAAGGGAATAGCACAGTTCTTGAGAGAGATTATGGGGAACGATGCCAAACTAGTTTTATGTGTTTTTACTCGTATGATCCTATTTCACTTGAGCCATGGGGGAATCTAATCAGTTTGACTTAGAAGCAAGGATTGCAGTGCTTTGCAGGACCTTACATCTTTGTAGTATTTCGAAGATCACAGTTGAGGTTCTAAAGTCATTAGATGCCTATTAATACTGTTTAGAGATTTGAAATAATGGATAACATCATAGCTTGTGCCAATAATCCCGGTCTGGTTTTGGTTCTAAAGTTTGTCTTATCACTGATCACATTTTGTAAAAGAGAAAATGCAAGCTAGGCAAAAGAAAAAAAATTAAACTATTCTTCCCATCCTCCAAAATGAACTTTACTATCTTATACTTTCTAAGGGAAGATCATAGAGAAACCACTTATTCCAACATGTCCTTGTACAAGAATTTCCTCTATAACATACCTGATACTTGGCCATTTGTGTTTGGTCATTGTGTCTGAAGATCTACATTGTGGTGAAAATGACTGCCTCAGTAGCCCATTTTGCTTTAAGTATTTCTCCTTATTGTCAAGCCACCTTTTGCTCTTAGCTGTGCCATATGTAGCTAAGTGAAACATATTCATTCCTTCTTACATATGACAGCCCTTTAAATACTTGAAGACAGCTTTGATGCTCCACTCATAAGTTTTCTTTCGCCTAGGCTAAGCATCTACAGTTCTTTCAAATTATTCTCTGCTATGATGTCAAGTCCTTCAACATCATGGCTGCCTTCCTCTGTGTGCTCTCCAACTTATCAATATTTTTCCTAAAATGTGGTGCTCAGAATGAAACACAGCCCTTCAGAAGGGATCCGACCAGGGCCTAGTAGGATAGGACTATCATGTCCCTATTCTTGGACGCTACGCCTTTCTCAAGGCATCCTTAGCTCTCTTGGCTGCTGTGTCATGCTGTTCACATATATTCTGCAAATCCTTTTGTTAGACATCCTGCAATCTAATCCTCTACTCTCCTTTTTTACTTCTGAAGTTGATTTTTGTGAACCCAAGAGGAAGACCTTTCATTTATAAACTCTATTAAGTTTCATCTTAGATTCAGCTCAACATTTTAGCCTGTCAAGATCTTTCGGACTCTTGACTGTCATATAGCTTCTTAGCTATTTCTTCCTTCTTTGTATCATTCACAAATCACTGAAGTTTGACATGGATTTCTTTCTTCAAATTATGGACAAAGTATTCCAAGATAAAATATCCTCATTGGTAAAATCGTTACAATAACTAAGTGACCTAAATCACAGAGTTGTTGTGAGCGTTAAATGAGTTATAGGTAAAGTACTTTGCAAGCCTCAACGTGCTATGTAAATACTAGTAATTATTAGAATGCATGAATATTATATTACTATTAACAATTATAGTATTTAACCATATTATGAAAGAGACTTCATTCTTCTATTTATCATAGATATCAATCCTTATACTTTTCTTTTTAATAAATGTTTACTAAGTATCTATTATGTGCCAGGCACTATATTAAGTGCTTTACAAATATTATCTCATTTGATCATTTAAGTCATTTTTAAAGGGTAATATAGTGAAGCCAGAATAGTTTGTTTGACAACAAATTCATTACAGCACATGTGAAAAATTACCTCTGATTATAGTTAGACCTGGAGGACCCTACTCTATATTCCTCAAATTATTATGTAAATACTTTTCTGTTTTCATGTCATATTTCCTTAGTTGAATGAAAACTTCTTGAAGGCAGGGTCTATTTTTGTCTAGTATCATGTCTTTATTTTTAAAAAATGACCAAGACCTGTGATTTCATCAATGTAGTGATTTGCTAGAGTGAGAATTCCTTTTACTAATGCAGATCAATAATTTTTAGTATTGGAGGAGGATAACCTGAGACGTTGCTAATTTCAGTGGTTTACCAATGACAACATTGTCCATTGGGGTTAGAAGAAAGACTTGAATTAGTATTTCTGATTTTAGGGTCAGTTTTCTACACGCTATGCCATACTGCCTTGCATATAGTAGGCGTTTAATCCATGTTCTTAAATTTGGGAAAAAAAAGATAATTAAGGAGGAAATTTTTCACTTTTCAAAAGGAAGCAACTTATAATTCCCTTAGACTAATTCCTTCTTGTGTCTTTAAAGCGATTAACTTTAGAAAAAAATTGATTTACATATAATTTTGCAGAAACACATTGATTATATAAAGTAGGACACTGTACTGTTGCTAAGTTTAGTCATCTGGAAGTATGAGCTGATACGTGGACATATTTTCACCTCTTCTCTATGCATATTCCTTATGTTTTACATATTCAGGATGTCTATTAATATAAATATCTCATAGCAAATAGTATAACTTGGGAAGATTATTTGGATTTTGGACTAGAGTTTTGGAAGATTCTAATTCCACAATCCTTATTTTGGCAGACTGAGACAGATATAATCCTTTTTACATATATTTCATTCTATAATAAAATGAAACTATGTCAATTTCCCTAACTTTGTGGGATTCCAAGTTAGTAATAACATTTCATGTTATTCAATGTCAAAGCATAAATAACCTTAAAGAATTCATAACATTATTTTTCTCCTACCAGTCTGCAGAAAATTTCTGGTTTAAAAATGACAATTAACATTTATCAGTATCTTTAATATATTCTCAGAAAATTCATCGAGCTCTTCTTAATTCAAAAGATATCCTGTGAAGTAGGTTAAAAAGATTTTTGATTCATCTTTTGTGGAGAAGGATATTGATGAAAGATAGGGAAGTAACTTAGTTTGGGCCTGCACTGATTCTATTAATTATGCCACTTCTGTTCAGTTCATCACTTTAAACTGCTCAAATTGAGATATGTTTTATAAAACTGTTGGTTTCATTCTCTGATTTCATTTAATCCAATGGGAGTTGCCTAAATTCTCTCTGGGCATTACAAGGGGATTGAGTTAGTTTTTGTTTACAGGGCTAAAGGGAGGCAACCGCTTGCAAAGTTAATCAGTAGATTCAAGCAATTTAGACCCCTCAGTCCAAACATTTTAGTGGCAAACTGAGCATCTTTCACCATCTACCATTATTTTTTTCTCTGATTTCAGACTTAAAGTATATTTTTTCTCAAAAGCTCTTTGGAAACACACAAAGAGAAATAAACACTTTTGTATATCTGTATAGACAGTTTCCGGCCAGAGGATTCAGGACAAGCTAATACCACTGTTTGAATTCTCTGGATAATAGACCTTTGCTTTAGGGCTGGAAGCTGAAATTAATCTAAGTTACATTATATGAGGATGCAACACAAGAATAGCTAATATTCACAGCAGGCAAGAACAGCCTGCAAATTTAGGAATTATTCTTTTACTTACCCTTCAACTTTGAAAATTAATTGTTTGTTTAGCTAAGAATTGATTCCTACATATCAACAACCATTAACACATGAAATTGTGTTTGGATTTCACATCTATTTTTATATTTCATAAAACTTGATATCATAGCAGGATGGCAAGATTAGCTAACCATTTGAAATGTCATCATCTTTCATCAGATGAATATAGACTTTATTTAAACAGGATGGGGATAGGGGCAAGACCTGTGAAATAGGTCCTGGTACTTGCTTCATTGGAGAAGTTGGTAGAAGGAATTCCCAAATGAGAAACTCCCCCTGTCAATGCAGGTTAGAAACTCCTCTGCAACTTACTGTCTTTGAAAACTGCATAGAGTACAGAGTGACTTGACCAACTCACATAGCCAGTGTATGTCAGAGGTAGGACTCTGCCTCCTGGTTTCTAGGCCAATTTTCTATCAACTATACTAAGATGCATCTCCACTTACAAAATAGTTTGTGAAACTGAAATCTAATGAAAGAGATATTTCAGTTACTTGCTATTTTCTCCTTCCACGTGCAAATATATTTAGTATTTGAACATTAGATATAATGTTTTATATAAGCATTTATAATATTTACCTATATTTATAATAAACATTAATTTTGAATGTATGCCACTTGAGTTAGTTAGAAGCCTGAGCTACAAAACAGTTTAAAAAAACATGCTAGTTCATTATTTCTATATAAATGTACTCATACAAGGTAGGCCTCATTACTGTGCAGACCCTGAAGCCAAGAAGGTCTGAGTTCAAGGCCTTCTTTTGACATCTACTCATTCTTGCAGTCCTCTGATTAATTCTATATATAAGTTGCAGAGGGTGCCGAGGATATGCATTGGTAGGAAGAGTTTCTTCATCCAGGAAATTCCATATATCAGTGAAATCAGAGAACGACTATATCCAACATCTCTCCTAAGTGCCCCTTTCTCTCCTCTGAAACTGCTACCATGGTGGTGCACGCCACCAAAACCCAACGCTTGGAGCAAGCCTTTGTCTGTGCCTCTTTGTCTTAACTTTCTTGTTCCAGTCCATCCTCTATTTCTTTGCCAAAGTAATCTTCCAAAAGTACAAATCTGATGATGTTACTACCTCCTCTCTCCCATTCAGTAAAGTTGTGATTCCCTATTATATCCAGGATCAGATACATATCCTCTTTTAGACTCTTAAAGCACTTCATGACTTGGCCCCTTTCAACCCTTCTAGTCTTCTGCTTATACTTTACTTCCCTTTACACTTCATTGTACTTCCCTTTGCACTTTATTTCCAGGGACAAAGACTTGCTTATTGTTCCTCACACAAGATCCTCCAACTCCCAATACAGGACTTGGTCACTGGCAGTGCCACATGCCCTGAAGGCTCTCCCTTCTCATCCCTGCCTCCCAGCTTGCTTCAAGTCTCAGCTAAAATCCCACCTTCTGCAAAAGAACCTTTTCCAGTTCTCCTTAGTGCTAGTATCTTCCCTTTGGTATTACCTCTGATTTGTCCTATACATATCTTATTTGTATAGTTGCTGGCATATTCTCTCCTCCATTAGTTTGTGAGCTCCTAGACAGAGGGACTGGTTTTGATTTCTTTGTACCCTTGACATGTAGCACAATGCTGCTAAATAGTAAGCACTTAATAAAAGCTTGTTGACATGTTGAGTATCCATTTTACTATTAAAGTAATATAATAATAAGTAAATAATTAAATTAAAAGCACTTAATAAAAGCTTGTTGACATGTTAAGTATCCATTTTACTGTTATTCAAAGTAATATAATAATAAGTAAATAATTAAATTAAAAGTAACTAAAAAGTAATAAAATAATAGCCAAAAAAGCTTCTTCTAAATAAGAAATTCTTTTACATTTTGAAATGCACAACCATCAATAAATATGAGTATTAATAGATATAACATGGACTAGCATATTTGCCGTGTATTTGCTCATTATTTCTCCATATGAAAGGAGTTGAAGGACCTGAATGGAGTCACTTTGAGGATTTTGGAGCATGTATAGATATCCTGTGAATAGTTCTGAACAGCTAATGATTTGTTGAACATGAGACTCTTTGATTGTGGAAGCATTCAAAAAGCCCTAGAGACCAGTTCCCTTAGCCCCTTCACCCTCTTTGACTGTGGCCTCTCTTGATTTGTCTCCTTTGCTCATGGATTGCGGTGAAACAGTACTATAAGGAAGAGACTTTGGACTCTAGATGCTGAATTCAACATGGGTCCACCAGGAATAAATCCCTGTGCTTCCAAGCATCCTTAATGCCTATTTCTCAGCATCTGAGTTTTGTAGTCAGGTCAACATTGATGCCCTGTGGATCAACAAGTGACCTCTGGAACCCAGCACAGTGGTAGCCAAGATAAGGAATCATCCAACAGACATACCACATCTAGACATGACCTTGATGAGGCCAATGTTATGTAGAAATGATGCTAAGAGTGAACATATTCTTCCAAGAGGCCAAGGTGAGATAAGGATGAATATACCTGTGAGATATTGAAGGAAATGTCTGCATTTTTGTCCTTGTTGTATCTTCAAAACAAATATCTCTTTGTAAAAGCTAATTGATATTAAATGAAACTAGGTTACTAGTGATTCCCTGATGGCTAATTGGGGTGAGAGAGCAGTGAGTGGGTGGATATGGCCACTGGGGCTCAGGATGGTAACTGTAGGGAAGAAAATTCTCTCAGGATTTCATAGGATGCTAGCTCACATACAAAGAAGAATAAAAACAAGGAAAGTACATGAAACTATACACTTCTAGATAACAGACTTTAAGGACAATGTTATGATATTTTATAATGAGCAAATGGGGGCAACTAGGTAGTACAGGGAATTGAATGTTAGAACAGATATCAGGAACACCTGAGTTCAAATGTGACCTCAGATACTGTGGAACCCTGGGCAAGTTAATTAACTTCTGTTTGCCTCAGTTTTTTAATCTGCAAAATGGGGAAAATAAGTACACCTACTTTCCAGGGTTGAGTATCAAATGAAATAATAATTGTGAAATAATTAGCACAATGCCTAGCATATGATGGGTTACATAAGTATCAATTATTAGTAGTAGTACAAATTACTCATAGAGAAATGCAAATTTTAATAAATAGGAAAAATATTCTATTTTCAGTCTTATTTGCGTATTTGCTTAGCAGATCCTTTTTTTCATAGACAACCCAGAGATAAATTTTAGTCTTTCCCATTTCTAAATTTCACTGAATTCTGAATTAAGCCCTCATTTGTAAGGATTTGCTATACATTTTAATGTTTATTTTTTGTCCAGATATGTAAAATTATTTTTATTGTTCTTTTTAAAATAGAAAGGAGATTTACTATTTTTATGCTCTTGGCACTGCCTTGTATCTTTCCATTTATTATTTCTCCCAAAGTATTTAAGTAAAAGCTTAGAGTGAAGTCTGTGTCTCAGAGACCATGTGGCTAATGTACTGATATGACTGGTGAGGCTATTATAAGGTTTCTTAGAGTATTTTTATAAAAGTAGTTTTAATGACAGTCTTTTTTTTTAAAAGTGTGACTTCAAGTTTACATTAATTTCTTCTCTCCCCTATAGGTACATAGTAATATGTTTATTGAAGTACAACTGACATAAAGAAATAAAAACAGTAACTGTGTCAGATTATATATTCTTAATTTTCAATCTGGGATCTACCACCTCTTTGCCAGAAACAGGGAGGTGAGCTTCAATCCTCTGAAAATATGACTGATTACCACACTGATGTCCTAATGTTTTTCAGTGTTATTTAAAAAATAAATATCGTATACATTTTTCTTCTAGTTTTGCATCAGTTTATACAAATCTCTCCAAGTCTCTTAGTCCCTCATTTTTGCTATTTTTATTAATATAATAATTTATTATATTTATATACTAAAATTTGTTTAGCCATTTTCTAATTGTTTCTATTTGTTTGCTCTCACAAAAAGTGATGCTATAAATATTTTTTCTCCATATATGAGTTCTTTCCCTTTGTCTTTGATCATTGTGGGAGATATACCTAGTAGTGACATCTCTGGATTAGAGGACTTTTCCTCTGCAGTGTGACTCTTAAAATCACATAATTTGAAAGCACTGTATAGGCTGAGACAACCAAGATTGAGAAGGAATGAAGATATAAAGATACTATAGTGCTAGAGATGATACAAAACTGAGAATGGTGAAATTCAGAAAGTTGGTTCCTGCAGGGGGCAAGCCAATAATTGAAGTGTCTTTAGAAGACCTTAGGGCTATTGCTGCAGGAACTTACAGTGCTTCTGAGTAATTTTTGCTAACATCTTTAGATTCCCTCAATGCCTTTGGCCCCACACTTTTCATCTGAGCCTGTACTATGACCAGTAATATGACATGTACTCTGGATTTTTGCATGTGTGCCCACATGAACATATATGAATAAATGTAATACAGACTTGTCTATTTTAGTAAATCAGTGAGTGTAAATAGTGGTGTATTATTCAGTATTGTTTTATAATCTCCTGTTTTGTTTATATTGAAAAATCATTAGTTAAAGAGCATAGAAAACAAAAAAGTGGTTTGTTAAATTCATATTACCTACTGTTGCTTTCTTTTTTCCTGTATTTTGTTCAAATTAATCAATTAAAGTGCACAGATGTTCAATTAAACCTATAAAAATTTTCCATAGCTACAGCTGTTTTGAAGCCACATTGTTAGAAATTTAACATATCTAGTAATGACTCCCTCTCAGAAGAAATTAAATTAATGACTCTTTGCTAGATTATTTTCCATTTGATAAATTAAAAGAAATTAGAAAAAAAAACCTGTGGAGACATATATTGCCTGCTACATTTATTAATTAGAATGATAGACTAGCAGATATTAATATAAAAACATAGCAAAATGGAATTTTTAAAAATTTTTCAAGCTTCTGTTTGACATAGCTTAGGACTATAGTATGTCGTATTAGCAATATGGATTTTATATGTAAGTTGTTACATTTGTAATTGGTGGAAAAGTAACATACTTTATAATCTCATGAAGTAAAAAACACAGTATCATTCTGGCATGACATCTTTACATTTTGGGGCATTAGTAGAATGAGTAGCAGCATGTTATGGAATATGGAGTACCTAATTTGGAGTCAGGAAGGTTTAGCTTTAAATTTTACCTCTGAAATTTGCCAGATGCAGGACCATGGGCAAGTCACATCCTTTTTGAGCCTCCGCTTCCCCATCTGTAAAATGGGGATAATGATGCCTGTAGTACCTACCTCACAAAGTAATTGTGATAGTGGAAAGAATTTCACAATCGTGAAAAATGCTGTAGAAATGAAAAATGTATTTTTTTAAGCAAATGGCTCAAGTTCACTACCTAGAGAATAGTCACTGATAAATTATACATAGAAAATCTAGACTTTCAGACTTCTTGGTCCTATTGGTTTGTTAGAAAATTCAGGTTTTTTTGGCATTTTTCTCTCTAAATTCAATGAATAATTTGTTTTTTACAATTACAGCACGGTATTATATACAAGTTAAAGATATAACATTTTCTTTTTATAGTATATGTTATTTAATTTCATGCAATTCATTTGTTGAATAAGGTAGCTTATGATGGGTACCATAATCTTATCATTGGATGGTTTTAAAAAATATATATTTGAACAACATATGCTACTAAAATAACCCACAAAAGACTTATTATTATTAATTATTATTATTTTAACTTGAGGCCTTGGAACATACCTAGGAAGTAGTTGTGTACACTCCTTTATTGACTTCATTCTGTTTGGAGAAATTGACATATGAATAAATAACTAACTCAAATCATATCCATGGATAGTGAAAGAGGTAAAAAGACAATATTGATGGCTTTGAAATCTAGAGATGGCTTTGCTGCTGGATGCTTATCTCAGTGATAACTGAGTGTACTAGAAAAGGACTTCTGCTAAGAAAACAAAAACAAAAAAAATTTTCTTCTCTCAGAACTCAAAACATTAGCCTTAACCATACTTTCTTAAGGGATGCATTTATCAAATTACTTTCTTCTTTAATTAGATGGGATCTAAAGTCAACATAAGAGGACTCACTAACACTTGTATTCAAAGGATGAAGTTTAAGAGAGGAGTCTTGATGAGGGGTGGGGGAAGTTGGGGAGAGTACTTCCTTATGCTTTTTCTTAGAACTATCCCTATGTAGTTCATGATACATTTTTGCTAATATATCTGGTTTCTTTAAGTCAAGTCAACAATTCAATAAGCATTTTTAAGCACTTATGTGCCAGGCACCATGTTAAGTTCTGGGGATATTAAAAAAAAAAGAAAATGAAAATGAAAAGAGGCTGTTCCTGCTCTCAAGAAGATTATTCTAACAGTGGAAGAGAAAACATAAAAAAGGAGCTGAAAAGGAAAGAGAAAAGTTCACCCATGTTGGAGCATGATGGTAATGCCTAAAGAGAGAAGCATGACTGGTTTCCAGGAGGAACTCACCATTGTGAGAAGTGGGCCTTAAAGTACTACAGTATACCTATGGTAAATAGGGTGGGTTATTGACAAAATTTTTTAGTTTTTTTCTTGGGTATTTAGTTTGGGCTTATGAAAGAGCAAGGTTTGACAGTCAGGAACCTGAATACAGGTTCTTTGCTTTTTCATAAACTTACTGTGTGGTGTTTGTAAAACTATTTCGTTTCTCTGTCATTGGTAAAACTTATTTTTCATCTTGAAAACACTATGGTTCCTGTAAGAATTTTGTTTCTGGAGACCCTTAGATTCCAGTTTTATAAAAGGTCCTGAATACTGCATATTAAATTATTGCACCTTGGCAAACAATAATGAAGGAGCAAGGGAGACTTGAGATGTGTTGATAAGACCAGTCATCTACATGCTTTGGGAGAATATGTCATCTGGCAAATAATTTCTAATAACAAAACCTGGTCATTATTAAATGAGTTGGAAATGATGTTTCTTAGTAGACTAGTCATGTGTTCATCACAGACATCCTATCAATATCATTGTTTATTGCTTTCTTCTAATGGAAGATGGCTTTCATTTAGGCCTATTGGACCTGGGAGTCTGCACTGTCTGCAAGATGATGGTGGCAGTGACAAAAATATGTTGACACCTTTATGGATTTGCTATGTAGATATCCCCCTGGCAGTGCAGATTACAACATACCCACATGTTTTCATCCTCTGTGGCTCTTGTTCAAATCTTGTCACGTATCTTCCACTCAACATTCTGAGGGATTTTCTCTAGATCTCTTGAAATTGCAGAAATACCAGTGAAAATTGAAGGTTGTTCGTTGACAATCCTTTGCTTCAATTTTATGACCAACCAACTTTTCTTTCTAGGCATATATCTCTCTGATAGCATATTTATGCTATTAATGCTGTGCAAGCCTTCATTACTAATGTACCACTTTTTATTCACACTCACCATACACCTCTCTGTTGCTCTTTGGGTAGCTTTCAGCAACTGTGGTCCCTCATGACCTCATCGGAAGACGGCAGATGTTTGTTTTTCTTTGCTGGCTACAGCAAAACACCACCTCCCCCCAGGATCTCATCCCTGAAAGTCAGGAAGAGAGAACTATCTGGGTACTGAGTGGGAGAGTCCTTTCTTCTCTACATGCTGATCTCTCGTGCAAGCTCACTTCCAACTTGGGGTCGAGGAGATGGGCTAAGGGAAATGTCTCTCTACTCCTTTCTGAGTCCCCCTATTTGGAATGAAGAAGTAGTGCTATTTAATTTGCACCATTTTAACTTAATTTTATGTTCCCTTCTATACCCAGTATGGGTTCAATCTCGCTATCCTCATGTCCTCTCTCACTCCACAATTTGTAAGGAATTCAATTTAAAAAAATTGAAAATGAAAAAAAATGACATCACATTATTGAAAGAATGGTGAAATTTGTCCAATGCAATCCAGCTTGTTCACCAGCCTGTTCCATTCTTTAGGAAAGCATTTAATTCCTAGCCCTAAGTTTCCTTGTCACCAGATGTGAGCCTGGAAATAGATGACAGCACAAAGGAAAATGGGAAATTTCAAGTGATGCATATATGCAAGTAATGGCTCAAGCTCCACAAAAAATGCAACTCATTGCTTTATAGTTATATGATGGACACTCCCCCCACCATTTATTTTATATAATAACACAAATAGCCATGCTTGGTAGT